>CM053594.1:165501598-165515754 GCA_028646575.1 Pseudocheirus occidentalis | reverse complement strand
ACACACACACATAAACACACATATGAGTACAGTAGTTTGTTTTTAATGGCAAAACACTTGGAAATTAAGAGGATGTCCAAAAGCTGAGCATTGATTGATTAATGTGATGGAAAGCTGTTGTGCTATAAGAAATGAGGAAATAGGATGATTTCAAAGAAATATCAAAATACTTCTATGAATGGAGAGAAAGTGATAAACAATACTAGAAGAACAACATATATTTCACATCAGTATTATGTAAGTGAACAATTGCAATATGTTTTTTAAAAATTGGTAAAGAATGAAATCAATAGAATTTGGAGAATAATTTACACAATGATGACAGTATTGTACAATCAAGCAAATTTGAAAGCTCAATATAATGACTATTCATGATTCCAGAGGACAAATGAGGAATCTTGGAATCCATAACAGAGTGATAATGGCTTAAGCATGCACAATAACACACAACACACACACACCATCACCACCATATTGTGACTTGTACTTAACTACTTTACTTTGTTAGTAGAGACCTTTCACAAGTGGGAGCTATGTATACTTGTGTATAAATATAAATATGAATATAAAAACAAAACACAATAATAAAACTGAAAGTGATAAAGATTAATAGTTCAGTAATCATTTGACAAAACTTCTTGACTGACTACATTTCCTAAAAAATTCATTATGTATATATATATACATATATATATTATATATGTCAATGTGTATCTTTGTGAGTTTTTGTGTATATAGGTAATTATGTATACACATTTAAGTATATACAAATATGTATATGTGTATATGTATACCATACATTTATATACGTGTATATATTTTATAATACATGTATGGATATATGCATGGATATATGCAAATTTGGATAGGGAATGAGTCAGTCAGTGATTTTGACTCTCTCAATCAATGTATCTTGATACCTTCTCTGTCACTTATAGCATTAGAAAATTTCTTTCAACAATCCAAGGTTAATTTACTTGCTGGGTATCACAGTGTCAATAAATGTGAAAGGCAGGCCTTCAATTTGAGTCTTCTTGGGTATAAGGTATAAGGTTGGCTGTCTATCTGCTATTCCATGTTACATACTTCTTATACATGCTAGAATATTCATAATATATACAGAATATGTACATATGTGTTTTATATACATATTCGAATATACACAAGAATAAATTACCTCTTCAGCTGCAGCAAGATAAAATTTCAGTTCAAACCATGAGAGAGAATACAATTTCACTAAAGGGTAGTCTACTTTCAGCAGGTTCTAGAACTACAGGCATTGGAAGTTAAGGAGTACTGCGGAAATTTTCCTAACAAGTGTTTGGCTTTGGGCCTAAGTCCAACTTTCAAAACTTGGAGCTGTACTTCTGTCTTGCTCCTTCATGAGGTCACCTTCAGATATATGTTTGTAACAGTAATGAGAGTTGAAGTTCCTTTTGTATTGCTAAGCTAAGAGGTACTTAGCACATAGTTCAGATTAAGCTTCTGCTAAAGAAACAGAAGGCATGAACTCCTGTCTCCTGTTACTGATGTAACAGGAAAGGGGTAAAAAGGGAGGGACAATACTGTATATAAGGAAAAACCCAGAGAGGGAGAGTCAGATTTTCTTGTAGTGAAATCCATGGGAGGCAGAAGCTGCTGCCACCAGTGAGACTGAAGATTTGCTGAGAAGGCCAAAGAGGAAAGCCTCCCCCAGGCTGAAGAGAATGATTTTGATTTTGAAAACCTAGATGGAGTGATTTTGATTCTAGGAACCAGCTGAAACTTCTGCTGAGTCTGAGGGCCAGCCAGAGCTGACAAAAGACTTTTTGGAAGCACGGCTGTGATGCTGGTACTTTGTATGAACCTATTTGTGGCTTTGTTAAGCCTTGATTTCCTGGAAACAGAGAGTGTGAAGGATTTGAGATGGACTGGACACTGTCAGCTTCAACATGGAGCAGGAACTACACAGAGAGCTGGACAAGGACCTGGAAGCTATCTGCTTCTGAACTCATATGACAATTTGGTGAATCCAGGAAGGATCTGGGCCATGGAAGGGGATCCAGGGAATCCAAGAAACAACCCTGAGTCAAGCTGAAAGAAGACTTTACTTGGATACTATGTACTGACTGAAGAAATTGTAAATTTACTAGTAACCTAGGGGTGGAGAATCTGTGTATTTTCTGATGATTGAATAGTGAATGATGAAAGATGATTGAATGATTGAGTTGACCAAATGATTGATTAACTAAATTATTGTATTTAGTGATTTATGACTGAATACATGACTGACTGACTTAATTTAGTGTGCCCTGTGAGTAGAGAACTTTGACTATTGTATGTTGTGATTGAATTAAGGATTTCATGAATGCTTGAGTTACTAAATGATTGTTCTTTGTTGAAAACTTTTTGACCACTGTGGTGGAAACTGTGTAGCCATTTCCTGTGATAAGTTTTTGTGAATGCCGTATTTTGATTATCTATGATAAGTTGTAACATTGTGAATGTTGTACCTTGATTTTCTGTGAATATTTTGCTCTGATTTGTTAGGGAATAAATAGAATGTTCACCATATTGTGTAATCAGAACCTTAAAAGCTGTTTACAGTAGCATTCTTCTTGAAAGCTGCTCTTGCTTGACTTTATAGTGTCCAGCAGAATTTTAATAAGTCCATTTACACTCATGTAATATTTCAGTTTAATATTTTTTCATCGATCACAAATCATTTCCTCTTTCTTGTATGCAGCATAGCAACTTCGGGGTACCACCAACTAAATAGCTGGAAGTGTTACATAAATATTTATGATCATCTACACACATATTTGTATACATATATAAATAAATACACACATATATTGTGTGTATGTATTTTTATGTGTGTGTATACACACACATTTATATGTTAGCTAGCTTGATGTCTTTTTTATTTTCTAAGCACAGGCGCAATCTTCAAAGGGAATATTTCCTAGAGGGTGTGATATGACAGAGCTGCTGAATATTTGACTCATTTGAGTTTCTGTGAAATGTTCTTAAGGCATACACTTATCAGAGGAAAAAAATATTTATTGCTTTGAGGGCAAGGAACTCTTTTGTTTTTCTCTAGTCTTAGTATAAGGATTTCTAATGGTAATGTAATTTGAATTTGAAGATCCCTTTGTACTGGCAAAGAAAACAGAAGATATGAACCCCTGCTGCTGACAAAAGGAAGGGTTTGGATGAAACAGGAAGGAGCTAATGTCATGTGTATATAAGAAGAAGTATCTGCTGGGGCAGACAGATCTTCTTGGAGCAAGCTTCATGGAGGTAGAAGCTGTTGCTGCTGGGAAGGCAGAAGAGGAAAAGCCCCCAGGCTGGAGAGAATGATTTTGATTTTGGGAACCTGGGTGAAGTGATTTTTATTCTGGAAACCAGCTGAAGCTTCTCCTTGGAGATGCTGAAGATTGAGGAAGCATGGCTATGATATTGGCACTTTGCATGAACCTGTTTGTGGCCTTGTTAAGCCTTGAATTCTTGGGAACAGAGACTGTGAAAGATTTAAGGTGCATGGGACATTGTGAGCTTCAGTGTGGAACAGGAACAGCATGAAGAGCTGGAGAAGGTACTGGGAGATTTCTGCCATTGAACCCAAGTGACAGTTTGGTAAATTCAGGTAGGACCTGGGACTGTGGAAGGGGATGCAGGGGATCTGAGAGTCTACTCTGAGTCAAACTTACAGAAGACTTTACTTGGATACTGTGTACTGGCTGAGAAATTGTAATTTACTGGTGACCTAGGGGTGGAGGGCTTGTGTATTTTCTTATGATTGAATAATGAATGACTACTGAATAGCAATTGATTTGTAACTCTCCCATTAGTGGAGAACTTTAACTATTGTATTTTGTGACCCTTAAGGACACAAACATCTTCAAGGATGATTAAATGATTGAGTTGATTGAATGATTGAGTTACTAATTGATTGATTGACTGAATGATTATATTTTGTTCAAAACTGTGTGACTACTGTGGTAAAAACTATGTGGCCATTTTCTGTAATAAGCTGTTGCAAATGATGTATTTTGATTATCTGTGATAAGTTGTAACATTGTGAATGCTGTACTTTGATTTATTGTGAATGTTTTGCTTTGATTTGTTATTGGGTAAATATATGTTCACTGTACTATGTAATCAGAACCTTAAAAGCTGTTCACAGTAGCATTCTTCTGGAAAATAGGATTGTACATAATCATAACATCCCCACTCCAATAATGACATGTCCATGATGTATTCTGGGTGTTTAAGGGTTCTCCATGGGCTATTCCATTTAAACTTGCCATAATCACATTCATTGGAAAGGAAAATAAAATATATACTCTAGCATTTAACTCTTCAATATTCTCATAACATTCTAATGTGAGATCCTTCAACTTACACCAAATCCATTCTCTCTCTCTCTCTCTCTCTCTCTCTCTCTCTCTCTCTCTCTCTCTCTCTATCTGTATATGTATATGTCAGTGTATATATAATATGTGTGTTCCATTGATTATTTTTTTTACCTGAATTCAGCCCTTTTAATTTTTATGAGTCTCTAATTGTTTGGAAAATTTCCTTACAGAGTCTAAATGTACTTGTTTTCAATTTCTATCCATATCCTACACAACCAAGACACTGCAAAGGACAAGGGTAATTCATCCATAAAAATAAAATTTACAGCTGGTCAAATAAGAATTGAACTCCATTTTCTTTCAGATTTACCACCATCCTCTTCTGGTCTGGATTGCTTACCTACTCCAGTACCTAATTGTTAGATAAGGTTAACATGCTTTCTTGTTCACTCCTATTTCCTTTTTAAACATACAAGAAAACTATTATATAACTTCTTTTTTTTCTTCCCTCCTCTCTCTCCACTTAGAGATGGCTACTGTTAGACACCCATAGGTATATATGTGTGAAATTATTCTATACATGCTTATATTTATCACTTTTTTTCCTCTGGATGTAGTTAGAATCTTTCTTCATATGTCCTATATAGTTAATTTGGGTATTTTAAGATAAATGATATTTTTAAAACTTTCAGTTCCAAATTCTGTCTTCTTCCCTCCCCACTCTCACTCATTGAAAAGGCAAGCAATCAATATTGTGTGGTCATGCAAAGCACATCTCTAATAGTCAAGTGGCGGGGGAAAAACAGACCAAAAACATTCAAGAAAAATAAAGGAAGTTAAAAAAGGTATGCTTCAGTCTGTGTTCAGACCCCATCAGTTCTTTGTCTGGGGATGGATTGCATTTTTCATTTTAAGTCCTACAGAGTTTTTTGGGATCTTTGTATTGCTGAGAATAGCTAATTCATTAACAGATGATCATTTTACAATATTACTGTTACTTCATACATAGTACATTTCACTTTGCATCAGTTTATGTAAATCTTCAAAGTTATTTTTTATTCTGAGTGCATCCTGCTTATCATTTCTTATATTCCATCATAATAACATACCACACCTTGTTCAACTATTCCTCAATTGATGGGCCTTCCCTCAATTTTAATTGTTTATCTTAAGAAAAGATAAATATTATATGTAAATATAATGATATGTAAATATTTTTGTACATATAGGTCCTTTTTACTTTTTTTTAATCTCTTTTTTGGGATATAGACCTAGTAGTGGTATTTCTAGATCAAGGGGTATGGAAAGTTGCATAACCCTTGGTAGATAATTCCAAAATGTTCTGTGGAATGGTTGAATCAATTCAAAACCCCACTGACATGCATTGATATTTTATTTTTCCTACATTCCCTCCATCATTTGTCATTTACCTTTGCTGTTCTATTAGTCTAAAAGGTAAGAAGTAATAGTTCAAAATTGTTTTAATTTGCATTTCCCCTATCAATAGTGACTTAGAATATTTTTTTAATATGGCAACAGAAAGCTTTGATTACCTTTACCTAAAAACTGATCATGACTTTTGATCATTTAAGAATTGAAGAATGGCTCTTATTTTTATAAATTTGACTCAGTTCTTTATATATTTGAGAAATGAAACCTTTATCAGATGAAATTGCTTCAATTTTTTTTCACAATTACTATTGCTAACTATATTTCCCCCATCCTATCCCCACATTTATTCCATTCTTCCACCCTGTCCCTCCTCAAAAATATTTTGCTTCTGACTACATCCTCACCAAATCTATCATCCCTTCTATAAATACTTCACCTTTTTTTCTTATCCCCTTTCCCTCTTATTTCCTGTAGGGAAAGATAGATTTCTATACCCAATTGAGTATGAATGTTATTCACTCTTTGAGCCAAATTTGATGAGAGTTAAGATTCACTCACTCTTGCTCACCTCCTTCTCCTCCTCCTCCTCCTTCACTGTAAAAGCTTCTTCTTGCTTCTTTTATATGTGAAAATTTATCCCATTCTACCTCCCCCTTTCTCTTTTTCCCAGCACATTGCTTTCTGACCCATTAGTATTATTTTTTGAAAATATCATCACTTCATATTCAACTCACATCTGTGCCCTCTGCCTCCATATATGCCTTCTAAATACCCTAATAATGAGAGAGATCTTGTGAATTACAAATATCATCTTCTCATGTAGGAAGGTAAACAGTTGAAAATTGTTTTTGTTATCCCATTTCCTGTTTACATTTTTATAATTCTCTTGAGTTTTTGTATTTGAAAATCAGCCTTTCTGCTTAGCTCTAGTCTTTTCATTGAGAATATGTGAAAGTCCTTTATATCCATTTTTCCCCTGAAGAATTATACTTAGTTTTGCTAGATAGGGGATTCTTCATTTTAATCCTACCTCCTTTGCCCTCTGGAATATCATATTCCAAACCCTCTAATCCTTATTTTAGATGTGGCTAAATCTTGTGTTACCCTAACTCTGGCTCCACCAGACTTGAATTGTTTCTTTCTAGCTGCTTGCAATATTTTCTCCTTGACTTGGGAAATCTTGAATTCAGTTATAATATTCTTGGCAGTTTTCATTTTGGGATATCTTTCAGTAAGTTATGAGTTGATTCTTTTAATTTGTACTTTACTCTCTAGTTCTAAATTATCAGGACAGTTTTCCTTTATAATTTCTTGAAATGTAATGTCTAGACATATTTTTAATTCATGGCTTTCAGTAAGTCCATTAATTTGTAAGTTATGTGTCTTATTTTCCAGGTGAGTTGTTTTTCTAGTTATACATTTCACATTGTCTTCTATTTTTTCATTCTTTTGATTTTATTTTATTCTTTATTTCTAATAAACTCATTAGCTTCCATTTGCTCTATTCTAATTTTTAAGGAATTATTTTCTTCAGTGAGCTTTTGCACTTACTTTTCCATTTGGCCAATTTTGTTTTTTAAGTCATTCTTCTTCTCATTGGATTTTTGAACCTTTCACCTGCTCTCTTTTTTCAATTGTTATTTTCTTCAGTATTTTTTTTGTATCTCCTTTACCTAGATGTTGACTCATCTTTCACTTTTTCTTGTATCACTCTCATTTTTCTTCCCAATTTTTCTCTACCTGTCTTGATTTTCAAAATAATTTTTGAGCTCTTCCATGGCCTGAGACCAATTTGTATTTTTCTTGGAGACTTTATATGTAGGAGATTCTACTTTTTGTCTTTTTCCAAAAGTATGATCTGATCTTCCTTGCCATCATAGTAATTTTCAAAAGTCACCATTTTTTCTGTTGTTTGCTTATTTTCCCAATCTATTAGTTGACTTTTAAATCTTTGTTAAAGTAGGCTTCTGCTTCCAGATGGAGAACTCACTGTCCCAGGCTTTAGAAGCTTTGTGCATCTGTTTTCAGAAATACTCAGATCTGAGTATGGGCAAAGCAGCAAAGTCCTGCCTCACTGCAGGACCCCCAGAATCTCCTTCTGTTTAGTTGTTTGTTCCCCTTACTCTCTATGGGCTGAGAGCTCCAGAAGCAGCCACTACCACTTCTGATTCAGTCATTACCATGGCCTGTTCCTGGTTTTCTGGGGTTAGGGCTATGCTGGCAGGGCTTACCCTGGACTATTCCCCACTGTTTTTTTTAGAGGGGCAAGGCAGGGCAATTGGGGTTAAGTGATTTGCCCAAGGTCACATGGCTTGTTTTGTATTAAGTGTCTGAATTCAGATTTGAACTCAGGTCCTCCTGACTCCATGGCCAGTGCTCTATTCACTGCATAACCTAGCTGCCCCTATGCTCCACTCTTACTTAAGTGTTACAGACCTTTCTTGATGACCCTCTTAAGCTGTCTTCGGCATCTGTTGGTTGAGAGGTCTGTAAACTGCCACTGCTGACAGTGATTCAGTTGCCCTAGCACTGCTTTGGGTTTCCTTGGACCGGGTCTATGCTAGACTATGCTCCTCTCTCACCCTGGTATAACAGACCTTTCTTACTGAACAATCTAAGTTTTAAAAAATGCTGAAATCAAAACTGAAATGCAAGATGCATACAGAATAATGCTCTGGAGAACACAAATATTAATTTAAAAACTAAATTCTATATAATGGGGGAATTTACTTAAATAAACTACTTAAATATAACTAATCACCTTTTTTCTTATAAGACAGAAATAAATGATGTTACCAAAATGAGTGCTTGCTAAGGAGAGATTGTCTTTATTATTCAGCTTTAGAATATGTGAATAAATGTGAATGTGTGTGCCCTATAACTGTGCGTATGTAGAGGAAGGAAGGAAGGAAAGAAGGAAAGAAGGAAGGAAGGAAGGAAAGAAGGAAGAAAGGAAGGAAGGAAGGAAAAATATGACATGATGACATGACAAACATAGGGAATGATGGCCAGGGAAGGAATGGTAAGTAATGCCATAAGTACAGGCATTGGCATTTCTTCTTCAAAAGCAGTTGCTATAATAATTAGTTTCTCTTTACCAAAACAAAAACAGAAACTGATAGGTGGGGAGGGGAGGGATGTCTAACTATATTATGATTCCCTGGGTGAATGCATATTAAATAAAGTTTGGAACTTGCTGAGTGTATTCAGGCTGTTTGTATTTACTCACCAACCAAGCTTAGTTCCAGGACTACTTTGCAAAACTGCTCAGGTAAATTCATTGTAAAGAAGATGACACACTCATGTATAAATGAGTCATTCAAGGTCTTAACAAAAAATTGAATTTTAAATGGGGCACACTTGTACATTTCATCTGTTACCAACTCCATATGCCCTGTTAATGGGGCACCACTTCTCCACCATATCCTACAGAGGTTCAGGATAGTTTTACATTAACCACTGAGACCTGTCTAACAAGAGGACCTATGAAACACAAGAGGTAGACTTCACTGGGGACTCTTGAAATCATAATTTGTATTCTTACTGTAGGAACAGCATAGTTCATTTCCTGTCCCTCTTCATCTTTCTAGGAAACAACTTCTGGAGGTTAGGAATCAGTAAACATCACTAGTTTAATAAAAGACAGAATGTACATCAAAATAGAGAAACAGAGAGAGAGAGAGACAGAGAGAGAGAGAGACAGAGAGACAGAGAGACAGAGAGAAAGAGAGAGAGAGAGAGAGAGAGAGAGAGAGAGAGAGAGAGAGAGAGAGAGAGAGAGAGAGAAGAATATGGCCAATCTCTAGTATTGTAAAAAAAAAAACAACCCAGTAACTTTCACTTTCAGGGATATTTGCATTTTAGCAGTGCCTGGAATAATATCTGATATACAGTAAATTCTTAAAAAAGTTTTTGTTGACAAATTATTAGTATGTATATTATTATTAATTATGGAATTCTTGGTCTAGAAAAAAGGTAGAAGAAACATTTCTCTTGGTGAAGGGAGCCTTGAAATAATACTATATTAGCACTTGTTTGCACTGAATAGGCCTAACACATCTCTATAAGGCTTGAGTGAATTGGTATGTGTGCTTATTGTAAGATCTTTTAAGAATGAATAGGAAAATAGTGGTGAATGAGCTTTCCAATCCTGTTCAATATACTTCAAATCTATAGCATTTCTATTCAAATAATGATTTAAAATAATATCATTTCACAAAATTATGTTTTCATAGAAAAATAATTTTGGTAATTTATTTGTCATTTTGCTTAATAACAGGACATAATATTAGAAGACAGTGGTCAATTGATGACTCAAACTCAAACTAACTTTTTATTGTTTGCAGTCTTCTGTGTTTGAAGGTGTCATTAATACATATCTCATGGATTGTGTTCTTCAAATATCTTGTACGAAAAAGTTTACCTTGAATCAGTAAAAAATGGATTAGTTCTTGGAAGTACTTGGTAAGTTTTCAAACTGTAGCATGGTGAACTCACAGGAGTGCAATGGGACATACAAAATTTTTGACCTAACCACTTGGAAATACTAAGTTCTTCAGACTATAGGAGTACACATTTTAAGCATAAGGTCTAGGGTGTTTGTAGTTCTAGACATAAATTATTCATGAATTTTTATTTCACAAAAGCAGGGAATATATAAATTCTAGTCTTAATTTTATGTTTTTTAATTGTATACTTAGATTTCTTTTCTGGCACTGCTGACTCCTAATATGGTTCATACCTATCTGATTATCTTTTTCAGTTTCCTTTGAATGATTCATATAAGTCACATCCATTAGCCATGGGTGTACTCCAAGGCTCTGTCCTTGGTGCTCTTCTATATTACCTTCTTTGATAATTTCATCAGTTCCTATGAGTTCAATTATAATCTCCATGCAGAAGATTATTGAATCTATATTTCTCATCCTAATTTCCTCAATGAACTTCACTCTTGAATGATCAACTGACTTTTAGACACATTGAACCAGATGTCCTATAGTCATCGTGAATTCAGCATGTTCAACATAATATTCATCATCTTTTCTCATAATCTCTCTCCTCTTATCAGATTTCCCCTTTCTTTAAAGGACATCATCGTCCTCTTAATCACTCAGTCTTACCACCTCCTTACTAACTTTCATTTCTCCTTCTTAGTCACCTTACAGATCCAATCTGTTGTCAAGTCTTTCTATTTCTACTTTCACAATATTTGTTACAAAAACACTTATCACTTCACACTTAAATTCTTACACTAGCATTCTGGTTTTTTTCTGTGCCTCATCTCTCCCCA
The DNA here is from genome assembly GCA_028646575.1 of Pseudocheirus occidentalis. Lineage (NCBI taxonomy): Eukaryota > Metazoa > Chordata > Mammalia > Diprotodontia > Pseudocheiridae > Pseudocheirus > Pseudocheirus occidentalis. Next base: position 165,504,732 of record CM053594.1, on the reverse strand, counting down.
TTCCATTCAGCTACTAAAAGTGATTTTCAGAATGTGAATTCTGACTGTGTCACTACAATACAAACAAACAAACACAGTAGTTCCCTATAATTTCAAGTATCAAATATATTATAGCAGTTGCTGTAATAATTAGTTTTTCACACTTCATATCCTGCCCTTTTCCATCTTTTTAGTCTCCTTACACTTACCTTTTGTTACTGTGGAACAGTAACAGTGGCTTTCCTTTTTTTTCCATTGGTATACAACTCCATTTCAACACTCTGTGCCTTTTTACTAACTGACTCAATACTTGAAACTCTCTCTCTTCTCGCCTCTGCCTAAAGCCTCACCTGGATTTTTTCAAGACTCAACTCATAACTCATTTTCATCCAGAAGCCTTCCTAGTCACCTTGCTGCTAGTGATTCCCCTCTGTGACTACCTTCTACTTTCACTGTATGTATCTGGTTTATACATCATTATTTGAACAGTGTCTCTCTTTTAGAATGTGAGTTCCTTAAAATCTGGAGCCATGTTTTTTGCTGTTTTCATATACTTAAAATGTAAAATAGTACATGTCTAACTGAGAGGGGAGGTAATGGGAGGGAGGGAAGGGAAGGAATAACCATTTATGTAGTGTCTACTATGTATCAAGCATTGTGTGAAGTGATTTACAAATATCTCATTTGACAACTACTTAATAAGTCAGTAAAAAAATAGTTGATTGACTGCTTTTCCAATTGTTGGTGAATTTTGTTAAGTTTTTAAATGTATATAAATTCTTAAAAACAAAGAGAACTAAGCTCTGAAATGTATAAAATTGTCCTTGAAAATTTAGACATAAAACCCTCACATATAACCTCACATGCATCTGGTAATAAGAAGACAGAGACAGAAAGAAAACAAAAACACAGGATAACTCAAACACTTTGAAATTTGATTAAGATGACCTAGGATATGGGATTTAGGCTTACTCACTTTTGAATTTTTACAAATTCTATTTAAATTTTTTTTTTGTATTTGATAAAGGAGTCCACTTTAGAATTGTAAGTTCCTGAAGAACAATACATCTTAAGAAGGCATGGTAAATGGGAATAGTCAATGTAGACCATAGAACAGAGGGAAGAGTGTTGGATATAGTATTGGACAAGCTGCTGCCTGTGTAGTTTTGGACAATAATTTAATGCCTCCGGACCTCCTTTTTCTCATTTGTAAAATTAGGCAGTTCCATTAGATAAATCTTAGGGTCGCTTCTATTTCAAAATATGTGATTCCACTATCCCTGTTTTTTCTATTTTTTATTTCATATTTGTTTCCATGTCTCTATGATTCTATCAGTGGTTAAATCTGTGGGTGTGTAATAGAATAGATTATAATCCATCTAAGTCTTATCCTGTCTGATTATTGTTTGTAGTACTTCCTAAAATGTACCATAGAGGATGTGCCAAAAACACTGATTAATTTCTGCTTAGATTTTTTCACATTTTGAGAGCAAACAGGCTGACCAATTGTTATTCCTCATTCATACACTATGACAAACCCAACTGCTTTTGCCATGAAACATTTCTTGGATGATACATATTTCCTTTCCCACAAGTAGTTACTGCTAATTTACTTACTATTGGCTACATAGTCTGACCATGTACTTCTCAACTGGTCTTTGAGACACTCACAATTTTGATTGTTTGGAGATCATGGTGTTTTATGATTTTCTATAGTATAACCTCACCAGGAGAATAGTTGAAAAGGTAGCCATATAACTTTTCATTCATTTGCTTATTTCTTTATTTAGTCATTTATCTATTTATCTAACCAAGGACAAGGTTGGAATCATTAAAAATGTTAGCCAAGTCTCCAAATGCAATGTAACCTGCCATTATCCTGTTGCTCACTTGTGGATCTATGACACTGTCTGCTTGCTATACCTGTCCAAGAGACGGTGTATGGATTAAGTCAATCCACTGCTCATCTAACTGTGTGTTAGTCTATTCAACAGGGAATCCTTTATCTATTTGGTATTATCTATCTGTATTTGTGAAGCAGATCTTTTTTAAATGACTAGGAAGTCCATCAAGGAAACTGCAATATTTTGGGGCTTTGCACAGTCTGCACAAAATCATATATCAAAAAGAGAATTGAGAGAATGACATTATCTAAAGCAGATTCCACTTCCATTTGTAAAGGAAGTGACAGACATCTTTCGTATGCATATGTTGGCAGCTAGGTGGCACAATGGATAGAGCATTGTACCCAGAGTCAGCAAGATATGAGCTTAAATGTAGCCTCAGACACTTACCAGCTATGTGACCCTGGGCTAATTACCTAACCGTCATTTGCCCTAGTTCCTCTTCTGTAACATGGGGACACATGGAGAAGGAGCTGGCAAACAATTCCAGTACCTTTGCCAAGAAAATCTCAAGGCCCTTGTCACATAGACTCACATATGACTGAACAAAATATTCAAAATAATCAATGAAAACCAAGCAATAAACTCTTAAACTCTTAAATATCTTAAAATAAACTCTTATGATTTAAAAAATATACATATTTTCTAGACCATACTGGCAACCCCAGCACAAACTACTACAAAATTTTAGAGCATGGTATGACAGGACAAATTGCCATTCCATTGTAACATATAGATCACAAGAGATGAGGGAGACCCTCACCTCTCTGGGAAGATTCCATATGGAAGGTTTGCAGGAGTGGGGTAGGGAGGTAAAAGATATGGAAAACAAGATGACATAGCCTTTATGGGTTAAGATCTAAATCACATTAGTGAAGTCGTAGTTCTATCAAAATATCTAAGTAATTTTCATTAAACTTAAAAGATCTTGATATTCTGGAAGATCTTATCAGTCTTGCTACTCCACCTTCTCAAAATCTTGTATTTTTCTGATTAGATGGCAGGCCAATGAACTCCTAGTCTCTCTTTAAGGAGAGAACTCAGCTTAGACTTCTCATCTTTCTTCTGTCTGAAATATTTTGGGGCTTCTATGATCAAATTTTCCATCATCTCCCCGTGTTGGGAACTTCCCCTTAACCTTTTCAGCTTCCTTTTGTGTAGTATCTTCTATTAGATGAGTGAAGGTACTGTCTTTTTTTTATGTCTTAGCATCTGGCTTAGCACAGTAACTGGTAAACAGTAGGCTCTTAA
>CM053594.1:165478242-165494683 GCA_028646575.1 Pseudocheirus occidentalis | reverse complement strand
TAAGCCAAAAAACTTATATAAGCTATTTGGCAGTGTGCCTTCTTTGTCTGAAACCCTATTAAAAAATAGTTCCCAAGACCCTAAGCTGAGCTTCACCCATGGAGATGACGATCTGCCTGGGACTTCTTTCCCGATGGAGTTCAGCTGCCCGGGGCTCCCAGCTAATAGAGGTTCCCTCCAATCGGTGATGTTATGTTTTCTCTTTCTTTTTCTGCTATTTTAATTGTAATCATAATTGTAATTATAATTATAGCATGTATTTGTAGTTGTATGGGTTGTTATGGAAAACAAGCTATTCCCTGTATTGTATAATTAAACTTTTACTTTCACTTTACAGAGTGCAAAAAAGCATCATTTATAGGAGCGAATCCGAACCAAAACATTTCACAGTACACCTATCTATCCTCCAAAGGAAGTGAAACAAAGAGAAGAGGTTATTTCCCAGGCAAGAAAAGTCTGAGATCAAAGAAAAATATGTAGACCAGATGAATTTAGAATAACTGGTTGAATACTTTGGTCCTCAGAAGCAAAGTTATATTTTGTTGTTTTTTAGTTATGTCCATCTATTCGTGGCCCCATTTGGGATTTTCTTAGCAAAAATATTGGTGTGGTTTGCCATTTCTTTCTCAGTTCATAGATGAGGAAACTGAGGCTTTTTCCTCAGTTAAGTGGCTTAGTTAAGGGTTAGGTGACTTGCCCAGAGTCACACAGTGAATAATTGAGGTCATGTTTGAACTCAGGTCTTCCTGATTCCAGAACTGACACTCTTTCCACTGAACCACCTAGCTACCCCAAAGTTGTAAAGTTTTATTAATGTCTTATCTAAATGCTGGCACTTTATTCATTGACTGAAGAATGATATAAAAATGATTGGATAAACTGAAAAGTTGAAAAAATGTTTCCAGGTAAAAGTTCAAAGCTAGGAACACTCAGCTTCTTTGAAGTTATGTTGTTATTTCCTTATTTTCCCTATCAATTCAATTGATATTGTACAGCTTATACAGCTTATTTTTAATCCTCAGTGAAATAGCTTCATTTCTATTATTTATTTTCTCTCCCTACCATGTAACCCTGCCTCTCAAGTATTAATGTTTCATATGTCTGATTAGGTAATTATTGAGGGGTATATTCTAAAGTTCTTAGTTGTTAAAGCCTGGAGCTGAGAGACATAGAGCAGCAGTAAAATGGAAATTGTCCTAGATTTGGCATAAGAGCATCGAATAAGAGATGCAAATTTGGGCTCTGCTGCTTATGACCTGTCTCACATCATCTCTCAAGGCCTTTAATCTTTTCATCTATAAAACAAGGGACTTGGACTTGATGTCCTCTAGGGCTCCTTCTTATTCTAAATAAATGCTACCTTGATTTGCCACTAAGCCACTGTATCTATGTTGTTTGAAAAAGAGGCACCACTAATCACTCTGTAGACACCAGAAACAGAAAGTGTGGTCTAGAAACCTTAAATATTATTAGAATCCACCACAAAAACTCAGGATCTGAAGGAAATTTTCAACATTTTACCTAAGATCCTCATACCTTATGCTAACAAGATGGGTAGAAATCTGTGTTGACATTTAATGTTAAATAAAACAAATCAAAACTCTAAACAAGGTTCTATAAAATGGAAAATGATAAAATAATTCCAAGAAGGAAAAAGCAATTAGAGTAGGGGGCAATAACCTGAAATTTTCTGCTTGGATATAAATATTCTTGCCCCATGATCTGTAATAGATGTGTGATAATGAATGTGATTCAGAAGAGAGATATTCAAATGTCACTGCATTACACACAGGATCTACTGGGTGTATTAAGTCAAATAATTGCATTTTTGAAAATCAGAGCCAAACTGGCAGAAGTCAGGCGATCAGCTTTCCAAAAACAAAAAAAATGCATGTGGTGTATTTTTAAGCTGATTTTGTGTATTAACACTTTCTCAAGTCTATGAATCTTGAATTTGTAGTATTTTGGGGATTTCTAGGGTATAAATGCACTGCAAGTTTAATATTTGACTCTTAAAAGCCAATATTGGGATGTGATTATGTGAGAAAACATTCTTTACTCATTCACCATGTGATTGGGAGCAGCCTCTTTCCACTGGTTATGTAGCTTGAACTGCTTTCATCCTTAAATCTTCCTAACTGAGACACAACTGCTCTTCTGCAAGCATCCCTGGGTGAAGACCTCATTCATTCACATTAGGGCACCATGCAGTATGTTTGCCAGGGAACAGCAACAATCGCCTGAGACACAACTGCTCTTCTGCAAGCATCCCTGGGTGAAGACCTCATTCATTCACATTAGGGCACCATGCAGTATGTTTGCCAGGGAAGAGCAACAATCACCTTCACCTTAGTCCCTGTGACGCTGAGAAACAGGCTTAGAATTATGGTCTTCTCCAGGGCTGGGAGCTTGAGCCATGTGGACATTGCAGTTCAGTTTTCCAGACTGAGTGTTATTACTCATGAAAAGGGTGACTGAAGAGCCAGGGTCCCATGATATAAGCCCAGAGGTCTTTGGACTTGGAATTTAATGGAACTTAATGCTATGTAGGAACTGAGCTAAACTGTGATACTATTCCCCTGCCTAAGAATTGGGAGAAAATATTTGTAGGTTTGCTCTTGTTATGTTATTAAAATAAATGTTTCCTCCATAAAAGCCACTGACTTTTGAGTGGCTAAATGGAAGTGGGGCACAGAGATCCCTAAAACTGGAAGAGCATAATTGGTAGGGATTTAAACAAGTGGAAGAGTTGAGAGGTAATGAATTGCGGGGAAAAGGTGGAAATGTAACACATCTGATCCTTGGTCATGGAGAGGTGCAGAGTATCCACAGTTATATTAGGAAATAATTACAATAAGGCATTAGGGCAGCTGGATAGAGTGCCAGACCTGAAGTCAGGAAGACTCAGCTTCCGGAGTTCAAATGTGACTTCTGATATAAACTAGCTGTGTGACCCTGCTTGTTTCAGTTCCTCATCTGTGAAATGAACTGGAGAAAGAAAGGGCAAACCATTCCAGTATCTTTGCCAGGAAAACCCCAAGTGAGGTTACAAAGAGTTGGATGTGACTGAACAAAAAACAGTAAGGCACTTCTCTGAAAGGAATGTAATTATTTATCTGCTCATCATAATTATACTTAGAAAATAATTTTGAATCTGAGGCTTTTTATGAATTTGAATCCTTCCTTTCTTAAGTATGACCCTTAATAGTCTAGCTTTTTAACATTTATAGATTTTTTTTTGGTATGGAGCTGTTTTAAGTTCCAATAGAATTTCTTATTAAAAAGCACAGAATTTTAGACTGTCTTTGTTGACATGACAATATCATATTGGAGATATTATCTGGATTTCTTTCACAAGGGAAGTAAATCCCAGGGTGTTGAAATTGATTAGCAGCAGAAATAAGATTCAACTATTAAATAAATTTCTAAACTTGTTTGTGGCAGCTGCCCCAACAGGAAAGAGATGAAAGCCCCTTTTCATCAATCAGGTCTAACATGAGTATGAAACAGAAAAATCTTCCCATTTTCAGAGTTAATGGAAGCTCTACTTTCTTTATTCATGCCTTATATTTCCCAGTGATATCCACCGCTCCCACAAAGAGACTTGGTAGAAGAGTGAGCTGGTGGAGTGGGAAATTCAGAAAAGAGGGATTTATTATATATTATATTATATTTATTTATTATATTATATATTATTTATTATATATATATATTAAAATATAATGTGGTAGGCTTACCAGTTTTTACAATTTGAGCTTTTTAGCTATATTTGGGAAGACGAGACTAACAATTATGTATAATAAAATCTGTAAAAAAAAGATTTTATGTCATTTTTAATGAAAAATTCTTTAAATATTTTTTGTAATTATGTGTGTATGTGCATATATAAAAAATAATTTAGCATAGAAAAAATGTTTTTTGGTTGACTATTAGTTGTTAAGATCATTTGTTACCCTCCAGGTAATAGGGAATTTTTGTCTTGGCAAGATAAAAAATGATTCTTGTTTAACACTTATTATTGATTAAAAGTTTCAAGTCACTGTCAGTGTATAAGTATTGATCAAAGACTTTCCATCAGACTCTGTAAAAGGAGTATCTTTTGTCATCATAAACTAAGAATTTATGTAGGATTTTTTTTGTCAAAAACTTAAAGGATGTAAAGCTTCAGTGATTTTGTTTAACTGAAAAAAACTGATCTTAAAATAATAACGAAGGAGATTTTATAAAGCCTCACAGAATCTGAAAATCTCAGAAGTGGAATGGATGTCAGGTCTTCAGGGTCACTCCCTGACTGAATTGTAATACCCCTACAGCAAACTTAATAGGTTTGATTCCTATCAGATATAATTTCATAAGTATGAATAAATTAATATATGTGAGTTATCCTGGTATGAATCCAGCATAATTTAAGATTTTTTGTAAAATTTTATTCTGTTACATTTTTCTTATACAAATCTTATTATCCTCCTATATCATATATTCCTTAAATTTGGAGACTATTCATTTTCATATTCTTGACTTAATACAGTACTTTACTTACAATGGAATCTCAATAAAAAAAATCATTGAGCTCTTCAATAGAATAACTTCTCCAGAAGTCATTCTTAGTGATCCTTGAAGATATGGCAACAAACAGGACTTTAACTTCAATAAATTAGTGCTTTCATCAATACAGATATTTGAAGATTTATGACCACAAAGATACACACACACATATGAACACACACATATATACATTATATATATATATATATATATATATCCATCACTTACTTTGTGTTCATACTTATACTAATAAATCTTTGAAAATTGAGGAGAGGACATATTTTCCAAGTGTAAAGAAATACATTATTCCTGGGTACTGAAGTGTTTTAAATTGGTTCTGACTTGAACCCTTACCACTGTTCTTGAGAACTTGTTTGCTTCAACACTAAAATTAAGCATCAAAGTAGGAATGCAGCAATGGAAATGGTATATAAGTTTCACCCAATTTAGTCTTTTGATTACAGATTTTTTTTTCTCTACATTTATTGGCATCAACATAAATTTTCTTTTGTCCAGATTTCCATTTACCTGGTTTCTTTTTAGTTGGCTAGAGATCTAAATAATTGTTCAAAGATATCAAATAATGAGTAATATTACTGATCTTTTTATCTATTAGAGTAATTATGTCTAGTAATACATTGAATCCGTGGTACTAATTTTTTAAAGAATAATTTCAGATTCTCTTTTAGTTCATCTCTACTGATCAAATCTCCGGACTAACATATCATAGAAATCAATACTTACCAAGAGCTTATTAAGTACTTACTCTGAGGCAGGAACTGTCTTTAGTGCTACAGATAAAAAGGCAAGAAGAATAGAACTGACATTGACCTCAAGAAGCTTACATTTTAAAGTGGAAAACACATATACACATATAAACATAAGCACACATACGTGTATACACACACATGTAAAGTATATACAAAATGATATTGTAGGAGCAGCTAGGTGGTGTGCAATGAAAAGAGCTTTGGTCCAGGAGTCAAGAGGACCCGAGTTCAAATGTGACCTTGACACTTAACTAGCTGTGTAACCTTTGACAAGTCAATTAATCCCAATTGCCTTGCCTTATCCCTGCTAAAAGAAATGTTAATGCTGAATCTGAAGGAGGCAACAGGAGAGTCTTCATGAAGAAGTTGCTTCTTGAGAGAATATTTGAAATTAACCAGGAATTCTAAGACTTAGTACTAAGAGAAGAAGTACATTCCAGGGATAGAGGACAGGTTGTACAAATTCTTAGAGTTTGGAGAGAGAGAGTCTTTTATAAAAAGCAACAAATGGATAGCTTAAATGAATTGTAGAGGTCATAAACTGTGTAATAAGTCTGGAAAGGTAGATTGGAGTCAGGTTATAAGGAGCTGTATTTTTTTAAATCTTATAATTTATATCAAAGTTGAAAAACATCTAGAATATTTTTAAAATCACTCTAAAAAAGTTTCCTTTGTCCTACTGAGGATATATGTGTGTGTGTGTGCGCACGTGTGTGTATGTGTATATATGTATATATACACACATATATAATATATCATACTATCATTTCATATTGTATACCATATCATACCTGTATGTATGTATGTATGTATGTATGTATATCAGTGATAATCTTCAAATCCCAAGATCAGGTTCCTAGTGTTGCTACATTCTACCAAAAAAAAAAAACCACACCAAATTAAGCTCAACATATCCCAATATCTCAGTTTCTAAGTAAAAACATAAAAGTGTTGCTAATGAATTTTCCACTCAAATGGCTTCTTCTAAATCCGTGTTTATGAGATATAACATCTCATACAACCTGTGTTTCTTTAAACAAAATTATCATACTTTACCTATTTTAGAAAAAAAAAGAGTTAGAATTATGAGGGATGAGTGGAAAATGGATGAGAGGTTAAAGTATAAAGAAAATGTCTTATAAATATAGATATGTATTTAAATGTATCTATAGCTATAGATATCTACATATGTATATAATTTTTATTTCTATCTGTCCCAATACATCCTCTTCAACCTTTCTCTCAAAAACAGCATTTGACATCCGTTTAAATAGGTTATTATACAGTTATTTAATTAATTAAAGTGTTTTCAATGGTAGTAATTAATATGTAAATAAACCATATGTTACAGTAATTTTAATAAGATTAACTAACCCATTTATAAAACAAAAATGGAGACTCATTTGCATATCTCAAAGCCTGATTATTTTATGCAGTGAAATAGAATTTCTTGTGTAAGTGGATTCTATGATGTTCAGTCTTTGAATATTGTGATTATAAAATGAGATATTAACTAAATTTCTTCCAGAAGGTATTTTGGTTCATGCCTGAGATTATCCTTTTAGATTTATGTGTGCTAATTTTGAACTCCAAATGTTGTACAACTTAATAACATATTTCATCATGTTGGATGAGCCTCTTCTTTACTTTTGAAAAAGTCACAAAATGCTTTCCAATAAGCATTTTGTAATTTATGCTACATTTTAAAAAGCTTGTTTTAGTTTGATTTAAGGCCCAGAATTAAATATTGTTTTGTGGTTAGATCCCCCTTGCTTCCATGACTCAAACATGTATGTTCATAGTGAGTCATATTAATTAATTTTTAAAATTATTTGGCCATAATGATGTTAAGATCATTTCCAATTTAAGGGTAAATAAAGATGTATGGCCATTTCATCCTGTAAACAAAAATTCTATTACAAAAGTCAAAAGGATGGGGAATTCAGAGGAATGAAATTCTGAAGCTACAGCCCCCCCCCCAAAAAGAGAAAAATAAAGAGTAAAAGGTAGAATTATCAATACTTTTACTTTTTTCTATAACTACCTTTGGATACCTCTGAATTTTATTAACATTGTAAGATTTTTTATTTTTTTTGTTTTATTTGTATACCTCCTTCTTCATAAGATCATTGCTTTATTGCTGAAAGTGGCCTTAGAAGACATCTAGTCCAATCCATTCACTTTATATTATAGTTGAGAAAAGTGATATTCAGGGAAACTAAATGAGCTGTCAAGCATAACCCTACAAGGAAGTGTCAGAAATAGTTTTTCTCACTCAAAATCTAATAATCTTTTCACTACTCCATATTTTTAAATCTATGACCATAAATTTTATTATGCCAAAAGTATTCTTCCTATTAAACCATGACTTTAAGATATACCATAGTCCTCTAAAAACTCATCCTCAGCTTTCTTTTGTGATTAATGCTTCCTGCTTGGAGGAGATAAAAATATCTGTAAGTATCACCTTCATCTATTGGTTCAATCTGACTTATAAATTCAGTCTTCGAGTCTTTATTCTTTGTTCTTTGTTGGAGCTCATCGAGAATTTCACCCTTATCAAGTCCAAAAGACATTTTAGTAATTTTGAAGAAAATATTCATAGAATGATTTAGGTGCTTAAAATTTTTCATTGGAACCATATGACATAATGTCATCAACGTATACCAGAGTGATTAATAGGATGCTATGCCAAACAATGACATCAACTACTACTCCTAATCTTCCTCCTCCTCCTCCTTCTGTTCCTCCTACTGCTGCTGCTGCTGCTGCTGCTGCTGCTACTATGATTTAACATTTATATACTGCCTACTGTGTGTTAGAAGGTGTGCTAAGCACTTTATGTATATTCCATTTGATTCTCATTAACAAGTTAGGCAATATTATTATCCCCTTTTTTCAGATGAGGAAACTGAGATCAGGTGATTTCCCTAAAGTTTCGCAACTAGTATCTGAACTTGATTTGAATTCAACTTCTGCCTTCAAATCATAATCATAGCTAGATGTTATATAGCCTATGAGGCTTGTGAAGTGAATTACAAATATTTTCTTACTTTGTCATCAAAATAATCCTAGGAGATAGGTGTTATTATCTCTATTTTACAGATGAAGATACAGACAGACAGGTTAGATGGTTTGCCCAGACCACAGTCTTGCGTCAGAAGCTGAATTTGAAATTGTCTTCCTGAGTCTATGGGCATCATGCTGGTCATATTTTCACCTAGGTATCATACTTGATTCTATTCAGGAGTGATTATGGATTTAGACATAGGACTTAAACTATGTCCCCAAAACATACCCAGTTTTATATCACTTACCCTTGTGTTGGTGGTTTGTTTTAAATAGAAAACAATTCTACTTGTGCACATAAAATAATCCATCATTTTCATGATGATTTCTTTTTACTGTTTGCAGTATATGATTGTCATGAGATGAACTGCTTTTGTGACAATCAATGAAGGTGATATAAATATTTTAAGTTTTTGTGTGAATTCAGTAATCACCAAATTGATAAATGGTTGTATCCCTACCCCAACATTTTTGGGAACATCCCTTCAGCCACACAATAAATACTCTTTTTTGATTTCATTTGGTAAGACTGTAGATTTTTTATTACTATAAGCTCTGAATTCTTTATAAAAATATAAACATATCGTTGACTTTAAGAGAGGTTGCTGCTGTTATCATATTTTGTTCATAAATGTGATAACTTTTGTTACCAAAGACGTGATTAAACTTGCATCAGAAAATAAACAACTATTGTATTAATTGGCATAAATTCAGGCACCATTGTGAAGTGCTTTAGATGACTTAAAACCGTATCTTGATTTGTCATTTTATAGTTTTGCAGAGAACCTGGAGTTTTAATCCCTTGCCTTTATGTAATAACTATTTTGTCATCAAATACAAATAATTCTCTACTGTTGCCACTTGACAGAATTTGGGGAAGTTCATTGGTTTATTGTAATGATATCAAGAATAATCAAAACTTAAATTTATGTAATTTCATATAGCTTACAAAGTAATTTCCTTACAATGACCTAAGAAGTAGATAGGATATATTATTATTTTAGCTGTTTAGTAGTAGTGGTGGTAGCAGCAGTAGCAGCATCAGCAACAGCAGGAGTAGAAGTATAGTAGTGTTTAACAAATGTGGAAACTTAAATTCAGTGAATTCAAGTGACTTTATTATTCTGACAGTTATTAAAGACAGCTGGGATTCAAACGTAGCTCTCCAAACTGAACACTCTTCCCAATACTTTTCGCTGATTCTCTGAAATTTGATCTACCTTGACATTTCCATATCAGACTTTTCCTGTACTCTAGTTTTGAAACTCCCTACCATTGTCACTCTACTAATACCACTCAATTCTGGCAATCACTAAAGTCCTCTCCATGATTCTTTTGTTAGTATTTTGGCAAAAAATGAATTTTCAATTCAAAAATCTATTTGTCTATTTTGTTAAATGTATTTCTAAAATTTTAAAATATTTATTTGCCTCTGAAACATCTTTTAAAAATTGATAAAACAATATGTTAAACATTCTCATTCTATTTCCTGTATAACAGGCACCTGGCGACAATCTCTAGCTTGAGAAGTCAGATGACTTCTTCTAAATGGGGAGATAGGAGGAATTTCCTTCTGATTTTTAGAATGAAAACATGCTGTTCTGTGTCCCAGGAAGTATAAGACCTCTTTTTCTCTCTTGCATTATTCCTTTTAGAAAAAAAAAATGATAAATGATGTAGGTATTGGAGCAACTATGAAATCCACTGGGAAATTACTTCATGAAGAGACTGTGGAAGCAGAAGTGGCAAATATGATTCCTGAAGTACTTATGATCAGAGCTGAGAGGTGTATTTATAAGGGCGGTTTTGATGGAAAAGTTAAGTGCATAAATAAAAGAGAAGTACTCTTTGCCTCAGAGTACAGGGTTAAAAGTTGGAAAGAACTAAGAATAACAACAGTTAAGAGTAATGGAAGAAAGATCTAAATATATTATGAGACTTCCATTTGGTTTAAAGCTATTTTAAAGGACTATCATGACGTTTGGGCAAATTGTGGCGAGTCAGTGAGATGTATTGGCTGCATTGCTGGAGAGTTAAAAAGACTCCGTTTTTTGATCTGGCCACTAATATTAGGTGTGTGGCTTTGATTAAGACATTTAATTCTTCTGGGTTTCAATTTCTTCACCTATAAAATGTAGCTAATGAAAGCTATTTCATATGGTCATTAAGAGGCTCAATTATAATATTGAATATAAGGTGGATGCTACATAAATGTCACAGTATCACTAGTTCTAGACTTTCAAGGGAGGGACCTTAGAAGCCTTCAAGTCCAGCTTTTTTTAATTTTTAAAGATGAAAAAAGCAGAATTCAGGGATTTGTAGTGTCTTGACTAAGATGCAAAGGCATTAAAATATGAGAGGTAGGATTTGAACCCAGATTCTTCTACATGACAGTCAATTCAATTTTCCCTTTATTGATCATGAATATTTTTGAAAGCTGTTTTAAATCTACATGAGGTAAGTCTATAACAAAGCTCTGTTATCTTGCATCTCAAGAAAAAATGTCTTCAAAATATTTATACTCATGTTTATTTGTTGAGAGATTTTCCAGATTACAAGGATAATTGTTAAGAGGTGAATAATTTAACTTTGAGAAATGTAACTGAGAATTAAATGTAATTAAGAGTTTTGTGAGAATTGAACTGTCCCTGTATGTGGTACTAAGCTCAAATCTGGGTGGATATATAAATCAATAGAACTTGAGCTCTATCTATCTATGTACATATCTTTAAATTTGAAGAATGCTATACTTTTCAAAAATGAACATTTTAATAGAAAAATAGAACAAGTTTATATGTAAATTTGTGAATCACTGCTAGATTAGATTTTTTAAAAGAATATGATAAATTCAGTGGATTACTTTTGAAGCTTTCCTATATTTATTTATTTCTAAATTATTTTTTTCTATGAGTATTTAAATATTTCCATGAATCTTTCTTTTCTTTTTTTATTGACCATACTATTGCTTGCTACTTTTCTGTCCCTCACTAGCCACCCAAAAATAAAATATGACTCAAGATTTGAGATAAATAAGTTTAGTTAAATGGAATAAATTAATACATTTTCCATGTCCAAAAATATATGCCTTATTCTGTACCTTGAGTTTATTACTCATCTATCAGGAAAAGGTAACATGCTTCATTATAGGTACTATGCAATCATGTTTGGTCATTGCATAGATCAGAGTTCTTAATTATTTGACAGTTTTTGGTCCTTTTACAGTGCTGTAGTTAATATATTCTTCTTGACTAGTTGCCCTAAAGTACTGCTTCCATACTTCATTATGGCATGAAGGTGACTCAGGGCTCTTGAAGATGATGCCAGAATGTCTCTTATAAGCCTTTACAAACTGGCAAGACATTGAGTAAGGGATGGATAAAAAGCTATATGCCTACTGTTGAAGTACTAATAGATAATTGAGAACAAGAATAAAGAGCCAATGTAGAATAATCATTCAAAAGTTGAATGAGAAAATATATATATAATTTAATATTAGGATATACAACATTTTTAGTACAAAAGTGTGACAGCAAGTTTGCTTTTGGAGATAAAAACAAAACAAAAGATTGTGAATGAAACTGATTTTTAGTACTAGAGTGGTAACTCATCCACTCATCAGAATGTCCTTTTCTAATTAAAAAAATATATTTGATTTATAAATTTCAAATCCTATTTCATTATTCAAATAATGTATTCAAATAATACATAGTCTTGATATTTTCTCTAAGGAACTAAACATATTACTAACCACATCTTCATGAAGCCTTTTGAAATATTTTTTTAAATTTGAAATAATACTTCATACAATTCTAGGTACATTGTTGGTGCTTAATAAATATTTACTAAAAAAACAATATAGGGACTAGCCAATATGTTGGAATAGCAGGAAGAACTATAGCTGAACTTTTTCCTATAAGTTATTACACAAAGGTCTATAAAACACAGTAGCAAAAGTTCTAAATGAGGAAATCCATCAGGGAAAATATTAAAAACATATTGAGTCATTTTATTAGACCAGATCAGCATAACTAGACAGAGTGCCTATCTGAGCACACAGGGGAAGAGGTTCAGCCTTGAGTGTACTATGCAGAGCCTTCTACCATGGGGACTGAATGAGTTCTAGCTCAGAGCTATAAAACAAGGAAATATGTCCCAAACCTATATAGGGGAACCTTGTGTAGGGAATAGTGTAATGATACTGCGATTTGAAGCTCTTTCATGCTCCATGAACTTGCTGATGTAGCAGGAAGGGGTAGAGTAAGAGAAAGCCAGAACCAAGCTAGCAACAGTGTGGTGGGGACTAGAAGCAGGGGCAGTGGCAGTGGCTGCAGTTGCTGTGCAAACTCCCTTTGTTTGACCCAGCCAGAATCTCTGCTAAGGACTACTGCTGAGGATTTCCAGCCACAGTAACTGGGAAGGAGGGGGGGGAGCTGCTGGGAGCAAGCTGCCTGGATGCTGAGCAGTTGTTGTGAGTGAGGAGAGGAGGATCTCTGCCTGGGGTAGCCTTTCCTGTTTTGAAGGCTTGAGAATGTGGGTGTTTACTACTTTAACTACATGTGCCAACTTCATATCTACTGTGTTAGCTTTGACTTTCTGGTTTTGCAACTCAGTTTTCTGGTATTTAAATAAATGTTCTAGCTATATGTCTTATGTAGAGAGCCTGTTACAATTTGTGATTAATAACCATATGAGCATACTTATAGTTACTGTAGGCATTGTGAATACTGCATTGTTGGTACAAATAGTAACAAGTGACAACTGACAGCTCTATTGTTTACTACTCGGTGCTGGGCTAAAACGTCAGTATGAACTGACAAGGTGGGCCTCCCTTTAGAGCAGGGTTCTAGACTAGCCTAAGGAGTGGTCACATGCTGTGGGCTGAAGTCGAGCAATGAACAAATAAAAAAAAACACAATAAACAACTAGCTGTTTGGTGCTGACCTGAAAAACAGAGCTGAGCAAAGTCTTAGTTGCATCCTGAGCTCAGTCTAAAGCCTGCAATGGAATAGAGTAAGAAACTTAATTGAAAAAGAAGCCTGCATTTCTGCTGTTCTGAAACTTCCATTCGTTTTATCTGACTGAAAGTAACTGAGACTAGCAGCAATCTACTGGAACGCCTACTTGGACCAAGCCCACAACTCTATTGCACAGATCCAAACCCATATCAGGAATTTACAGAACTCAGAACAGCAGGGAAGGTCTCAGATCTCATCCTGGATCAGATTGCTTTGGGGAAAATGAAAGGTTACAGATGCCTATCTTGAGGTGTTCTTGAAATCCTAGACCTATTCAGTACTATATCACTGGGGCAGCTAGGTGGTCCAGTGAATGGAACACAAGCCCTGGAATCAGGAGGACCTGAGTTCAAATCTGGATTTAGACACTTAAGACATACACACAACTAGGCATGTGACCTTAGGCAAGTCGCTTAAACTCAATTGCCCTACCTTCCCCCCTCCAAAAAACAAATTAAAAAAAGGAAAAAAAATACTATATCACCAATGTGATACAGAGGCTGATATGAATATGCACATGTATTTCCAGGTTTGAATTGCAAGATATAACAAACTTACTTCTTTGACGACAAAACCAAGATATTTATTCATATACCAGAAAACCAAATCCAACATGGTAATAAAGAAGTTGGCGCACATTGCCAGTGCAGGAAGCATTGCCATCCCCAAGCCTTCCCTTAGTCAGGACTCCCTACAAACAAACTCCCTTAGGCAAAATGCCCCTGACTCACCCATGCTAGCTGACTCCTCTCACTCTTAGCTCCACCTCACTCTCCCCCTTATTGCCCCACCCATTCCTACTCCATCTATTCAGCAAGCTCCTCTCAACACAGGCTCCATGTGACTCAGGTTCAAAGTAGGTAGCCTTGCTAATGGACAAGAAAGATCTTCCAATTCCATTAACAACACAAATACCCCTAAGAAAACAGTAACAATACCCATTAGGCCACAAATACTGCCTACATATTCTCTCCAGAAGTACACAGAGACTGAAGTAATGAGTTATAAAGTCCTAAATGAAGAAGCACCCTCCTAGATGAACAAACAAAAAAAATTCCATGATGAACTGCAATTATGGTGACAAGGGCATTAAGGACACAAACCCCCCAAAAAGAGAGTAACTCTAAAGCACCTGCAAGCAAAATCTAAAAAAACAAAACCAAACAACCAACAGCAACAACAACAAAAAAACTAAACAATCAAAGACTGAGCATAAGGCAAATTAGAATTCCTGAAAGAGACTAAACAAGAGCTTTAAAAATAATTTAATAGTGATGGAAAAAGAAATAAGTGTTAGAAGAAAAATAAATGGTAAAATAGATTAAAGTTATAGAAATGAAAAGGTAAATTACTGTTTGACACAATAATTAAGAATCTTACCCAAGCAACAGACTTATTGAAGGTTAGAATGAGCAAAGGAGAAGCTAATGGCTCCATGAAACAAAGAGGAATATTAAATATTAAAACAAAGTCCCAAAGACTGAAAAAAATAGATGTAAGAGATCTCATAGCAAATAACTGATATAAGTTAGATCAAAGAGAGATCATTTAGGAAACATTGGACTGTCTTCAAATCCATAAGCCCTCAAACCGCCCTGCCCCATCAAAAATGGATTATTTAGGATCATAGGGCAAAATAAGAATGGTAAGAATCCAACGATGCTCTCTTGAAAGATCCCCCAGATGAAAATTGATGGCATATTATAGCTAACATCCAGAGCTTCCAGGTCAAAGAAAAAAATGGAGACAGACTGACACCCTCATACACACACACACACACACACACACACACACACGCACAGTTCTCTGTTTTCTTCCTTGCCTCCACCTATGTGCAATGATTTTTTAAAAATCTCTTTTCTTTCTTATTTTATGATTATCAAAATATAACAAAAGTACATTTAGACCATGATCTTTATTTGATTTCATTCATGGTACCTTATTGTGACAGGTCTCTGAGAAGACACATTAACCATCTCTCCTTAATAGAACACAAACAATTTATTCTAACTTAGTGTCTTATGATTTCTTGTTCATATTTTCATTTTTTAAAGGTCCACAACTCTCAGCTTTGTATTTCAAAATTCCCTTTAAGCTCCTCTCTTTTCATCATGTATGAATATATCAATATATGAAAGTCTTCTTTTTCATTAAGATCCATTTTTCCCCTCTAGGATCATATTCAATTTTTCAAGGTAAATTGGTCTTGGTTTTAGTACTAGATCTTCTGTCTTCTGAAATAACATATTCTTAGGTCTCTGTTTCTTTATTAAGTAGCTGACAAATCTTGTGTGACAATAACAATCTCTTTGTTTCTTGTATTTTTTCTTTATGAATGCTTGAAATGTGGGAAGGGGAGTCATTATTAGGGAGAAAGGTAATCTGGAGGTAGACAAAATACTATTTGTTGGACACTGCTGTGCAAACCTCCAAAAATGTTATTGTCTCTGTCTTTCAAAAAGTATATTCTGTAAACTTACAAACTCCATTAATTGCTTCAATACCATCAGTTCCTCTTATATAAAGATGGTTTCATTTTTTTTTCCATGCATAGATTCTATAAGCAACAGCTTCAATTAAGGACAGATTGTCATTATAGTCCCAAGACCACAAGGTCCAATATTATAACAACTAATAAGTGGTTCTCAAGCTGTGTATTATGTTCAGTTTGTAACAACAAAAATACATCCTGCATATCAGATATTTACATTACAATTCATAACATTAGCAAAATTACAGTTATGAAGTAGCAACAAAAATAATTTTATGGTTGGGCGTCACCACAACATGAGGAACTGTATTAAAGGGTTGTGGCATTAGGAGGGTTGAAAATCACTGAAATAAACAGTCATGAAGGAAAGTGTGCACAGCTGGAACAATATTTGACACTCAATCTTATTTGCACTCGTGAAAAGATGGAAGAATATACCTATACACAGTCATGGGAGGGTGAGTGCAGCAAAAAAGCATTTTAGTAAACACGAAGGAGAGAAGGGAGATTAACAGGTGAATTAAGAGAATGAGCAATCTTTTAAAAGAACA
>CM053594.1:165454820-165477742 GCA_028646575.1 Pseudocheirus occidentalis | reverse complement strand
CTCTCATCCACTTCCCCCCTATTGTCCTCTAGGGCAATATACCCAATTTAGAGAGTGTTATTTCTTCCCTAAGCCACATTCAATGAGAGTAAGGTTGACCCATTCCATTTTGCCTTCCTGTTCTTCCTCTCCATAGTAACAGTTATCTCTTGTCTTTTCTTTGTGAGATGATTAACCCCATTCTGTCTCTCCCTGTCTAATCTCATTCTATTTCTCTTCCACCTCTCAATTTCACCTTTTAAAATACTATCCCTTCCTATTCAATTGATCCTGTGCCCTCGATTTGTGTACACATATATACACACACACGTATGTATTCATACACATATATGCCATCCTATATAGATATATGTCTATGTATACACACATATATATAAATATATATAAACATTAATAAATATATATTTATATATAAATATATGAATTAAATATATAAATATAAATACATACTTTTCTCCCTATGAAGATAGGTAAAAGAAATAGTTATATCTATATCTATATGTCTACATATAGATATAGATATAAAATTTCCTTCACCATTTCATAAGTTACAGTTATCTTTTTTACATGTTTGCATGTAAAGAGTTCAACTTTGATAAGTTCCTCATGATTTCTTTTCCATCTTTACCTTCTTGTGATTCTTGTATTTGAATGTCAAATTTTCTATTCAATTCTATATTTTTTCCTCAAGAATGCTTGAAAATCCTCCACCTCATTGAACAACCATTTTTTCCCCTGGAACATTACAATCAGTTTTACTGGGTAGGTTATTCTTGGTTTTAATCCTAGCTCCTTTGATCTCCAGAATACCATGTTTCAGGCCCTTTGATCTCTTAATGTAGAAGCTACTAGATCTTAGGTTATCCTGATTGTGTTTCCACTGTATTCAAATTGTTTTTTCTTGAAACAACTTTGGAACCTGGCTATAAGATTCCTAGGAGTTTTCCTTTTGGGATCTTTTTCAAGAGGTGATTGAAATTCTTTCAAGTTCTAATTTGCCATCTGGTTCTAATATATCAGGGCAATTTTCCTTGAGAATTTCTTGAAGGAAGAGTTCTAGATTTTTTCTGATCATGGCTTTTATGTAGTCCAATAATTTTTTAAATATCTCTCCTGGATCCATTTTCCTTGTCCGTGATTTTTTTTTCAAAGAGATACTTCACATTGCCTTCTTTTTTTTTCATTTATTGGTATCTATTTAATAGTATCTTGATTTCTCATTAAGTCATTTCCTTCCATTTGTTCCACTCTAATTCTGAAGGAATTATTCTCTTCAGTGAGCTTTTGAGATTGTTTTTCCATCTGGCAAATTTGTCTTTTTAAGGCATTCACCTCCTCATTGGCTTTTTGGGACTCTTTTGCCATTTGAGTTAATCTATTTTTAAGGTGTTATTTTCTTCAGTCAGGTTGTTGACTCCCTTTTCATGATTTTCTTGCATCATTCCCATTTCTCTTCCCAAATTTTCCTCCACTTCTCTTATTTGGTTTTCAAAATCCTTCTTAAGCTTCTCTGTGGCTTTTCAGAAGTTTACATTTTTTCTTGGAAGCTTTTGGTGAAAGAGTTCTGACTGTGTTGTCTTCCCCTCATTCCATGCTTTGATCTTTTTTGTCCCCCAAAAGGTATCTAAACTTTTATTGCTGTTCTTACTTTGCTTCTATTGCCTGATCATGTTGCCAGTCAGTTACTTGACTTTTGGGACTCCATATAACTCTGTTTTCAGAGGAGATACCTTTGTCCCAAATTTCTGGGGTTTTCACAGCTGCCAGAACTATTGGGGGCTGCCTTCTCTGCAGTCCCCACTAGCTTTATCTCACTGATCATGAACCTCAGCACAACAGGGTAAGGCATGAGCACTTAGCCTCTGAATAATTATTTGGCCCCCCTGAAATCTGTAGGAGCTCTGAAGGAGCCCCATAGAGGTGTCTGCCAGCACCATTTCTTTTGCTTTCTTGCTCTGGGAATAGATGGCCGGACACACTACTCCCCTCAAATTTAGCTGAGTTCCACCTACTTTGTCCTTGGCTCCGATTTCTGGATATTTCTGGAAACTGCCACAGCTTCTTGTGATCCACTGTCCTGAGTCCTCCAGCCACGGCTTGTCCTTACCACCCTGGGGCTAATGGCTCTGTTTCAGGCCAGGCTGGGCTCTGCTCCCAGAATGCTGGGATGAGCCCTTCCTGTCTATCTGCTAGCCTGCCTTCAGCAAGAGCCTTTTTTCTCTGTCATTTTGTGAGTTCTGGAGCTCTAAAATTTGTTTAGAGTCATATTTTATAGGTATTTGAGGTGGTTATGGGGGGAACCACAGAGTTATCCTGCTTCTACACTGCCATATTGACTCTGCCCCCTGAGCATCCAAATTCTTAATGAAGTTAACCAAGGTACAGGTTTATAACCAGATAAGGGATAAAGAGCATTGAGAAATATAAAATAAATTATTCTGATTATGATACACTAAAAAGCTTTTGAAGAAAAACTAGAACCAAGATTAGAAGGAAAGCAGAAAGTTGAGAAACAATCTTTAGAGCAAGTATCTCTAATAAAGGGCTCATTTCCAAAATATATGAACTGAGTCAAATTCATAAGAATACAAGTCATTCTTCAATTGATAAATGATCAAAGGATTTGAAAAGATAGTTTTCAGATGAAGAAATCAATGCTATCCACAGGCATATGAAGAAGTGGTCTAAATCACTTTTAACTAGAGAAATGCAAATTAATAGAACTCTGAGCTACCCCTCACACTGATTAGATCGATTAATCAGGAAAAATAAAAGGAAAATGATAAATGTTGGAGAGAATGTGGAAAAATTGGGACTCTTATGGATTGTTGGTGGAGTTGTAAACTGACTCAACCATTTTAGAGAGCAATTTGAAGCTATTCCTAAAGAGCAAACAAACTGGGTATATCCTTTGATCAGTGTATCAATAATGAGATATTCACAATGCCCATGTTGGTTATGAATATGCTGGTATAATTTTGGATCGCAAAATGTAGCAAACTCTCCACATGGAAGGCAGAACCAAGGTCTTTATTCAGAAACCAGAACACTGAGTCCTAAAACCAGAAGGACAAGTCCCAAAGCCAGAAAGCCAAAGTCATTTTAGTGGTCACAAAGTTGATACACATAATTAATGCAGTGGACACCCACATTCCCAAGCCTTCACAAATAGAACAGGCTCCCTCAAGCAGCCTGGTCCTCCTCGTTCTCTTCCTTATATACAATATAGCTCCTCCCTGTTCAGCCCCTTCTTGTTAAGGTGTTAACTACTCCCAAGGAGTTAACTTGAAGTACAGAGCTAAGTCCCTTTACTAGGTGCCAATAGAAAGGGGCATGGAAGATCTTCTGATTTCATTAACATTACACCCAGCAATACCACTACTAGGTCTGTATTCCCAAAGAGATAATCAAAAAATGTAAAAGGATCTACAGGTTCAAAATACCAGCCCTATTCATGTTGATAAAATATTGAATATTGAGGAGATATCATCAATAGGAGAATGAGTGAATATGCTGTGATACATGAATATAATGGAATACTATTTTGCACAAGAAATGATAAACTGTCAGATCTCAGAAAAAACCTGGAAAAATCCAGTTGTACAAACTGATGCAAAGTGAAATGAGTAAGACTAGGAAAACAATGTACATAGTATGAGCAACATTGTGTAGTGATCAATTATGAATGACACAACTCTTCTCAACAACACAATGATCCAAGACAAGTGCAAATGATTCATGAAGGAAAATGCTATCCACATCCAGATAAAGAACTGATGGACTCTGAATGCAGGTTGAAGTATGTGTGTATGCATGTGTGCACATGGGTGTACATGTGTGTGTATATATACACATACACATACATATACATGTATACATATGTATATATTTTTATATTTATTTATGTATAAATATATATGTATATGTATATATTTACTGACTTTATTGTTTTTCATGCTCTTTTTTCCCTTTTGATCTGTTTCTTCTTTCACAACTCTGACTAATATGGAAGTATGTCTTATGTAATAGAACATGCATAATCTTTATCAAATTGCCTACCCTTTTCAGAAGAATGGAGAGAAGGAAGGGAGAGAGAAAAATTTGGACCTTACAATATTATAAGTAGGAATACTAAACATTGTCTTGACATGCAATTGGAAAAAAAAATAGTATTTTTTTTAAAAAGAAGATACTTAAGCAAGAGAACAACTTTGTCAGGCATGTGTTTTAGGAATATCAATTTGAGCATGACACAGAGGATATATTGTAGAGGTAAATTACGAAGCAGGGAAACCAATTATAAGGTTATTAGAAGAGCCTAGATTCCTGAGG
The DNA here is from genome assembly GCA_028646575.1 of Pseudocheirus occidentalis. Lineage (NCBI taxonomy): Eukaryota > Metazoa > Chordata > Mammalia > Diprotodontia > Pseudocheiridae > Pseudocheirus > Pseudocheirus occidentalis. Next base: position 165,473,410 of record CM053594.1, on the reverse strand, counting down.
GTCTGAACCAAGACAGATTTATTTATTTATCATTTATATCCATCTCTTCATGACCCCACATGTGGTTTTCTTGGCAAAGATAGTGGAGTGGTTTACAATTTCCTTCTTCAGCTAATTACAGATGAAGAAATGAAACACACAAGGATAAGTAATTTGACCAGGGTCATACAGTTAGTGTGTGAGGTCAGATTTGAACTCAGAAAATGAATCTTCCTGACTTTAGGTCTGACATTCTATCCACTGGGCTACCTAGTTGCCTGTCCTAAGATACTAGTCATGCAATTTTGGGGGAAAAAAAGGTGATATATGTGAGAGCCATTTTTCTTCTTCCCCAGGTGTTATCTTGTATGAGCAGAGACAAGGAGTCTTAGAAAAATACTTATCTACCAAGTCTAGTTTACCTAGTCTTTAATTAACTGTCATTATGACTGTGAACTTTGGATCAACCTAGGACTTACATTCCATTCATCTGCTTATGGACATACACAGACTACTATATTGTTTTCCCATGGTTTCTTCTTTCTCAAAATGCAACAAGACCCATTTCCCTTATGTTGTTGTTCAGTTATGTGCAACACTTTGTGACCCCATGGGGCATAGCACACCATATGGGATTTTCTTGGGAAAGACACTGGGGTAGTTTGCCATTTACTTCTCCTATGGATTAAGGCAAACAGAGTTTAAGTGACTTGCCCAAGATCACATAGCTAGTAAGTATTTGAGGCCAGATTTGAAATCAGGTCTTTCTTATTCCAGAGACAGCATTCTATCCACTGAGTCAATGAAGTACCTCTTTCCCATAGTGCCAAGCAGGCAGTATAAAGGAGATACATGTATCAACTAACACAATAGAAGGGTAGAGGAAGGCATCTTGGATGCTCAAAGATCATGGTGCTGTGATAAACAATAAATTTACATGCATTTATTAATAACTTCCTATACTGGCAAACACAAGAAAAAGCAAACATAGTCACAAAATAAAGTTGTTTACATCATAATAGGGAAGAAAAATATGCATGTCCAGTGGTAAATAATGGGACATACAGAGTGGATATAAGGTAATTTTAGAAAGAAAGTCACTATGAGGTTTTGTAATACCTCCTGCAAAAAATTAATTTTGAGTTAAATCTTGAAGGAATCCAGGAATTCTAAGAGGCCAAGGTGGGGAAGATGAGCATTCCATGAATGGGGACTAGCTAGTACAAAAGCATGGAATTGGGAAATGAATCACTATGAGTGAGGGAGGACAAGTAGGCTGAAATGGCAGGACTATAGAATGTATTGAAGGGGTTTGTATATATGAAGACTGGAAAATCAGGGAGAGACTTGCTTATAAGGAGCTTAAATAACAGAGATATTTGATCCTAGACATAATATGAGCAGGAGAGTAGCATGCCCAACATTACCTTAACAGCACTAATTTGGCCTCCATTTGGTGGATGGATTAGAGTGGGGATAGTCTTTAGAAAAGAAGAGCAAGTGGGAGGTTATTACTAAAACCTAGTCCAGTAATGATAAAAGCCTTAATTAGAGGTAGTTGCTATGTGAGTGGAAAGTAGAAGCTTTTAAGACTTGTTATGAAGAAAGAAGTCTGATCATTTTGGAAACATTCATCCAACCTTTGCTGTTCTGTAATAAACTCTATGCAATAAGTGTCTACAAAAGATTATAGATATCAGAAGCATCTCTGACCTTGATTCTTACATTCTCATGATCATGGTCTTCACCTGGGGGGAGAGCAGATGGGAAACTTGTGCCAGCTACATTGTTAGGAAGTTACTGAAACTTTGGTCCATGTAATTGAAATTTAGAGGACCAGAACCATATTCATGGTATACCTTCAGCTGGGAGAATAACAGCTTGGAATGTTAACAAGATTAGAAAAATAATTAGTTACCATAGGATTGACCAATTGATTTATTGTTAGCAATTTCATCCCCATCAATGGTTACAACCCAGATGATTTCATCACTGGCAGGAAACTCATGGTGTCCCATTGTCTTATCCCCAATGGATCTTTTGTTTCTGTAGACAATTTTCATAAGGAGTTCTTTTACTCCCCTCTCACAATGAGTCTACCTTTTGAGGACACATTTGATGCTGCCTACCCTCAACATGTTTCTACAATATTGCTGTATGGACCCCCATTTCTAGATACAATTGCTAGTTATTATTAGATACTCTTCTACTGCCTCTACACTTTCTTCCCTGTATTAGGAACAGTTTCCATTAACAGGGTTTTCATTTAGGACTTTCTGCACTATTTTCAGAAATGATGATTTTATACATCTAAAACAATCCAAACAACCAAATTAACAACAACAAAAAACTCTAATGTTGTAACAAGAAGTTTCAAGACCATACAAATAAAGAACACACAAGGACCGAATTTCTAGGTTGTGTCCTATATAAACTTTTTCTCTCTAACATAATCTGGACAAAGTTCAAAAGTACCAGACTTCTAAAATTAAAAGAAAACTGTTAATTTGCTACCTTTGGAGAAATGTGAATAATTAACTGAGCCTTTTTTTAAACTTTTGAACACGTCAGGGAACCAGACATATACCTCTTTTTTTTGTCAGTACTTGGTAAAAAAAAAATGACTTCATGTGGGAAGACTCTCAGTCTAGCACATAACTCCATGTAATTGATTTGGAATTCAGAAGGAAAAGTCCCATGGACTGATACCAAATTTGCTTCAGTACATTAACGCTGACTCTGCCAAAGGAATCTTCTATTTGAATGTAGACATGCTGACTTTTTCTCATTTTCTTATTCAGTCCTGTTTTGACTTTGGCTTAGTTGGCTGGCTCATAAACTTGTTGGCAGAGTATGGATTTGCACATTTATGCTTTTAGTTTGCAGTCATTTTAATCCTAGAAACAACAAAAAAAAGAAAGAAAAGAAAAAAGTAGACTGAGCTTTAAAGTAGTTCACTGCCCCTTACTTGGAAAAAAATGCATGATTCATTAAAATAAAGGTTATCACAGCAGAAGGTTAAGTGATTTACAGAGCAGATCACAACAGTCTGTGTCATTTCAGTCATCAATGAGGAAGACGCCAAAAGACATGACCTTTCTGGCAAGGTAAGGCAAGAAGCAAAATGTCAAAGACTAAATGTTTTTCATATCTCCTTGTGCCTCAGAAACATAAAGTCATTCTTATTACTAAGATGAGAGATAAGAGGAGACATCCATCAACTTATTCTTATTCTGTCCCAAAGTGAGGAACTAGAAGTCACAAAGAGGCAGATTTAGGCAAATAGAAAACAAACAGTTAACCACAATTGGAAGGAAATGTCTTAAAAGGGAGTGTGTTCCCCATCACTATACATGTGCATTACTACTTTCTAAAAGATCCTTTTCTAGGAAGTGTATTGAAGGGAAAAGAGTATTGAGAGGAGTCAGAGGACATCGATCCAGGCTTAGTCATTTCCCTTGTTAACATTAGACAAGTAATTTAGCACCACTATTATTTTATACACACACACACACACACACACACACACACACACACATTTTAAGTTACTGCTCTAATATTACTGCTATATTTTAAGTTACTGCTGATTATGAGGAACAAAAGAAAAATATTTATCTTAAAATGTTTTGGTTTTGGTTCTAATAGTATTAATTTTGAGGAAAAAAACAAATGTTTTTTATTTTTTCCAAGGAAAACTTGGAGAACAGTTCTCAAGAGTTATCTAAACTAATCCCTATATTTTACAAAGGAGGAAAATGAGTTCTAGACTCAGTGAGTAGTAAAGTTATGTGTTGTGACTCCAGAAATAGGACTAAGTATAGCTAAGAATTCTTTCTCATATGATAATAGATATGGAACTGGAAAGAACTTAGTCCAACCCCCTCATTATACAGATCAGGAAACTCAGATTTTCTTAGTTTGTTTTTTGTTTTTGTTTTTTATCTGTTTGTTTTGCTGGGGGCAGGGTGGGAAGTTGATGGCAGGTAACTAGTCCAAGGTAGTCAAGGTAATTAACAGAGGAAAACTGGTAAACTATGTTTTCAGACTCTGGTCAGTACTTCATCAGCTCTTACACACTGCCCTGAGAAGTGACTATCTTTTGATAATCATATTTTATTTACTATTCCATATTGCCTCTTTAAATAAATGAGGTGTATCAGTCCAGTGGTTCAAGGTGTGCTTTAAGGTGCCTTGCTTTGCTTCAGAGTCTACTCTTAATTCTCAAAGAAGGATTGGTTATAATAGATCTGCAGGCTATGATACCTCCCCAGAAACATTGAGCTGATAAGGTCATAGATTTTGAACTTAAAACAGACTTTGAGGAGAGTATCTAGACCCCTCGTTTTACATATGAGAAAATGAAGGCTCAAATAATTAAAAGAATTTATTCAGTCATGCAGCTAGTAAGAGCCTGAATAAGATATAAATTCAAATCCTGACTCAAATGCTAGCTTTGAGTCTTGTATTATGTGTGTATGTGGATAGATAGATAGATGATAGATAGACAGATACATTATAGATATAGATATAGATATGCATACATATACATACCAACACACATATATTTGTATACATATATACATACATGCATGTATGTATGTATGAATGTGTGTTGGGGTGGGTGGGTGAATGGGTATGGAAGACAGTACACATCAGGTCCTAATGGCAGTAGTGTTCAAAATGCAAACCAGGGTTCTCTATGTAGGGTTCATGGGATCACCTCAGAGAGGATAGGGACAACAAAATAGTCAGATTTACCTCTATTCCTCAACATTTTCCTCTCTTACTCTGTCTGGTGCACAATTTGCCAACTTCTCCTATTATGGATTTTTATGTTTCTTTCTCAGGATATATTTATTTATTTACTTATTTTAAACTGAGAGTGGTATAAATTCAAAACGTTTTATAGGAGTGTGCCAGAGGCATCTCAGACTGCCTCTAGAGAGCTGAATGTTAAATTTTCAATGTTAGCATTTGTGCCTTGCTAATTGGTAGATGATACAAATAATGCCTTCATTTATCATTTTGTGCATTGCTAGACCTAACATAAGGATGGAGAAAATGCTAGTAATAGTAATAGCAAGGAAAATGGTATTTTGCTCCTTTTTTTCAGTTATTGTAATGTCAAGTAGAGGAGTGTTACTCAGCTCCTTGTTTCAGTTATTCAAGTGCCTTTGAGCTTTTCCTGTGATTACAGCAAGACTTTGTTGTGAATAGTATACATTATGATGCCCTGATAGGCCACAGAGAGTTTATAGACCTTCCTTGCCCTTAAAAGGCTTAACATCATCAAATGGAGCCCACAGTGGGAGAAAATAGTTGAAAGAGAAAAACAGGAAGGATGGAACAGGACAGGTGGGACTGGTAGGAGCAGAACAGATAAAAGCTCAAACCTGAGATGGAACCAACCAAGAAAAGAGAGTAAGAATGCTTGTGTTTTGGTACTCTGCAGCACTTTATGTATGGATCTATCAGATAAAAAGTCTTGTCTGTTTTTTTTAGACAGAAGTCTTAAAGTAAGATTTTACTGCTGATCCAGAAGCCCTTAAAAATGACTTTACTGCTGTTTACCAAGGTCTTAATAGAGGGCTTTAGTGCGGTTTACAGAATTCCTGGGACTTTACTGCTCATTTGTGTTTGATTTCTCAGAAGGAAACTTCATCTGTTGATTTGTGTTACTTTGCTAGACAGAAAATAAATGGAAAATAAATGTGAATGTGAGATTTTCAGATTGGTTTTCAATCTGGCAAATTTGGCTTTTTAAATCATTTTTCTCCTCATTGGCTTTTTGGGTTTCTTTTAACATATGAGTTAATCTATTTTTAAGGTGTTGTTTTCTTCATTCAGGTTGTTGACCCTCTTTTCATGATTTTCCTGCATCATTCACATTTCTCTTCCCAATTTTTTCTCCACTTTTCTTTTTGGTTTTCAAAAACCTTCTTAAGTTCCTCTATGGTTTATAACAGGTTTACATTGTTCTTGGAAGCTTTTCGTGTAGGAGTTCTGACTGTGTTGTCTTCCTCTTGTTACATGATTTATCCTTTTTGTTCTCAAAAAAGGAATCTAATGTTGGATTGCTGTTCTTGCTTTGCTTCCATTGCCTGCTTGTGTTGCCATTCAATTACTTGACTTTTGGCGCTCCACAGAACTCTGCTTTCAGAGGGGAGAGCTTTGTCCCAAATTGCTGGGCTTCTCACACCTACCAGAGGCATTAGGGGGCTGCTGTCTCTGCAGCCTCCAACAGCTTTGGCTCACCGGTCACACACCTCAGGACCACCACCCAATGCCATGATCCCTATCCAGGCAGGTTAAGGCAAGGGCACTTAGCCTCTGAATAATCACTTGGCCCCCCATGCAATCTAGACACTGCCAGCTCTGAAACAGCCACGTGGAGGTGGCTGCAGGGCTGCCGCATCAGCCACTACTTGCTCTGTTTCAAACAGCCAGACATCCTCCCCAAATTTAGTCAAGTTCCACTGACCTTTCACTTTGTCCTTAGCTCTTATGGGTCGATAATTCTGGAAACCACTACAGCTGCCTGTGATCTATGCTCCTGAAAGCTCCATCTGTGGGTTGTCCTGGACACCCTGGAGTTAAAGCCTCAGTTTCATGCGGTGCTGGTCTCAGCTCCTACCATGCTGTGATGGACCCTTCCTGTCCACCTGCTGGGCTGCCTTCAATAGGAGCTTTCTTTCTCTGTCATTTTGTGGATTCTGGAGCTCTAAAATTTGTGTAGAGTCATATTTTATTGGTATTTGAAGTGGTTATGGGGGGAGTTCATGGAGTTCTCCTGCTTCTGCTCCCTAATTTTTTTCTTTGAATAAAAGCAGTGACTCTAACAAAACCTGTAATTTAAATTAGGGTACTAAGAATTGGCCAGCAGGTATACCAATATGAAATTCAGGAAACTATGTGATCTCAAAGAAACTCATTTCTTTGTAAAATACTTTTACAGAAGAGATTTGATATAAGTAATCCAGATAACCAAATGGGACCCAATAACTAAAAGTTTTCACATTACTTTATACATACACATACTTTTGTGCTGGACAATATGCTTTTCATGGCATATAATATTTTATTTTGAAAGGTATAATTACTGTAATTACAGTCAATATTTGAAGACTCAGGTGGATACTGAACAGAGATGAAGAGTTAAAAAGCTAACTTAGCACATATGAAAGCCTTATCTGAGTTCTAATTTGAAGAATTTTTAAATGAAAATCACAAAATTAATTGATGATTATGAATGAATTTTTAAAAATACTTGATTTTATGTTAATGTTACCATATTTTTTCTTCTTTTTATTATTTTTAGTTTTCAACATTCACTTCCACAAGATTTTGAATCCCTAATTTTCTCCCCATCTATCCCCTCCCCCAACCCAAGACAACATGCATTCTGATACCTCTTTCCTCATTCTGCCCTCCTTTCTATCACCCAACCCCTTCTCTTATCCCCTTCCTTTTTATTTTCAAAATGTTGAGTTCTTCATACTCTTCCTTTCTTCCTTCTCACTCACCCTCAACTGAGAAAGAAATCAATTTGATGGATTTATACATGTGTATTCATACAAAACACTCCCATAATCATGTTGTTAAACAGTAACTATATTTCCCTCCATCCTAGTCTGCCTTGAATTTATTCTATTCTCTCACCTTTGTCCCTGTCACTCCTCAAAAGTGTTTGTGTTCACTTATCCCCCTACCCCAATCTGTCCTCTCTTCTGTCATCTCCTGCTCTCTTATGTGGCTATATATGTATATGTGCATATATGTGTGTGTACATATGTGTGTGCATGTATATCTATATCCATCTATCTATCTGTCTGTCTGTCTGTCTGTATCTGTCTCTCTATCATATTACCTCCAGCTACTGTAATACAGAGAGAAGTTTCATGAGTTACAAGTCTCATCTTTATAAGTAGGAATGTAATAAGTCACTTATGATTTTTCTTTTCTGTTTACCATTTCATGCTTCTCTTGAGTCTTGTATTAGAAAGTCAAAATTTCCATTTGGCTCTGCTCTTTTCATCAAGAATTTTTGAAAGTCCTCTATTTCATTGATGTCCATTCCCTTCCTCCCCCGAATGACTATACTCAGTTTTGCTGGGTAGATGATTCTTGATAGTAATACTAGCTCCTTTGCCATTTAGAATGCCATATTCCAAGATCCCTTAAAGTAGAAGCTGCTAAATCTTGTTTTATTCTGATGGTGACTCCACAATACTTGAATTATTTCTTTCTACATGCTTGAAATATTTTCTCTTTGACCTGAGAATTCTGGAATTGTCTACAATATATCTAAGAGTTTTCCTTTTGGAATTCCTTTCAGAAGATGATTGGAAGATTTGTTCAAGTTCTATTTTCACTTCTGGTTCTAGATTATCAAGACAATTTTACTCAATGATTTCTTGAATGATAATGTCTAGGCTCTTTTTGGATCATGGCTTTCAGGTAGTAAAATTATTTTTAAAGTATCTTTGCTACATCTATTTCGCATGTCAGTGTTTTCTCCAATGATGTATTTTACATCATATCTATTTCTTCATTCATTTAGTTTTGTTTTATACTTTCTTGGTTTCTCATACAGTCATTAGCTTCCATTTGCTCCATTCTAATTCTTAAGGAATTATTTTCTTCAGTGAGCTTTTGGACCTTCTTTTCCATTTGGCCTGTTCTGTTTCTTAAGACATTCCTCTCTTCATTGGCTTTTTGGACCTCTTTTGCTATTTGGACTAGTGCATTTTTATTTTATTTATTTTTGGGTTTTTTTGTGGGGTTTTTTGGAGGGCAGTTGGGATTAAGTGACTTGCCCAAGATCACATGACTGGTTTTTGGGTAGTGTCTGAGGCCAAATTTGAACTCAGGTCTTTCTGACTCCAAAGCCGGCGCTCTATTGACTGCACCACCTAGCCACCCCCGACTAGTGCATTTTTAAGGTAAAATTTTCTTCAGTTTTATTTTTATTTTTGCAAGGGGTCTCCTCTAGCATATTGTTGACTTGTTTTTTTCAGGATTTTCTTGCATCACTCATTTCTTTTGCAATTTTCCCTCTATTTCTCTTACTTGATTTTCAAAATCCTTTTTGAGTTCTTCCACAGTCTTAATTCATATTTTTTTTTCTTGAAGACTTTTGATGTAGGAACTTTGACTCTGTCATCTTTTTCTGTTTGTATGTTTTGATCTTCTTTGTCACCAAAGTAAGATTCTAGATTCTGAGTTTTTTTTGGTTTTTTTGTTCTTTGCTGTTTGCTCATTTTCCCAGCCAATTACTTGACTTTTTAACTCTTTGTTAATGTAAGTCTTTTCTTCCAGTGTGAAGGATGTACTGTCCCAAGCTTCAGGGAATTTTGTGCAGTTGTTTTCAGAGATACTACTAGGGACCTGTAAATTTTCTGTTCTTCCAAGCTTGTATGATCAAAATAACTTTCTGTCCTTTCATTCTGTTCTACTTGAGAAGGGCAACAAGGATTTTTAAAACTGGTCAATTAGCAAAGACTATGATGTTAAAATCCTACCAATCAACTCTTAACTTACTTCTTGTCTAATGAAATAAAGATTTTTTCAGGAGAAAGATTCAAAACCTTTCTTCTGAAAAGTTTGAAACTCATTCACTCATATCATAATACTTTATTTCATAGCCCTCCTAAAAGGACTTCTTGTCCAATGAGAAACACTAACTTGTATTGAAAATAAAAAACAAAACAACAAAAATCTGGTAGGTCTCATAATTGAAAGGCACATTAATTTTATATTTTTAAGAGAATTGTAAAACATTTCATTTTGGCTCTTGAAATTAAAAATACAGAATATGAAATTATTAAATGAAGGATGCTGAAGAAGAGAAAACAAAGGCACATAATCAGTGGGGAAGTTAACAAAAATAACCAAGATAATAATGCCAAGTGTTTAGTAACACATTGAGATTTGTAAAGAATTTTACAAATATTATGTCATTTGATATTCACAGAAACCTCAGGTATTAGGAAAAAGAAAGAGAGTAAACATGTAGGTACACACTCCCCCCCCTCACCCCCCCCCCACATATACACTTGCAAAAGCACAGGGACAAATATAAAGAGAAATACACACATCTGCCCTCGGACAATTTGATGTAGAGTAAATGGAACAGAACTTGAAGTCAGGTAAGATTTGTATTTCAATCTTTCTTATGATTCTTATGAACTGTGTGATTAATCAAATAATTTAAATTCTGTTACCCTCAGCTTCCTCATCTGTTAAAACATGATTACAATAGAACTGAAATACTTGCCTCATGAAATATTTATATACAGATGAGCTGCTGTGTATAAGACATCTAGCAAAACTTAAAATTTAAATTGTTGCCATTGTTTTTGTTTGGGTTGTTAAATACACACTAAAGACCTACATGGAAACAAACACACAGAGAGTGTTGCCAAGATGACAGAGTAACAGAAGTGATTTGCTTGAACTCTCCATCAAGTTTCTCCAGTTACTTGCAAAAAATGACTCTAAATAAATTCTTGAATGAAATAACCCACAAAATGACAGAGAAAGCAAGTCTCCAGGCCAAGAAAACCAAGAAGGTTGAAAGCAAGAAAATATTGCACTGTACTAGGAGCAGAGAACAGTCCAGTGTGGACCATACCAGCACAGACAGGACTAGAACAGGACACAAGGATTGGATCACTAGAAGCTGTGGTGGTTTTCAGGCCTCTCAACAAAGAAACACCAAAGACAGCATAGAATGTCAGTAGTGAATCTCTTTAGGACCAGGGTAAAATAGGAGCATGATCTGACTGGCTCTGATCCCAGCCCCTGGGCCTCAGAAGTGGCAGTAGCAGTAGCAGTAGAAGCTGCTTCTAGAGCTCTGGGCCTAAAGATGGTTGGGACTGATTCAAAAGCCCTGAAGCCTGGGACAATACACACACCCCAATCCACACCCCCACTTGAAGCAGGGGTCTGCCTTGCCAAAGAGTTAGAAAGCCAAGTATTTTGTTGGAAAGGTAAGCAAATAGCATTAAAAAAAACCTTCAGACTCTAGAATCTTATTTTGGTGAAAAAGAAGAAGAAGAAGAAGAAGAAGAAGAAGAAGAAGAAGAAGAAGAAGAAGAAGAAGAGGAGGAGGAGGAGGAGGAGGAGGAATAGGAGGAGGAGGAGGAGAAGAGGAAGAAGAAGAAGGAGGAGGAGGAGGAGGAGGAGGAATAGGAAGGAGGAGGATGAGTCAGAACTGCTTCATCAAAAGCTTCCAAAAATATGAATTCATTACAGGCCAATTCTGGCCTTCTGGAAGAGCTCAAGAAGGATTTTGCAAATAAAGTAAGAGAAGTTGTGGGAAAACTGGTACGAGAAATGAGAATGATGCAAGAAAATCATGAAAAGTTAGTCAAAAACATGACTGAAGAAAACAACACCTCAAAAAACAGACTAATTCAAATGGCAACTGAGGCCCAAAAAGCCAATGAGGAGAAGAATGCTTAAAAAGCTTAATTGAAAAAGAATTTCAAAAACTCAGTGAAGAAAATAGTTCCTTCAAAATTCCATTGGAGCAAATGAAAGCCAATGATTCTATGAGAAATCAAGATACTAAAAAACAGATGCAAGCAGATGAAAAAATAGAAGGCAATGTGAAATATCTTACTGGAAAAAAGCACTGACCTGGAAAATAGATCTAGGAGAGATCATTTAAAAATTACTGGGCTACCTAAAAGTCACAATTAAAAAAATAACCTAGAAATCATCCTTCAAGAAATTCTCAAGGAAAATTGCACTGATATTATGGAACCAGAGGGGACAATTGAAATAGAAAGAATTTACCCATCACCTCTTGAAAAAGATCCCAAAAAGAAATCTACTAGGAATATTTTATCCAAATTACAGACTTCCCAGATAAAGGAGAAAATATTACAAGCAACCAGGAAGAAACAATTTGAGTATTGTAGAAACACAATCAGGATAACATGGGATTTTGTAACTTCTATATTAAGGAATTGAAGGACCTGGAATATGACATTCCAGAGGTCAAAGGAGCTGGATTAAAACCAAGAATCACCTACCCAGCAACACTGAGTATAATGTTTCAGGGGAAAATATGATCATTCAATGAAATAAAGGACTTTCAAGCATTCTTGATGAAAACTCCAGAGTTTAATATCAAATTTTACTTTCAAATATAAGAAGCCTGAGAAACATGGGAAGGTAAATAGGGGAAAGAAATAATAAAGAACTTATTAAAATTGAACTATTTGCATTCCTACATGGTAAAACCATAATTGAAACTCATGAAACTTTTCTCAGTATAAGGATAGTTGCAGGGAATATGTGTTTATATACACATGTATACATAGATACACATACGTATGGTTACATAGGAGGGTATATGTTCATATAAATATATACGAGTTTGTGCATATATCTGTACATGTATACATAGACAGAGAGCACAGGATCAGTTGAATAGGAAGGAATATCTAAAAAATAAAATTAAAATGTGAGAGAGGAATATAATGAGAGGAGATAGGGAGAGATAGAATAGAATAATCTAAATCATTTAAAAGAAGCAAGAGAAAACTGTTATAATGGACGGGAAGAACAGGAAGGCAAAAGGGAATGGGTCAACTTTACTCTCATTGAATTTGACTTAAGAAAGGAATAACATACACACTAAATTGGGCATCTTACCATACAGGAAAGTAAGGGGGAAGGAGATAAGAGGGGGGTATGATAAATGGGAGGGCAGATTGGTGGGGGGAGGAGGTTAGTTAGAAGCATATTTTTGAAAAGGGACAGGGACAAAATAGGAAATAGAATGAGTGGGGGGTGGGCTAGGATGTAGGGAAATATAGTCTTTCTTTCACAATATTTCTGCTATGGAAATGTTTTGCTTAGCTACACATGTATAGCCTATATTAAATCACTTTTCCTCCCAATAGGGGTGGGTGACAAAGGAAGAAAGGAAGGAATCAGGAGATCAAAGTTTTAAAATCAAATGTTAAAAATATTATTATAATTATTGTTGTTTTTGTTAATATAATTGCTGTTGTTATTGTTGTTACTATTATTATTACAAGCAACTGAGAAATAAGATATATAGGCACTGAGGTATAAAAATCCATCTTGTCCTACTAGAAAGTCAGAGTGGCAATGGGGGAGGATATAAGAGAGAGCCACTTGGTGAAGGAGTATTCAATAGTATCACTATTTTATGGTGGGGAGCAGGGGACAGATGGGGAGAAAATTTGTATCTCAAAATCCTGTGGAAATGAATGTTGAAAACTAAAAGTAAAAAAAAAAATAAAAAGAGAAATTTGAATTTAATATGGTGAGGAAAAATTGGGAAGACAAATGAGAGAGATGCAAGAAAATCATGAAAAATGAATCAACAACTTGCTAAAGGAGACTTCCAAATGTGGAATAAAATAACACCATAAAAATAGAATAAGCCAAATGGTATTAGTGGTCCAAAAAGTCAATTAGGAGAGAATACATTAGAAAGCAGAATAGTCTAAATGGAAAAACAAAGTTTAAGAGCTTAGTGAAGCAAATACTTCCCTAAAAATTAGAATGGAGCAAATGGTAGCTAATAATTTTGTGAGAAATCAAGAAATTATAAAACAGAACTAAAAGAATGAAAAAATAGAAGACAATGTGAAATGTCTCATTGGAAACACCACTGACCTGGAAAACAGATCCAAGAGAGATCATGTAAATTATTATTGGACTACCCTAAACCCATGACTTAAAAAAGAGCCTATATATCATCTTTATATTGAAAATTATAAGATTATAGGAGAACTGCCCTGATATTCTAACACTAGAGGGGAAAATAGAATTTGAAAGAATCTATCAATAATCTCTTGAAAAAGATCCCAAAAGGAAAACTCTGAGAAATATTGTAGCCAAATTCCAGAATTCCCAGGTCAAGGAGAAAATATTGCAAGGAACCAGAAAGTAACAATTTGAGTATTGTGGAAACACAGTTACAATAAGACAAGATTTAGAATCTTTCACATTGAGGTCTAAAAGGATTTGGAATATGATATTCCAGAGGTCAGAGGAGCTAGTATTACAACCAAGAATCATTTACCCAGAAAAACTGAGTAAAATTGTTCAAGGGAAAATGGATATACAATGAAATACTGAACTTTCAAGAATTCATTCTGAAAAGACCATAGCTGAACAAAAATTTGACTTTCAAATACAAGACTAAAGAGAAACATAAAAAAGTAAACAGGAAAGAGAAATCATAAAAGAATTATTAAGGTTGAACTGCTTATGTTCCCCTATGGACAGATGATATTTGTAAATCATATGTATGCATGTAATATACATATGTGTATGTGTAATAGTAATTAATTTAAATATGAAGACCCCTTTTTGTTATGCCGATTAAGCAAGTACTTAGGCTTTAGTCAAGTTCCTGTGAAAGAGGTAGAGGGTATGAAATCTGTCTCCTGTTGCTGACATAACAGGAAGGGTTTGGCTGAAACAGGAAGCCAATGCTCTGTGTGTGTGCATAAGAAAAGTCAAAGAGAGGCAAAATCAGGATTTTTCTCCTCTCAGGCTCCTGGTAGAGGATGCAGATTCGCTCTGGACAAGCTGCTGGTGGAAGACTAGTGGAGACTGAAGCCAGCTGAAGAGCTGAAGAGAGAGAAGAGAGAGAGAAAGAGAGAGAGACTTAGAGTGAGAGTTTCTCTCAGCAGCATCTGGAAGCTGGACCACCAGCTGACTTAGAACTTAGAGTTTTCTTGAGAAAAGAATCTGGTGAAGGCTGAAGTTGCTGCCAAGAAGGCTTCCTGGAATGCCAAACTGGCTACTGCAAGATTTCTTCTGGTTCCTAAGGCCAGCAAAACTGCCAGAGGACTGAAGAATCATGACCAGGATAAGACTTTGTTTGTGGCTTGGTTGATCCTTGAGTTCCCAGCAATAGAAGTTATGAAGGTTTTGAGATGTTCTGGACCCTGTGAGTTCAGTGTATAGCAGGAACTTCTTGGAGGATAAGACAAGAAACTGAGGGCTATCTGCCTCTGAATCCAGGTGACTGTTTGATGGATTCTGGTAGGAGCTGGGACCATGGAAGGGGATCCAGAGAATCTGAGAGACCACCCTGAGTCAAGACGAAGAAAAGGCCTCTCCTTGGATATCGAATCTATTATGAAACTGAAGTTTACTAGACACTGAGGTGTGGAGGGTTTGTGTAATTTTCTAATGATTGTATTAGTGATCAGTGATACTTTGTAACCGGTTGATAAATAAGTAACTGATTAAGTTAATCTAGTTGCCACCCCAGTGGAAGACTGAGTTGTATTGTGAGATGATTAAATAACTAAGTAAGCAGGCAAGCCTTCTTAGGGATACCAGATGATTATCCTTTTGTCCTTTGTTCTAAATACTGTGATCACTTTGGTGAAAACTATGTGGCCATTCTACAGATTAGTTCTTGTGAGCACTATTTTGTGATTTTCTGTAATAAGATGTAATGTTGCGGATATTGTATCTTGATTTGTTGTGAATGTTTTCCTTTGATTGGTTACAGAATAAATAGAGTGTTCACCATACAGTGTAATCAGAACATTAAAAGTTGTTCACAGTAGCTTTCTTTTGGGAAGCTGCTTGTGCATGGCATTACAGTGTGTGTATGTGTATGCATAGATGTTGATGTAGGTAGGAAGGTAGGTAGATAGGTAGATAGATAGATAGATAGATAGATAGATAGATAGATAGATAGATAGACAGACAGACAGACAGACAGACAGACAGACAGACAGACAGACAGACAGATAGATAGATAGATAGATAGATAGATAGATAGATAGCACAGTGTGACTTGAGTATGAAAAGGTAATATCTAAAAATAAAATTAAGGGGTGATAGACTAATATATTGAAAGGAGAAAGGGAGAGAGGGAATAAATGGGTGGAGAGGACAGAAGGAAGAGCAGATTATGGGAGAGGTTAGGCCTACATGAACACTTTTCAAAAGGGGCAGGGCCAAAGGAGAAAATAGAAGAAGCAGGGTGTAGAGTGGTTGGAAAGGAAATATAGTTAGTCTATTATGGAAATATTTTGCATAACACATCTATAACCTATACTGCATTTTATGCCTTTCAATGAGGATGGGTGGGGAGAGAAGAAGGGAGAGAATTTAGAAGTCATAGTTTTCAAAACAAACACTAAAAATGTTTTTTAAATGTAACTTGGAAATAAGCTATGTAGGCAATGGGGCATAGAAATCTATCTTGCCCTAAAAGAAAGTAAGAGGGAAGGGGATAAGGGAGGCCATGATAGAAGGAAGGGCAGACTGGGGGAAGTGCCAATCAGAATGTCTGCTATCTTGGGGTAGGCAGAGGAGAGATATGGTGATAAAAATTCAAACTCAAAATCCTATGTAAATGAATGTGGAGAACAAAAAAAATTAATGAAAAAAAGAAGCACTCTCATGCATGCACACACACTCAAGCATGGATCAAGATATATATATAGGTACAGATACAGATATGGATATGGATATAGAGATAGATATAGGTATAGATTAGATATGGCTACACACACACACAAACAGACATATGGACAGAACTAGAAAAAAATGAAAGTAATGATAGACAAAGATGTAAAAGAGGGATCTGACCTGTAAAATCAGTATAATATTCATAAATACTCCAGACAGCCCCTGCATATTTGTATGATCTTGGGAAATAAAATTATTTAACCTCTTGGATGTTCAATTTCTTTATCTGTAAAACTAAGGAATTTGCTATCTCTAAGAATCCTTCTAGAATATCTAAGCATTTCATTAATTTAAATTAGTTAATTTAATTTACCTGATCACTGAGAAATAGTTTTCTTGGTTTAAGTTTCCCAACTCCAAGTCTTATATTTCCATAAAATTCTGAAAATTTTGCACATGTATGATGACTTAGATTTTAGCTCAAAATATAGACAAGGATTTTGGAGGGCAGATTCCATTTATATTCAAAGATTTTTTTTTAAAAAATGAAATATCTAGTAGTGAGTCTGAATATTCATCCAGAAATAAATCTGCTTGTTGGTAAAATAGTTTCTGCATGTGAAATGTCTATTGGAAATGCATAAGCAAGTGAAATCTTTCCTAAGAAAGAGACTTCAAATCATGTCAAAGGAATCTCAGAATTTAAACCAAATTTAAATGCTAAGGACCTCTGTGTTAAAGACTTAGTCATTGATCTATCGTTTGTTGTGTCATAAATCTAAGTTGAATATTTCTCAAAGGAACAGTAGGAACGCTACCTTTTGCTGAAAATAATGGATAGTGAGCTACTCTCCTTACTCATTTGCACTGAATCTTTGCCTGAAGATTAATTCCGAAACATTGAATTGCATTAAATTCTATTGCAATTAGTCATTCTGCCAGAGTATATTTTTGCCCTCAGGAGCATTCAATGCTCTGCTTTTCTGAGATCTACACAGATCACATTCAATGGTGGTTAACTCAGACAATGCTCAGACAGACTGCTAAAAGGAGAGAATAGTGGTTATAATTATTCAAACTTAAGTATATCCAAAGACTGACCAGAATCAGATACTGCTTCGACCATGCTCTCAGACAGGAATTATTACAGGCAGGCAGGCAAGAAGGGAAGAAGGAAGGAAGGAAGGAAGGAAGGAAGGAAGGAAGGAAGGAAGGAAGGAAGGAAGGAAGGAAGGAAGGAAAGAAGGAAGGAAGGAAAGAAGGAAGGAAGGAAGGAAGGAAGGAAGGAAGGAAGGAAGGAAGGAAGGAAGTTCTTTTTTAAACATTTAAGTGCCTACCATGATCCATACACTATGGTAAGTACTTTATAAATATTATTTAATCCTTACAACAAAGCCTGGGAGGTTGATTTTCTTTTCATCCTTATTTTATAGCTGAGGTAACTGAGGCAGGCAGCAGTAAAATGACTGATAAAGAGTCACAAAACTAATTTGTCTGAGTTGGAATATAAATTTAGGTTTTTCTCATTTTAGGTTCAGTGTTCTATCCACTGTGCCACTTAGCTTCCTCTAGGAGTAACATATTCTAAATGCTCCTATAACTGAAAATATCCTTCAGGGGCCATGTCTTCTCATAATCTAAGTCAGAGAAGTATATTCATCTTAGTATAGTGTTGAGGGTTGTTTTCAATAATGTATTACCAGTGTTTTAATAGATAATATATATATATATATATATGGGAGGGAGCAAGGGAATTTCTCATGAGAAAAGAATTACAGATTTCTATAGACTTTGGCACTATCTTATGAGGTAACAGAAATTCTTGGAAGAAATGACCACAAGTATGATCTTGCTCTCACTGAAGAACAAAAGCAAAGAGACCTGAGTTCTTTTTTTTAAGTCCTAGGATAATATTGTTCTAATGTGAAAGTGAAATGCCTATTTCAAAGTCTTACAAAGTTTTCTTTATCTGGTGGAGGATGAATCACGTCATATAATGAGTATAATGACCCATTTGAGATGTTTCAAGATTCTTTATTTCTTAATATACTCTTCTGTCTTAAACTGTTTTCATGACAGAAAAAATAAGCCACTGTTTTATACAATGAAGGAAGAACATAAAGAATGAAGAAAGGAAGGAAAGAAGGAAGAGCACAAGAAAAGAGAGAGAAAGAAAGGAA
>CM053594.1:165433713-165454320 GCA_028646575.1 Pseudocheirus occidentalis | reverse complement strand
GTCTCCTTTCTAAAATATTCAGAGAACTGAATCAAATTTATAAGAATGCAGTCATTACCCAGTTGATAACTGGTGAAAGGATATGAACAGGCAGTTTTCAGAGGAAGAAGTTTAAGATATCTATACACATATACACATATCTACACACATATCAACTACTCTAAATCACTATTGATTAAAGAAATGCAAATCAAAACAACTTTAAGGTGCCACATTTCACAAGCCAGATTGGCTAAGATGAGCAAACAGGGAAATGCCAAATGCTGAAGAGAATGTGGAAAATTTGGAGCATTAATTCATTGTTGGTTGAATTGTGAACTGATTCAACCATTTTGGAGAGCAATTTGGAACTCTGCCCAAAGGGCTATAAAAATGTGCATAGCCACAGCAATACCACTTCTAGGGCTGTATCCCCAATAGATCATATAAGTGGATGGAGGGCTCATATGTACAAAAACATTTATAACAGTTTTTTGTGGTATCAAAGAATTGAAAATCAATAGGATGCCCACCAAATGGGGTGAGGCTAAACAAGTTGTGGCATATGAGTGTGATGGAGTACTATTGTGCTTTAAGAAAAGAGGACTTTAAGAAAAGTCCGTCTTTAAGAAAAGACAGACTTCATAATAACCTGGAGATACCTATATAAACTGAGGCTGAGTGAGGAGAGAAGAACCAGGAGAACTTTCTACACAGTTATAGACTCAACATATTTGGGCTGACTAACTTTGAAAAACTGTACTACTCTCAGCAATGCAAGGTTATAAGACAACCCCATAAGACTCATGAGGGAAAGGGATATCCACATCCAGAGAATAGAACTATAGAGTCTGAATGCATATTCAAGCAAACTACTTGCTCTCTCTCTTTTGTATTTCATTTTGTTTCATTCCTTCTTTCTCATTGTTCACTCCATTAGTTATAACTCTTCTTTACAAAGTGACTAATGTCTACTGCAAAGGTGTTTTGTAGAACATATATCAGATTGCATACTGCCATATTTGAAGGGGGGAGGAGAAAGAGGGTATGAAAATTTGGAACTGAAGGAATTGTGGAACTGAATGTTGTAAACTTAAAGTAAATATATATATATATATATAATAGACTCTTTCAGATGGCAAAAGAGATTTAAGAAGCCAATGAGGAGAAGCATGACTTAAAAAAGGCAGAATTGGCCAGATAGAAAAGGAAATCCAAGAGGTCACTGAAGAAAATAATTCCCTCAAAATTATATTGGAACAAAAGGAAGCTAATGATTTTATGAGAAATCAAGATAATATAAAACAGATCCAAAAGAATGAAAAAATAGAAAACAATTGAAAATATCTCTTTGGAAAAACCACAAACCTGGAAAATTGATCCAGGAGATAAAATTTTTAAATGATTATCTACCTGAAAGTTATGATCAAAAAAAGTAGCCTAGACAGCATCTTTCAAGGAATTATCAAGGCAAACTGTCCTGATATTCTAGAACCAGAGGCTAAAGTAGAAATTAAGAGTATCAAATGATGGCTTCTTAAGAAGACTCTCAAAAAGAAAACATCATTATAACCAAATTTCAAAGTCCCCAGGTCAAGGAGAAATTATTAAGTGTGATGAAGAAGAAGCAATTCAAGTATTGTGGAAACACAATCAAAATAACACAGGATCTAGCAGTTTCTTCATCAAGGTATTGAAGGGCATGGATTATGATATTCCAGAGATCAAAGGAGTTAGGATAAAAACCAAGAATAACCTACCCAGCAAAGTTGAGTACAGTACTTCAGTGGAAAACATGGACATTCAGTGAAATTGAGGACTTTTGAGCATTCTTGATGAAAAGGTCAGAGCTGAAGAGATTCAGTTGAATTTAATTCAACTTTCAAATTCATGAGGCAAGAGAAACACGTAAAGGTAAACAAGGAAGAAAAATCATAAGGAATTTTTAAAAGTTGAACTGTTTATATTCCTACATGGAAAGATGATTTTTGTAACTAATGAGGCTTTTCTCAGTATCAGGATAATTGAAGCAAATATGTAAATGTATATACACACATATACTTGTATATATGTATGTATGTATGCACACACACATATATATGCACACATACATGTGTGTATATGTGTATATGTATATGTAGACAAAGAGCACAGTGTGAGTTGAATATGAAGAGATGATATTTAAAAAATACAAGTAAGAAGTGAAAGAGCAATATATTGGGAAAAGGGGAAAACACAAGATAGAATAGGGTAAATTATCTCTCATAAAATAAGGCAAGAGAAAGCAGTTGCAATGGAGGAGAAAAGCAGGGTGGTAAAAAGGAATGAGCCAAACTTACTCATGGAATTTGGTTTGAAGAGTGAATAAAATACACATTCATTTAGGTATGTGTAGGCAGGAAGGGAATAAAAAGGGAGAGGTGATAGAAGGGAGGACAGATTAGGGGAGGGGATAGTCAGAAAGAAACACTTTTCAAAAGGGATAACGTCAAAGGAGAAAATAGAATAAATGACAGAATAGGATGGAGGGAACTATAGTTAGTCTTTCACTATGGACATGTTTTCCATAACTACACATGCACAACCTATATTGAATTTCTTGTCTTCTCAATGGGGTTGTTGAGGAGGCAAGAAGGGACATGATCTGGAACTCAAAGTTTTAAAGAACAAGTGTTAAAAAATTGGTTCTACATGAAACAGGGAAATAAGATATATAGGCAATAGGGTATAGAAATCCATCTTGCCCTACAAGAAAGGAAGGGGGAAGGGTGCAAAGGATATGGAATAAGGGGGGCATAGAAGAGAGGACAGACTGGGGAAAGGTATAATCAATATGTTTGCCATCTTAAGGTGAGAGTAGGGGAGAGATGTTGAGAAAATTTGGAACTCAAAGTCTTGTGGAAATGAATGTTGAAAACTACAAATAAATTAATAAATACAAAAAAAAGCCTCTGATCTGTTGTTATTGTTGTTTGGTGGTGGTTGTTTTGTTTTTGTTGATTGGTTGCTTTTTCTGTAGATTTTAAAATCTTCATTATGAACATGTTTTACATTTAGGGAATCTTGTATGATTTGCTAATTTGTTATACTAAGAAGGTAGAAGGAAGGAAGGAGGGAAGGAAGGAAGGAATGAAGGAAGGAAGGAAGGATGGAAGGAAGGAATAAATGATTGGTAGATTTCATTGTCAGTGATAGCATTACTATGGTGGCATTTAGAAGAAACACTAGGAATTCACAGAGAAGATACAGATTTTTCAAAGAATAAGTACAGCAATAAAGAGATGGAGGCTGGAATGACTTTATGGTCTTCAGAAAGGGCTGTTAGGAAGGGCAAACCATCATCAGTTATGTTATGGCCTCTGAAGGCACATAATGAGACATTAACTATATCACTAATGATCTGATTCAGTGACATGACTGTAGGAAAAGTCAAGATGATTCATGTGAAGTTGATAGCCAGTGAAAAACCAGTCATGTCAAGCTACTTCCATTATAAAAGATTTCAAAGAGACTCTGGCAAGTCTTTGAGTGGGACAATATTTCTAAAAAATATTTCTCTTATGGTTTTGAATGACATATTTGTCTTCCTCTGGGTATGTGGATCAAAGGGACAGGGGAAAGATGAGGAAAATATGGATGGAAACACTGGGGAAATGACCAGATACAAATCTAGAGTTGTTTGTTTCATACGACTGAACTAGATGACTATAAAGACTCCTTCAACTCTATCATTCTATACCTAAGATTATACAGTTCAAAATGCCCAGGCCTCCCTTGGCCAAGGAGAATATTGGGTGTATGGATACAGTATAGGGATCCAGTAATTAAATATGAAGCTATTCTGTTGCTATGAGTAAATGAGTGAAAACCAAATGACAGACAGGAACTAAAAGGATATACCTAGCCAATGCAGGAAGGAACGTACATGTGAAACAGAGTGGAGCGGGTGGTGAAGTTGGAGCCAAAGGTATGGGTACTAATTCTAGCTCTGTTATGCCTGTTTGGCCTTGGGCAATTGCCTTTGTTTTGCAACCCATCTCTTAGTCTGTATATGTTGAACAAAGAGGTTTTCCTGAATCAGTGGCTTATAACCTTTTTGTGTGTCATAGATCCCTTTGTTAATCTGGTAAAGCCTATGGAGCCCTTCTCAAAATATTTTTAAATGAATAAAATAAAATATATGGGATTACAAAGGAAACTAATTATACACAAATGGAGTAGTAGAAGTAGTAGCAGTAGCAGCAGCAGCATTAGTTGGTGTTATTGGACCCCACTGATGGACTCCAATTGAAGAACTCTTGGACTATATTCACTATAATAACTAATTAACTAAAGGATGCTTGTAGCTCCAAATTCATGATAAATGTATTGATGAGAAATTATTCCACAGAAAAGTAATTCAGCTTTTTCTTCCCCTCTATGCGTATGGTTCTGAAACTCTTTATTAGCAAGGAGAAAAATGTCACTGACATTACACTTCACTGAAAATCTTAGGACAAGATGCCCTATATAGACAGTTCTGGTTGATCTCAGTGTGACTTCCATTGCAGTCCTGTTTATTTTTTTGTCCAGGAAAGCAACATTGCTCTCCTCAGTATTAGGGCCTTACTGGAGTAAAAATACTGATTCTCTCTTAAAATATTCTCTGAATCTAAGCACATTTTTAAACCAATGAATAGTTCTACACATTTCCAATAAATGTGTTCTCAAAAATTTCCTTTAAATCACTTTTTGTGGCAAAGCAAATTATATTTAAATACATTATTTTAGGTAGAGGAAGGAAACAAGTGGAAAATTATGTAAGAGACTTTTAGTAGATGTGAGGCATAGTAGTGTAGTGGCACAGTAGCAAACTGAAATAGAAAGGGATCCCTGTGACTCTGTATTGAGTCTATAGTCCTGGGTTTGAATCCTTGCTCTTCAACTTGTTACTGATGTCACTTTGTGTAAGTAACTTAACCATTCTAAATTGAGGGTCTCCTATTTCCTCATTTGTGAAAGGAAGGGCTTGCATTAGATAACATCTAAAGGCCTTTCTATCTTTAAGTCTACCATTCTATCTTATGTTGAACTTGAGCATGTCAGTGTAGATCTTTGAGGTTTCACTTTCCTTATTTGCAAAATTAGGGAGTCAGACTAGATGACCTCCTTTAAAAATCTTTTTTCTTCTAGAAATCCTATGCCTTTTTTAGTAAATGGATGCTACCTTTCTAATATAAATAATCACACCTTTATTTTTGTAGTTTTCAGCATGAATAATTGATTTTTATTTTTTTTGTTTAGTGATTTCATAATGTTATATAATAGGTTTTGTGCAGAAGGATATATAACTTTGTTAGCTTCCAGTTACACATTCCTCTCAGATTCACCATCACTGAGCCATATTTAACTTTCCAAAATAAAAAGATAGGGACACAAACCTTGAAGCTTCCAAAACAATATTGTTGTTGGTGTCATTTGTTCTTGAAGAGAACCATGACATTACTGAGACAATATAGTGGGTAGAGGAAAAAAGAAAGAAAAAATGAAAGAAATAAAAGAATGTAGGAAGAAGAGAAAGAAGGAGAATGAAAAGAGAGAAAAGCAAGATTCAAAACAAAAAAGTATTTTCTTTGAAGCAAATGTTAGGCCATTTTATTCTCAAACAGGTTTACCAATTCATTTTATTTCTATTTGGCATCAACAAAGTCTTGATAGTTTTATTGAATTTCACATGAATATTTTTTTTATTTTAACCATTAAGGCTGTGTATATATATATATATATATATATATATATATATATATATGGGATTATTATGTTCATTTTCTTAAGATGAAGTTTGGGGATCTAACTTTTGTTCAGTGTTTTATACCTTCTCAAATATTAGGATATCCCCACACCCTTATTTCCCATTTGAGCTATGAGCCAGGGCCAGAATTGTTATGTGACAAAATGCTATAAGGAAAGGATGATTTATGATTTTCTGGCTGTAACCGAGTAGGTAGCATAGGGAAAACAAAACAAAACTATCCATTAGTTTATACCATGAAGAGTCAAACAAAATAATAAATTATGAAAACATAGCATTAGGGTCTGAGAACCAGGATACACATTCCACAAATTACTTAAAACATGCTTAGAGAATAATTTAATAATCTATACATTATACTGGAATTCAACTATAGAAAAAATAATTTAAATGATTTTGAGTTGTAGTAGATTGTAAAGATTACCATTAATCTTATTATCTATATAAATAACTGAGGCTCAGAGGATTTAAGGGACTTGGCCAAGGTCATAATGCTAGAAGAACTCCCAGAACTTAACCCAATATCTACCTAATTCCTTTACCAGAGAGCTTTCTACTCAACACATTAGTAACAAATTAATTCCATCTCATAAAATAATGTATTGAAAAGTTTACGGAACATATTGTGAGAAGCAGTCTGGTAGATTAGATGGGGTGCTGAACTTGGAGCCTTGAAAATATGGATTTGCATCTTGCTTCTAACGTTTACCAGATTTGTGATCATGGACAAGATACCTAACCAGAGAAAAAGAGGTGTGAAGGTGCTTAGAGGTCATCTTGTACTAATTTAACAGAGGGGAAAAGTAAGCTTAAAGAGATTAAGTGACTCACAGGTAATAAGTTGGCAGAGCTCACAGTCCATTGTTCTCTCTGGCTTTAATTTCCTCACTGATGAACTGGGGAAAAAAGACTACCCTCCTTAGAGGGTTGTTGTGAGGATCAAATGAAATAATATATATAAGTCACTTTGCAAACTTTGAAGCTATACATAAATGTGATATATTATAATCAGAAGTAATAATCACAATAAATATCAATATTATTGTTTATGATAATTAATAATAATATATTCATTATGCTATTCCTTCTTTCTTTTTGGTGGAGGGTGGATTTATCCCTGTAACATTTGCAATTGTGCTCATTAATTGTATTTTTCTTCCCATCCTTTTCTTGCTGTATTTCTATGTTCTTTACACATATGAAGATAGTGGTCTAATAAGTGAAACAGGTCATTTTCACTTTTTGAATGTCTTTTTTCTTTATCATGCTATTGTTTCCAGGTTTTTCTCCTTCATTTCCTTTTATTGGTCCCTTCATATTTCTCCCACTGAAATTCAATTTTGTTTTTCTAATGACTATTCCCTTATCTATACTGCTTTATCTTTAAGACCTCCTTTATCACTCATTTCTGTCACCTCCTATTTTCCCTTTTGAGTTTAATTGATTTATACACTTTCAAACACTCTATAAGGGTTTAGAGATGCACTCATTTGCTTAAAGGTAGAAACAACCTACTTTAGACTCTCAAATCAACCAAAAAAATTCGCACAGGGAACTCCTGGAGTACAGATGTTATAGGATAGACTAGCATGGACAAGTCAAGGATGAATTCCAGAGGGTAGAATTCTATACTATGTTTTACTCTAATAAAGAATAAATTAAAATTAAATAATATGTGATAACTGCCACTCTAAAGAATAAATGGTATTCCAAAAGGCAAGAAATAAAGGTATACCACAAAGGATAATCTGTCTGACAAAACTATAACTCTACAGGGGGACATGGATTTTCAGTAGAATAGAGGAGCTCTAAGCATTTCTTATGAAAAAGCCAGAAGTGAATGGATATTTAGAACTTGAAATATAGGTTCCAAGAAAAATCTAAAATGTTACACACGTATCTTTAACTGAAAAGAAACACGTGCAGATAAATTGTTTGCATGTTGATAGATAAATACAGAACACACATCTTCCTAGAACCCTAATAACTTTAGGGGTCATAGAGATGGGTTAAAATTATTGAAAGTCTATCTTATTTTTTATTTCAATGATTTTAGAGGGAACAAAACTGGTAGACCACAACTGGATGGTAGTCCTTTGCTTACAGTCCTAGTGTTATGTTCCAGACATAGTGGTATCTTGCTCCTATTCTTTCTGTTCTTTAGTTCTCTGGATAATAGTTGCTATAGCAGCAGATGCAGAACCTGTTGGAGCAAGAGATCTTTCCTGTATATCCACCTTATCTGCATGGGGGAGTGAAGGGGCAGACAGAGTTCTGTTCTGCTGTTTGTTGTCACAGAATGGGGTGAAAGCAAAGACGGGTTATGCTCATATAACTAAAGTAGTGAATAGACATTATTAAGTGAATTCCAGTGCACAAGCTGGTGGATCAGAATATACCGCCCTGAGAGTTTGTTGGAGTTAGAGGGAAAGGAAGTGCTCAGTGTACATGTTAGGGATTAAATATTAGTCTTCTGTAACATTAATTCATTATACTGTTACCTCTGTCTTTTTGGTGTTTTGGTGTATGAAGATAACTATCATTAGTTTTACCTCATGTACAATTATTAGAATTTTGAGAGTTTAGGAGGATGATAGCATGGTGTCTAGACTCCATCTTGTTAGTCATGATACTCAAAAGTTTTTCAACAATTTTGTTTCTAAACATTATCTGTGTATAACAACCTGAGTATATTAAATAAATATTCTTTGTTGTTCAAAATGCAAAATAAAACTTCTGAAAAATATCTAAGTAAAAACAAAGGAATATTAGTCACTAAGAAAGTTGAGATCATAAAGGTAGTCTCCATGTCAACAACAACAACAAAAAGTCAATTGGGGAGTGAAAGACTCAATCAAACCAGTGATTTTATAAGAAAATATGAGCATTTGTTATTCAACTGAATTCTATTTATTAAAATATACTTTACTTTATTTATCCACTTTTCTTTGTGAATGGATATATACAGCATTAAAATGGCAAAATGGTAATATATTTTCTCAAATCTAACATGGCTTTTTATTTCCATTTTGTTCATTGGACATTGTGATAGGAGACTATGGAACCAATAATTTAAAGAATTGAAAGACAAATTTTAATTTCAATGACATGATTTGTATTATTTTTTATAATATTATATATTATTTAATTTATTATTAATTAATTATTTAATTATTCAATGACAATATATTATTAAACTGGACTGTTGTTTTTCAAAATTTAGTCAAAGTTTTTAACTTAGATACTATATTTGCTTCTGTCCCTTTGTTCTGTTCCACAAAGAAAAGAGCACATACATGGATTTTCACCAGGAATATTTAAATGTTCCTGACATAGACAAAGGCAGGCTAAATACTTATAGAAAATCATTATTTTCCTCTTACATATCTTTTATTTGTTGAAACATATTGAGGTAAAAAATCCTTAAAATAAAGCTGAAAGAAATATCTCCATCAAGTTTTCAGGAGGAATACTTTAATATAAATGAGGAAGGTACATTCTTTTCAAAGTGTTCATTTCTTTGTTTTCTTAGTTGTGCCTGTGAGAAGTGTAGTCTATTTTGCCATCACGTGATATATTCACTGACACATCAGTTTTCTCACAGGCCTGTTAATCTTCATTAGTCACTCTCTCCTCTTTTACCCATCCTAATCAGTAGATGAAACAGTTTAATTCTTTTTCTTTTGCTCTTGCTTTTGTTTAGTCATTTCAGTCATGTCAGACTTTGTGATCACATTTGGGGTTTTCTTGTCAAAGATTCTAAAGTGGTTTGTCCTTTCTCCAGATCATTTTATAGATGAGGAACTGAGGCAAAAAGGGTTAAGTTACTTTCCCAAGTTACATAGCTAGAAAGTGTCTGAAGTCAGCTTTGAATTTAGGAAGAAGAGTCTTCCTAACTACAGACTTGGTGCTCTATCTACTGTGCCATCTAGTTGCTGTTTAACTCAACAATGTCTGTTTTTCTTGATCACATATCCCTTTTTTGTATCAGATGTTTTCTTCTTGCCAGTCTCAGCCATGGGTCACTCCCACTATGTACTTTCTTTGCTCTTACACACGTGTTGTTGAAAGAAGTTGGAGAAAGTCCAATAACCATACTGACTAAAATGTTATATTACACAATCTCCACTGGGCCCTCCTCACTACTGCTAGAAAATCTGCCATTCTTCCCTTATCTGTTCACTACCCCACTGTCCAAAAAATATTTTTCAAATCTTTTCAGCTATCCTCAAAGCTCTTATCACTTCCCTTTTCCCCCACCCCATCTGAGAATCTTTTCTCATATTTTATAGGAAAAACTTAGGGCCATTAACCATGACCTCCCTCCTTTTCTCTCTTATGCACCCCATATAACTCACATGCCTTCTGTGACTATCTGTTTCATCCCTGTAGCACATGAAAAGTGGATTTTCCCATTTTCAATGCTAATTCCTCTACCTGCAAAAACTATTGCATTTCATCTCTACCCTTCCGTCAGAATACTCCCTTTACCATCCCTATTTTATTACTTAACATCTCCCTAAATACTGTCTCCTTCTTTACTGATTGTAACATATAATTGTATACCTTATTCTCAATACATCCCTAGTTAATTCTTCCTCTGCTGCTAATTATTATATCTCTTCCACCTTTTGTGGATATACTTCCTGAAAAACTTGTCTCCACTTTCCTCTCATTCTTGCCTTAACTCTTTCCAATGTATCAGTGTATCTCCTGATCTCATCATTCCACTGAAACAATGTCCTCTAAATTTAGCAATGTTCACGTAATTTCTGAATCCAATGGCCTTTGCTCAGTACTTACTGTTCTCAACATCTCTGTAGCTTTTGACACTGCCCATTCCTCTTTTATCCTTATATTTTATTTTCTCTCTTTTTTTTTCTTTTTGGGGGGATATCACTCCTGATTTTTCTCCTATCAGATCACTTGTATTAGGATGATATGAAAATAAAAATAAGAGAATGGAAAAGAGGAATGCACTGGGAGAAGGGGGAATAAGAGAAAGAATGGGGAAAATAATTTTCCATAAGAAAAGTATACAAGGAGGAGTCTTTATAATAGAGGGTAAAATGTGGGTATGAGACAACACTTGGACATCATTCTCACCTCAACTGGTTCAAAGAATGAATATCTCTCTCACACACACACATACACAGTCACATGGAGGCATAGAAATTTATTTTTACATAATAGGGAAGTAGGAGGAAAAGAGGCTAAAAGAAAGTAGAGAATAAGAAGGAGGATAGAATAAAGGAGACAATGGTCAGAAGAAACATACTTTTGAGCATAGAGAGAGGAAAAAAAAGAAAAGATGAATAAAAGACACTAGGAGGGAAAGAAATACACAAGTCAGCAATCATAACTGTTAATGCAAGAGCTCACTCATAAAATGGAAGAGGGTATCAGGACAGATAAGAAACCAGACCCTGACAATATGTTGTTTTCAAGAGACACAAGTGAAAGAGGAAGACATATAAAAAGTTAAAAGAAGATGTTGAGACAGAATCAATTATATTTCAACTGAAGGGACAAAGACAGGAGTAGCAATCATGATCTCACACAACAGAAAAGCAAAAATCGACCTAACTGGAAGAGAAAATAAGGCAAACTACATTTTACTAAAAGAAACCTCAGACATTGTTGAATTAAAAACAATACTGAATACATAGGCACCAAAAGGTACTTTATCCAAATTCTTGAAGAAAAAGTTAAATGTCTATATCACAGGATGATATAGACAGTAAAACTGTACTAGTAGAAAGTCTTAATTTACTCCTCTCAGACATGCATAGATTAAACCCTAAAATGAATCAACAATTAATGAAGAAGTTTAGGTGACAGAATTTTAGAAAAGTTACATATTTAAATGTCAGAAAAGTATTGAATAGGAATAGAAAGGAGAATACTTTTTATTTTCTGTATATGGAACTTTCACAAAATCTGACTATGCATTAGAGCATAAAAATCTCATAAAAATGTGAAAAAGTAGAAACATTAAACACACTATTTTGAGGACTATAAAGCAATAAAAATTACATCCAGTAGAGTGCCTTTGAAACACAGATGAAAATTAAGTGGAAACTAGATAATATAATTTTAAAGAATGAATGAACAAAGAATAAATCATAAAAAATAAAATATTTCATTAAAGATGACCAAATAATGCAGCAACATATCAAAATGTGTTGGACACCTCTAAAGTAGAACTTAGGGGAATATTTGTTTCTTTAAATGTTTCACTCAATAAAAGAGTGAAACAAGAGATAAAACGGGCATGAAAATTAAAATGAAACTACAAAAATCTATAAACAAGCCTATAGACAAGTCAAAAAATCTCCCTTTAAACACCAAAACAAAAATGCTGAAAATCAAAGGATAGATTAATAAAACTGAAAGTAAAATACTATTGAATTACTAATTAAAACTAGGGTCTGATTTTTTAGTTAATATTCTTCAACAAAGAACAAAATCAAATTACCAATATAAAAGATGAGAAGAGTGAAGGCACACACAACAAAAATGAGACCAAAGCAAAGATTAGGAGCTATTTTGTCTAGTTATGTACCAATAAATCAGATGATCTAACTTAAACAGATGATATTGACAAAATAGAAACTACTCAGATTAACAGAAAAAGAAATAGAATATTTATAACCCTATTTTAGAAAAATCAATTGAAAAATCCATAAATGAGCTCACTGAAGCCACAGTAAGATGAGTCCAGATGGATTTACAAGATAATTGTACCCAATATTTAAAGAAAAAGTCAGTAAACATAGAGCCTCACTAAATTCTTCTACCACACAAATAAAGTTTTGATAACTAAACCATGAGGGAAAAAAATGATAGGAAGGAAACTGAAGATCATTTCCCTAGTGAATATTTCAGCAAACAAACAAATGAATTAATGAATGGATGGGTGGATGGATGGATGGATGGATGGATGGATGGATGGATGGATGGACGGACAGACAGACAGACAGAAAGGCAGATAGGTTGATAGATGGATAGACAGATAGATAGATGTATAACTGAATGAATGAATAAATGAATAAATAAATAAATAAATAAAATACTAACAAAGAGATGATGACAATATATCACAAAAATCAAATACTATGATTAGGTGAGACTTATAAAAGGAAGTCAGTGCTAGTTCAAAGTTTGGAAAAATATAAGCATTACTGACTATGTCAATAACAAAAAACAAGAGAAGTCATATGTTTATTTCAGTGGATGCAGTAAAGCTTTTGAAAAAATACAACCTATGTACCTGTTAAAAATAATAGAAAGTAAAGACATAGAGTTTTTTTCTTAATATGATAAATAGCATCTATCTAAAAATGAGATTAAGCACTATCTTTAATGGGGATAAATTAGAAGCCTTCCTAATAAGACTAAGGGTGAAGTAAGAATATCTATTATTGTCATAATTATTAAGGAAACCAAAATGGATAGCTATGCCTCTCTCATCTGCTGTTTGTGAAATTTATTCTTGTCCCCAAATTATTTTTTCTTTATTTTTTCTTCTTATTACATTTCATCTTAGCCAAATATTATATTCTATGATAACCTTTTTGGCTCTGAACTCTATCAGCCATGAAGTTAGTGGTTTTATCCTTACTTTTGTATTATCTGACAATTTGATAAGTATGATATAAGTACTTTTTCAAGTAACTGATAAAGATGGGAAATAGCTTAGGAAACAAACCCCAGGGGAAGGCACTGGAAACTTTTTTCCAAGTGACATTAAGCCAATAGTGAGAACTCTTCAAGTTTGACCATGAATCAATTCTGAATCAATCTAATTATACTCTTGCTTAGTCCACATCACTCCATAAAAATTGTATGAAATTTTTGTAAATTACTTTACCAAAATTTAGGTAAACTCTACTTACAGCATTCCCATGACTAAGTAGTCTAGATTGTGTTTTGTTTCATTTTGTTTGTTCATACGTGAAAGGTTGTTGGAAGGCGATCAAAGATTTGTCATGAACCTGAACTGACTATCCTACCATTTCTCAGAAATTCCAAACTGAAGAAATATACTACTTGAGTCCTCCTTTCTAACATAATCAGCACCCTCCTCTATCTGGGATTGCAGGCATGTACAATCACATGCAGCATCTCTTAGCATGCAATGTTATGCAACTTCTTTTGATCAGACCTATTTCTTTAGTATATTGAATATCCTTCAGAGGTATAATGTAGTCATGGATTTTATTCCATTAATTATCAGTGTTACCTTATGTTAAGATCTTCCTTGCTAACATTCTCCAGGAATGTCAGGATCTAATTTTTATAGCTAATAAATCAGTTAAAATTAAGTAACTTGATTTACATGTAAAGGGTTATACCAAAAAGAATTTAAGAGACCATGGAATAGCTTAACTGCCAGATATAAAGATAAGAGAAAAATTTAGGTCCAAAGAAGATATACAGAGAATTACAAGTTGTAAAATGTATAATTTTGATAATAGAAAATTAAAAAAAAGTTTTGGGCAAAGAAAACCAATATAACCAACATTATAAAGAAAGCTGAAAACTGGGGGAGGGAGAATTATGCAACAAGTATCTCTGATAAAGTCTTCATTTTTCAAATATATAAAGAACTGAGTCAGATTGTAAAAATACAACTTATCTTCCAGTTTACAAATGGTCAAAAGATAAGAACAGGTGGCTTTCAGACAAAAAAAATCAAAACTATCTATAGTCATATATAAAAATGCTCTAAATCACTATTGATCAGAGAAATGCAAATTAAAACAATTCTGAACTACAACTCCACACATATCAAAGTGGCTAATATGAAAAAAAGAAAACCTTGTTGATGGGGTCATTATTTGATCCAAATATTCTGGAGAGAAATTCTTAAATACACCCAAAGGGCTATAAAACTGTGAATACCATTTGATCTAGCAATACCACTTATAGGTCTATATTCCAAAGAAATCAGAAAAAGGGGAAAAGATCCATTTGCACAAAACATATTTTATAGCAGATCTTTTGTGGTGGCTAAGAATTGAAAATCAAAGAGATATTTATCAACTGGGGAATGACTAAGCAAGTTATGGCATATGATTGTAATGAAATATTATTGTGCTTTAAGAAATGATAAGTAGGATGATTTCAGAAAAATCTGGAAAGACATATGAACTGACATGTACTGAAGTGAATAGAACAGAAAGACTTCATGCACAGTAACAATATTTTTTGAGGAAGAATTGATAATGACTTAGTTATTCTCAGCAATATGATGATCCAAGACAATGCCAAAAGACTAATTAGGAAACATACTATCTGCCTCCAGAGAAAGAGCTGACATTGATTGAATACAGACTGAAGCATTTTAGTTTTCACTTTCTTTCTTTCCTCTTTTTTCTTTAATTTGAGTCTTCTTGTACAAAACAACTAATTCGTAAATGTTTTACATAATTGCACATGTATAACCTATATCTGATTGCTTACTGCATTTGGCGGAGGAGTTGAGGAGGAAGGGATAGAATTTCGAACTCAGAACTTCAAATAAAAATAATAAAATAAATTTACAAATATGTAACTTCACAGATTCACTGTAGAATTTAATGAAAAAAGAGACATGTAAATAGTCATATAAATGGCAAAAAAGCAACTAAAATTAAAATATAGAAAAGAAGCAAAACCAATAAAATTTTAATAATATTTTCCTCAGTGATAGCCAGAGAACAAAGACATTGTGTGAACAGATTTATCAAGAAAAATCACGTTCAAAATTTTGAATACATGATTAAGCTAAACCTAAATGATTTGGTAACAAAATTTATCTTCATTCAATTAAAATAGAATTGTGGATTTTTATGAACCAATGTCATATATAATAAAAAAAAAAACAACAATTGTGGAATATACACACACTATATATATATACACATATACATGTACATACACACATATACACATGCATACATACATACATATACATACATACATACATATATATACACACACACATATATTTGTTTGTCTTGGGTGGGGGAAGGCAGGACAATTGAGGTTAAGTGACTTGCCCATGGTCACACGGCTAGTTTTGTGTTAAGTGTCTGAGGTCATATTTGTACTCAGGTTCTCCTGACTCCAGGGCTGTGCCAGGGCTCTCCTAACTGTGCCACCTAGCCACCCCTGTGGTGTATATTTTACAAGACTTATTTAGGCAATAATTTTGAATTATATAATTCTATAGTATTTAAATATGTGACATTGGATATTATTTTGACTTCTTTAAAAATATATGAATCCTTGTTAACTATATTATGTAGACCATATAATTACTGACCATGCTTATTTCAACTTCCATACTCACAGACAAGTTGTCAGTACCCTGAGAGGAAGGTAAAGTAATGTTACACATGATGTTTAGAGTTTTAGGTGTACCCCTAAAAACTGGGTGTAATACTCTAGTACTATCAGCTCAAATTCTTGATGGTATATTTTCCCTAAAGATTATTATTTGCACATCATTTTAGTAACTTTTAAAAAGGTATATTTGCTAAAGTGAAACAGTAACAGTTAGTACACATCATTCCCTAAAAAGTCTCTTACACTGTTTCCTATAAGTACATACAGAGTCCAGGGTAAAGTGGACTAATATTTAGAAAGGATACATAGCAAATGAGTAATCCACTCTTATTTACCAGAAATTCCTTTTTGGGAAGGTGCAAGAAGTTCCCATTAGATACAGAGTAGGGTTTTTTTGTTTGTTTTTTTGTGATGGGCTCCTTCTGTAGTTGTGAATCTATTGGGTCTCAGAGGAGACATTTTTAACAGATTAGCACTCTGATAGGAATATGGGAAATCCAATATCTTTAGATTCTTTGAAATTTCTTGAGGTCCTCCTTTAACTAAATGGGGAGGGAGGAGGAGATCTAAGCCAGAGCCAAAGATAAGGCCTTTCATCCCCTGCCCTTCAGTAGGTGGTTTCTCCTTAAGGGTCTTACTAGAAAAAGATCTTTGCTATAGCAACCAGAATGGTTCCATTCTTAACTTGTTTCAAAATATATTGCTGACTTTTAGAATTCTAATTTTCTCAGAATAACAGAATCTTTCTTCCTTTGCAGTACTACTCTTTTTCTAAGCACTTGTGCAACTTAGCCTAAAACCTATGATTGACGGATGGATTTAAGATGGAGAAGGCATCAAGGTAAATGCTTGTTTTATTGCTTGCTTTAATTGGAGTGCAGTCACTTGATTGAATACATCAATCACAGCATCAGACATATGACTGATACACTGAATATGTCCCAAAAGTCACAGGGGAGTTTTAAATTTTATTAACTTCTAAAGTATAAATGTTACAACCTTATAAAATAAATTGAAAGATTAAATATGTACATTTCTGTCACACTTATTTACTTCTTTTGAATTTTTAATAATAAATTTGAATTAAACAAGATAGGACATTTTGTGATTATATATTGTGAGTGAGAGAGTTTTTATATAAAACTTTCTCAAACTGGTAGGTCAATAGAGGAAGAATCTATTTTTCTTCATCACCTCAGTTATCTATTCAAATTTTTCTGGTTGGGTCATTAAAAATTTATGTATTTTTGGGTGATTTTACATATAAGACACAGCATTTTTTCCCAGTCACTATTGAAAGTTTGCATGAAATATGAAAGTGTACCAGGTTAATATATGGCATTGCTGGTTATTTTGAATTTAAATCAAAACATATCTTTATTTTAATATAACAATCAAACTTTCAAATAAATATTTGCAATTTTATAGCATATTTCTGAAATTATATAAACATAAACTTGCATTGATAATATTCAAACACCTTAGATACATTTTTGTTACTGTACATGTGTGTTTGTATACACAATATATATATATATGCAAAAACAATTTGTACATACATGTTTATATTGTGTATGTATGTAACATTTGTGTATATATGTGTGTATATTTGAGTATGCCAGTAGGAGTTGTTTGGAAAAGTTTTGGCAAGGAGATTATAATCTTCCAGAAAGTCAGGTGTACAAACTAATTAATTTTAAATTTAGTGATTTCACAAGTCTACATCATACAGTACAAAGAATACTACACTTGGTAGCCAGAAAGAGCTAAGTATAAATCCTGCTCCTGCCACTAACTTGTTGCATGTACAACAAATTGAAGCATCTGAGCCTCAGTTTCTTCATCTGTAAAATGATATTAGTAACATGAACTATCAAGATTAATTTTAAGTTCAAATGAGATTATTCATAAAAATAACTTTTCAAAACTCAAACTTCTTTACAAAAGCAAAATATCCATGGCATTATACGTAAAGGGATACCTGTCTGGCAATGCTCTCTAAAAAAAACCAAACTTCTGTAATGCCATGAACTAGCAGATTTACAAAAGAATCCTACTGTGAACAGCTTGTTAGGTTTGGATTATGCAGTATAGTGAACACTCCATTTCTTCGATTACAAATCAAGGCAACCATTCACAACAAATCACAACATAATATTCACAACAAATCAAGGTTCAGTACAATATTCACAACAGCTTAACATAAGAATGGCCACACAATTTTCACTACAGTGGCCACAATATTTAGAAAAAAGCATTCAGTCAATTCACAATACAGTAATCAATACTCAATCATTAAAACAAAGCACAATACAATACTCAGTCTTCCACTCATAGGGCAAATCATTAACTAAACCATTCAATCAATTCATAATACAATAATCAATCTTCCACTCATGGGGCAATCATACATCAACTCAATCAGTCACTAATCTAGATTCACAATTACTAAATATCATTAATCACAAGATACAGTCATTAGAAAATCACAAAAACCCTCCAACCCTCAGTGTCCAGCATACCTCATTTTCATCCAAGGAGAGGCCTTTTCTTCATCTTGACTCTGGGTAGTCTCTCTGATTCCCTGAATCCCCTTCTATGGTTCCAGCTCCCTCCTGAATCCTCCAAACTGTCACCTGGATTCAGAAGCAGACAGCTCCCAGGTCCTTGTCCAGTCCTCAGGGCAGTCCCCGGCACACTGAAGTTCACAGGGTCCAGCACATCTCAAATCCTTTACCACTTCACCACTACCTCAAAGATCAAACAAGCCATGAACAAAGTCTTATACCACTCGTGCTTCTTCAGTCCTCCAGCAGCTCAACTGGCCCAAGACTGAGAAGGAATATTGGCCTTTCAGGTGGCCTTCTAGGCAAGCCCTCTCAGCCTTGCAAGAGGCCTTCCAGGCAAGCCCTCTCAGTCTTTCAGGTAGCCTTCACCAGATTCTGGTCTCTCTCTCTCTCTCTCTCTCTCTCTCTCTCTCTCTCTCTCTCTCTCTCTCTCTGTCCTCTCTTTCTCTCAGACAGCTTCAGTATACATGATTCTTCCTCCACCAGGAGAAACATTCCAATTCTGTCTTTCTGTCTCTGGAATTCTTGCTTATGTACACACACTGGTCTCCTGTCTCAACCAACCCCCTTCTTCCACCAACAGGGGAGTTCAAGCCTTCTCAAAAGTGGGACAGAGTTCACACCTTCCATACTTAGCCCCAAGTTACTATATGCTAAGTACCTGCTAAACTGATTGCTGTTACAAATTCTCAGACTAATTTTACAAGTTATTTTTTTAACTTTATTTTCATTCAAATGATGACCTTTTCTTTCCATGATTAAATCCTGGAGGAATATGCATTAATTTACAATGTTTTCTGCAAGGAAACCTATTAATAGTATTTATTACACTCAAAATGCCCATTATCCTAATAGAGGTTACAATAAAATTTGAATTAGCTCACAAATAATGATTTTATTTTTATTATACTATGGTAGTTTGTCATTAAGGAATTATAGTAAGAATGTATAAAATACATTCGATAACCTTTTATTAGACACCTACCATGTGTAAAGAAGAGAATAAAGTGTGCATTGAACTTAGAGTCAGAAAGATATATCTCCTAATACTTCCACTGATAATTACTCATATCATATTTTTAAAATTTATTTTTAGTTTTTAACATTCATTTCCACAAGACTTGAGTTACAAAATTTCTTCCCATCTTTCCCATACACCCACTCCAAGATAGAGAGCATATTGAATACCATTTCCCCCAATACACATTCTCTTATAACCTTCCCCATCGTCCCTCTAAATGTCTAGTACTGCAAGATGGATTTCTTTACACCAGTGCCTGTATATCTTATTTCCCAGTCGCATGTAAAAAAGCACTTTTTTTACTATTTGTTTTTAAAACTTTGAATTACAGATTCTTTCCCTTCTTCCCTCCTCACCCACCCACACTGGGAAGATAAGCAATTCAATATAGGTTGCACATGTGTGGTTATTCAAAGCATTTCCATATTAGTTGTGTTATGAAAGACTAGCTATATTTCCTTTCAACTTTACCTGCTCGCCACTTATTCTATATTCTACTTTGACCCTGCCCCTTTTCAAAATCTTAGCTTCTAACAATCCTTCTAACCATACAATCTGCCCTCCCTTTCATCATCTCCCTTCTAATCCCCTTTCCCCCTACTTTCCTGTAGGATAATATACCCAAATGAGTGTGTATGTTATTCCCTCCTTAAGTCAAATTCAATGAGAGTAAGGATGACCCATTCCCTATCACCTTCCTTCTTTTCACTCCATTGTAACAGTTTTATCTTACCTCTTTTACATGAGATAATTTACCCTATTCTATCTCTTCCTTTCTCCTTCTCTCATTATATTCCCCTCTCACCTCTAAATATTATTTTTGTCTACAATCCCTTCCTATTCATATACACACTCACATATATACCCTAATATGTATACGTATATGTATATGTATGTGTATACGTATACGTATA
>CM053594.1:165418945-165433613 GCA_028646575.1 Pseudocheirus occidentalis | reverse complement strand
GTAGGTGATTCTTGGTTTTAATCCTATCTCCTTTGGCCTCTGCAATATTGTATTCCAAGCCCTTTGATCCCTTAGTGTAGAAGCTGCTAGATGTTGTATTATCCTGATTGTGTTTCCACAGAACTCTAATTTTTTATTCTTGACAGCTTGTAATATTTTCTCCTTGAGCTGGGAACTCTGGAGTTTGGCTATGATATTCCTAGGAGTTTTATTTTTAGGATCTTTTCCCAAAGTTGATACATGAATTCTTTCAATTTCTATTTTGCCCTCAGGTTGTAGAATATCAGGGCCATTTTCCTTGAGAATTTCTTAAAGGATTATTTCTCGGCTCTTTTTTTTTATCATGGCTTTCAAGTAGTCCAATAATTTTTAAAGTATCTCTCCTGGATCTATTTTCCATGTCAGTAGATTTTCCAATCAGATATTTCATGTCGCCTACTATTTTTTTCATTTGTTTGGATCTCTTTTAGAGTATCTTGACTTCTCATAAAGTCATTAGCTCCCATTTGCTGCAATCTAATTTTGAAGGAATTATTCTCTTCAGTGACTTTTTGAAATTCCTTTTCCATTTGGACAATTTGGCTTTTTAAGGCATTATTCTCCTCATGAGCTTTCTGGACCTCTCCTATTTGAGTTAGTATATTTTTAAGGTGTTATTTTCTTAAGTATTTTTGGGTCCCCTTTAGCAGGCTGTGGAGTCACTTTTCATGATTTTCTTGTATCATTCAGATTTCTCTTCCCAATTTTCCCTCCGATTCTCTTACATGATTTTCAAAATCCTTCTTGAGGTCCTCCATGACCTGTAATCTGATCATATTTTCCTTGGAAGCTGTTGATGGAGGAGTTTTGACTTCATTGACGTCTTCTCATTCAACATTTTGAACCTTTTTGTTCCCCTGTAACAACATCCACCAGCAAATTCCCAAAAGAATACTACTGTAATAGCTTTTAAGATTTGGATCACACAGTAATAGTGAAGACTCTGTTTATTCCATTTCAAATTAAGGCAAACATTCACAATATAATATTCACAACATTACATCTTATCACAGAAAATCACAATGTAGTGTTCATAACAGCTTAAGATTAGAATTGCCAGTTTTCACTAGAGTGGCCACAATATTTACAATAAGGAACAAAAGAATAATTACCTGTTTTCCCTGAAGGGGAAACACTTCTCACTTAATCATTCAATCAATCAATTCATAATATATCAATCTTCCACTCATGGGGCAACCATTAACTTAATCAGTCACTATACAATAATCAAACTTTCACTCATGGGGCAACCATTAACTTAATCAGTCACTCATCTAGCAGTCAGTCACTAAGCTAGATTCCCAGTTACTAAATATCATTAGTCACTAGTACAGTCATTAGAAAATCACACAAACCCTCCAGACCTTGGTGTCCAGAAAACCTTAGTTTGTCCAAGGAGAGGCCTTTTCTTCATCTTGACTCTAGGTGGTTTCTCTGATTCCCTGGATCCCCTTCCATGTTCCTAGTTCCTTCCTGAATCCACAAAACAATCACCTTGATAAAGAAGCAGAGAGCTGCCAGGTTCTTGTCCAGTCCTCAGAGGTAGACAGCTCCCAGGCCTTTGTCCAGTCCTCAGGGCAATCCCTCGCACACACTGAAGTTCACAGGCTCCAGCACATCTCAAACCCTTCACCACTTTTCTTGCCTGGAACTCAAGGATCAACCAGGCCATAAACAAACAAAGTCTTATCCTGGCCATGTTTCTTCAGTCCTCCAGCAAGTCAGCTGGCCATAAGACCCAGAAGGAATATTGGCCTTCTGGATGGCCTTCACCAGATTCTGGTCTCAGGAAACCTCCATCTCAATTCTCAGTCAGCTTCCAGATGCTGGGAGAGAAACTCTCTCTCTAACTCACTTCCGGCAGCTCAGTGTCCAGATGCTGAGACAATCCTGCTTCCTCCACAGGAAAATTCCAATTCTGTTCTCTCTGTCTCTATAATTCTTCTTTATATACAATACTGGCCTTCTGTCTCAGCCAATAGCCTTCTTCCACTCAACAGGGGAGTTCATACCTTCTCAACAGTGG
This sequence comes from Pseudocheirus occidentalis, assembly GCA_028646575.1. Taxonomy (NCBI): domain Eukaryota; kingdom Metazoa; phylum Chordata; class Mammalia; order Diprotodontia; family Pseudocheiridae; genus Pseudocheirus; species Pseudocheirus occidentalis. The sequence goes on along the minus strand of CM053594.1, from coordinate 165,431,548 downwards.
ACAGGGCTCACACCTTCCATACTTAGCTCTAAGTTACTAAATACTACTTAGCCCTACGTTAATAAGTGCTAAGTATCTGCTAAACTTGATTGCTATTATACCTCCAAAAAAGAATTCTATGGTCTGTTTGTGCTTCTTCTGCTTGTTCATGCCTACCAATTCCTTGACCTTTGAGGCTCTTTGCCATGGCAGAACTCTGATCCCAGAATTGAGAGAGCTATTTCCCAAATCACTGGAGTTTTTTTTTCATAAATGTTGTCAGAGATATTAGGAGGGTGCCCTCTCTACAGATACTCCAGGCTTTGGCCCAGTGTCCATACACCCCAGGACCACCACCCAAGCCTGTGATCGAGATCCAAGCAGGTCAAAGCAAGAGTGATTACCTTTTGAAGGGTCACTTGGTCACCCTATGATCTGCAGATGAGGAGCTCCAGAGGCAGCCAAACGGCAACAGCTGTGGCTGCCTTACCTCTGCCACTTCTCACCCTAGGGGCAGGGGCTGGACCATGCTCTTTTGATGCCCAGTTCCAACAAAGTTCCCCACTGACCTTTTACTTTCTCTTTGATGTTTATGGGTTGAGAAGTCTGGGAACTTCCACAGCTGCTGGTGATTCACTTTCCTGAACTCTGCCGTAGCCAGTCTGTGCCACTGCTCAGGGTGGCCCAGGGTCTCAGACCATGTGGATCACAGAGGACTGTGCCTGGCTTCCAGTTCAGTGCAGTAGACCCTTCCTGTCAGCCTGCTAGGCTGCCTTCAGTGGGAGATTCGTTTCTCTTTGTCACTTTGTAGGTTCTGTACTTCTAAAATTTGTTTAGAGTCTTATTTTACAGATATTGGAGGTGGCTGGAGCAGGAGTTCAAACAAAGTTCCTGCCATTACTCCACCATCTTGGCTCCACCCACTTGTATTTTTTTTTACCTTGCTTAGTTTCAACCAAAGTATCTTAGATGAACCCACTAATTTATAGTTATCTTCATGTTTTGTGAACTATTCCCAAACTTATTTAATAAGAGATTGTAGACATATTCATGTTTTATCTGTCTGTCTGTCTGTCTGTCTATCTATCTATCTATCTATCTATCTGTGAGTCTGTCTGTCTGTCTGCAAAGGACTGGTATGTAATGAGAATGCTAAGGTGAACTAGGTATCAATTGTACTCTTAAGGATCTCAGTTTATAAGAAAGCAAAGGGCTGACTATCTTGTATTGGCTGGAGAGTAAAAGGAGATGAGTGGAAAAAGCATTTTGGAGTTATATTATCCAGAATCTGGAATGCCAGTCTAAGATCATTTCATTTTATTCAGTACCTATGATGACTTATTAAAGATTTTTAAACAAGAGAAAAATAATGAGCTTTGTATTTTAGAAAGGTTAATATGAAATCCACATCAGGAATTGTTTAGAACAAGGAGAAACTATAAGCATTAACACCATTTAGGAAGGTCTTTCATTGATTTAGGAGGAAAGTAATGATGGCTAGTACTATGGTGTTGGTTGCATTTACTGTACAGCATAGTAATGATTGATTGAAAAAGGAGTACTTCACTCAATCAAGTTTTACTTATGAAAAGACAAAAGAATTAGAAGATTGATTTACTTTTCATTAAAGTGATCAATTTTTGCTAATGTTTTCATGTTGTTATTGTTATTGAGTAGACACAACTCAAGCAATTTAATTTGGGCTAATTATTGGTAGAGAAAAGACAATAGACCATGAAAATTATACTAGTCAAGGAATTCTAAATTAGGGTCAACTATCTACATATCTATTCATACATTTGTTTGGCATTTGTGATATTTTTCAATTTTATTTTTAACACTAATTAAATAAAAAGTTCTACTTCCTTCCAGCTCTTCTACCTCCTGCCACTCACCCATTAAGAAGACAAGCAATATGGCATATCAGTTACACATGTGGAGTCATGCAAAGCGTATTTTCATATTATCCAAGTTGAAAAACTAAAACATGAAAAAAGCATGATTCAACATGCACTTAGAATTCATAAATTATCCCTCTTGGGGTACATAGCATTTTTTCATAAGTATCTTGGAATTGTCTTCATTCATTGTATTGATCAGTATAACTGAGTCTTCAAGAGTCAATCATTGTTACAATACTGCTGTTACAATGCACAACTTTCACCTAGTTTTGCTCAGTTCACTTCAGTTCATATAAGTGTTCCCAGATTTTTCTGAAACCATTCTATAATCATTTTTATAGTACAATAATATTGCTTTACAATAATATACCATAACTTATTCATCCATTCCCCAATTGATGGTTAGCCCTTCAATTGTCAATTCTTTGACAACAGAAAGTGTGCTGCTGAAATTATTTTTATACATACACTTCCTGTTCCTTTCTCTTTAATCTCTTTGACATACAGACCTAGCAGTGATATTGTTGAATCAAGTAATATGAAAATGTATAGTCATTTAGGAAGAATTCTATCTTGTTCTCCAGAATGGTTAGACAAGTTCACAATTCCGTTTACATTAGTATCTCACTTTTACCACATCCCCTCTAGCATTTATCATTTTCCTTTTCTGTCATGTTAATGCATCTTATAGGTGTGAAGGAATGCACAAGAGTTATTTTAATTTTTATTCATTTAATGACTACTAATTCACAGCATTTTTCATGTGACTATTGACAACTTTGATTTTTTTCTTCTGAAAACTGCCTGTTTATAATCTTTTGAAATTCTGTCAATTGGAAAATGAACCTCATGCCCATGCATTTACCTCATTATTGTATATACAGATAGAGAGAGAGAGAGAGAGAGAGAGAGAGAGACAGAGAAAGATAGACAGATATTTAATAAAGCATTTACCAGAGAAACTTCCTATGAATATTTCCCTAGTTTCCTATTTCCTTTTAATTTTTACTGCTTTTGCTTTTGTTTATGCAAAATCTTTTTCATTTCACATACTCAAAATTATGTATTTTATATGTCATGATCTTTTATATTTTTGTTTGGTCATAAATTTTTCCCTTATCTGTTGATCTGATGTGTATTTTTTCTATGTCTACTAATTTTATTATGATATCACCCTTTACATCTAAATCATTTACTCATTTTGATCTTATTTTGGTACATGGTGTGAGATGTTTATCTATGCATAGTTTCTGCAAGTCCCTTATGTCAAAGTTCCATCAAGTATTATAGAAATTTTGTATTTTCCTACATACAAACACAGACTGATATTTCTAGGACAGAAAACTGCCCAGCCCTTTCCAATTCCAATAAAGATGCTTTTTATTTTTGGGAGGTTTATTTTGGGAGATTTGAACACAAATATATAGACACAGACACAAACAGACACAGACACAGAAACAGGAACACACACCCACAACACAAGTGAATGAAGAATACATATGGCTCAGATTAGAAAGGCAATATATTGAGTCTCTCTAGATTTGGGGGGATCAAACAGAAAAACAAACAAAAACCCTAAAGTTTTTAATTAAATTGCCACCTGCTGGGAAACAGGGTCTACCTGAAAGCTATATGACTGAGAGTGAGTTCTAATCCAATTCCTGCAAGTTCTTTATGTGATTTGGGGCAAATTAAGGAATATTTCTAGTGCTCAGTTTCCTCATTTATAAAAGTAGAAGTATAGGGGTTTCACTAGATCACTACGTTCAGCTCTGTTTCAATGACCCTATGATCTTAGACAATTGGTCCCTAATCTATTGCTCTGGAATTTTATAATTTGAAAATATCCATAGGTAATAAAGACTTGAGAAACCCTCCAGAAAATTATAATTTTACTCAATAAAGCAAGTTCTCCAGATGAATAGAAACACAGCCATTGTATTGACTAAAGGTATGGTGCTAGCACAGTTACCACAGTCAATATAACTGCTAAACTCCATTAAGAATTTCTCAATAGGGTTAAAACAAAAGCAGCCCAGATGTAGTAAGTTTAAAGTTGTCACTGTTTTTCTTCACTGGTATGCAAACGTAGTGGGCAATTACAGGAAATGTATCATAGGATTTTAGAAAGCAGTTGAATGAACATGAAAAGCTTTCAAAATCTTTTTGTCAATGAAATCAGAGGGATTGAATCATTAACAAAAAGAAAAAGAAAAGAAAAACAGCTGTACTGAAACAAATCAGTGTGACAAAGGAAATGCCCAAATGATTCTTTTAATAGCCTGGAAGCCACTCCGATTACAAGGAGTCCTTTCTATGTAATGGAGGAGTGAGATTAATAGATTATACTTTCTGGGGTATTGATTGTTTCCTGTTTTCCTGAATTTTCATCATTTATCAATGACTTTCACAGATCATTAAATTTGCTCTACTTTGACCAAATCTCTTCTGATTCTGTAATCATGTTCAGACCCTGTGCCAGTCAATCAAATGAATATTAATCCAAAGACCATTTGCTGCAACTTTATCTTCCAGATTTTGTCACATTCTTTCAAGTCAATCAGATGCTCTCTGGAGCACCTTGTGGATTGTAAATCACATTTCTCATTCTCTTCCTCATCTTGGTTCCAGAGAGTCCTAATATTTTATTAGACCTTTTCTCTTGAGTAATTCTCTTTATTTTAACATGTAAAATATTTTAAACACTATTTAAGATTTCCTGCTTTTTTATACTAGAACATGAAAGTACATTGCAAACTGAGCATGCTACATGATTATGTGATATTATTATTAGTATTATCCCAAACTTTTCAAATTAAATTGTTTGAGTTGTATAAAAACCAAAAAATAACTTTAGCCAATAATCTTTCAATTGTAGGAATGAGGTCAGGCATAAAGGAGGTATACTTGCCAATGATGTTCATTATTGTGACTCAGATAATAAAGCACAAAATCCAAGTAGAAGTGAGATTTCCTATAAATTATGAGGTCTTCCAGATGCTCATGGTTGTGGATTGCATTTTGTTGATTGTATTAAACCCAGTGGCATTTCAGGGCCTCTTGAAATAAATGTTGAATTACTAGAAGGAGTTGGACCACAATCTGTGACCTGATGAAATCACAGATTCCTTTAAGCATTTCCATATAATTTGCTTCAAATAAATATTATCTAATCCTCAAATTCTATATAAAGACCACTATGAAATTTAAACCTTTCCAGGTACTGAGTAAAATGGAATACTTTTAATGATCTGCCAAATAATTCCAATAAAGTCGCTTTTTATTTTTGGGAGGTTTGAACACAAATATACAGACACAGACACAAACAGACACAGACACAGAAACAGGAACACACACCCACAACACAAGTGAATGAAGAATACATATGGCTCAGATTACAAAAAATAACTTGGATGGCTATCACAAAGAGTTCATCCAACAGTATGTATGCATTATATAAAATATTAATTGATAAACATTTATTAAACATTTACTATTCATTATGAAAAGTGTTAGGAATATGAAAAGAAGTGATACAAAGTCTTTGCCCTAAGAAATTTGCAGTCTAAAGAGGGAGACATCATGCAAACAAATCTATACAAAGAAAACTATATACAGGATAAATAGGAAAAAAAATAACTGAAAGAAGGAACTGAAATTAAGAGGAGTTGAGGAAAATTTCCTGTAGAAGGCGATCTTATATTTGGGACATAAAGGAAACCAAGAAATTAAGTAGTCTGAAGGGAGGAGGAAGAACATTCTAGTCATGGGGAACAGTCAGAGAAAATGCCCAGAACTGAAAGATACAGTGTCTTGTTTGTGGAACACCCAGAAGAAAACCCTAAATGGGATCATAAATAGTCATACATGACTAAACAACAATTTTATTTTCTTATTTGAGGTTCATAATGATGTTATGTCATAGATATTCTACTTGACATTAATCCCATTTTACAACTGAGGAAACCAAGAATCATTTGCCTAGGGTCAAACCATTAGTTTGTGTCAGAGGTATGATTCAAAGCCATGTCTCCTCCTCCTCAGGCTTTGGGGGCAACTGATTCAACAGAGCTAGCTGTTACTTCCAGAACTCTCAATACATAGATAATAAGATGTTCTCCTCCTCCTCCTCCTCCTCCTCCTCTTCCACCTCCTCTTGGTCCTCCTCATTAGCCTCATCCTCTTCTTCTTCTTCTTCTTCTTCTTCTTCTCCTCTTCCTCTTCCTCCTCTTCCTCCTCCTCCTCCTCCTCCTTCCCCTCCTCCTCCTCCTCCTCCTCCTTCTGCCTCCTTGTCTGAAGTTGTCAGAAGGAGATTTCAAAGGACCCTTTGCTGGAATCAGGGAGAGAACTCTGTTGCATTTTCCATACTCACATCTGAGTTGAAGTCATGAGTCCCTGCCCCAGACTAAGGAGGAGTACTACCAAACCAGAGCTTGTGGTCCCAAGGGATCAGAAACTCTGGGAACTGTTCCTGGGAAGCAAAAAGTGCTCAAAGAAATTGACAGACCAGAATACATACAAAGAGAGTAGTAAATACACCTTTCCTTAGTTTACACCACTTTGGAAACTAAAAATGTACAAGTCCTTAGAATTACCTCTGAAAAGACCCAAACAAACTGCCTGAAACTTGGGAAAGTAAACCCTCCACCTGAGACACAGAAATTCACTTCAGCATAGAGTTAAGAGTTTAAAAATAGGCTACAAAAATGAACAAACAATATAAAAAATAACTATAGAAATTTACTATGATGACAAGAAAGATCAAAACACACACAAAACAACAAAGTCAAAACTGCTACGTGCAAAACATTAAAGAAAAATATGCATTGGTTTCAGATAATGATAGAACTCAAAAGGGATTTTAAAAATTAAACCAGAGAGGTGGAGAGAAAAAAAGTAAGAGAAATGAGAGTGTTGCAAAAATGAATCATGAAAAATGACTCAAGGAGTAAAGGAGGCAAAAGAAAAAAGTACTAAATTAAAAAAAAAACTTAAAAAGAAAAATATACCAAATGGTGAAAGAGGCCCCCAAACAGTAAAGATTACTGTTTAAAGTAAAAACATTAAAGAACAGAATTGACCAAATAGAAAAAGAGGTACAAACGCTTACTCAAGAAAATAACATCTTAACAATTACAATTGGGCAAGTGGAAGCTAATGACTCCATGAGACAAGAACAAAAAAATAAAACAAAATTCAATGAATGAAAAAAAAGAAGAAAATGTGAAATATCCCTTTGAAAAAACAACTGATTGGGAAAAATCATCAAGAAGAAGCAATTTAAGAATTATTGAACTATCTGAAAACCATGGTCAAAAAAAGAGCCTGAACATCATCTTTTAAGAAATTATAAGGGAAAATTGCCTTAAGATTCTAGAGTCAAAGAGTAAAATAGAAATGGAAAGAATCCATCAATCACCTCCAGAAAGGGTTCTCAAAATAAAAAAAAATCTAATGTACTATAACTAAATTCCAGAGCTACCAGATCAAGGAGAAAATATTGCAAGTAGTCAGAAAGAAAAAGAAATTAAATATCTTGAAGTCACAGTCAGGATAAAACAAGATTGGGCAGCTTCCACATAAAAAAAGATCAGAGGGCTTGTAATATGATATTCCAGAGGACAAAGGAGCTAGGATTATAACCAAGAATCCATTACCCAGCAAAACTGAGTATAACTCTTCAAAGGAAGTAATGGATATTCAATATAAAAGAGGATTTCACGCATTCCTGATATTAAGACCAGAGCTAAACAGAAAAGTTGACTTTCAAATACGAGACTTTAGAGAAGCATAAAATAGCGAACAGAAAAAGGAGAAATTATAAGTGATTCAATAGGCTTAAACTGCTTACATTCCCACATGGAAAGATGATGCTTATAACTCATAACATTTTCATTATTAGGGTAGTTAAAAGGAGCATGAACAAAGGGCATGTGTGTGAGTTAAATAAGATAGGATGATAAAAAATAATTAAGGGATGAGAAAGAGGAATACACTGGAAGAAGGGACAAGGGAAGGGTAGACTATGATAAATTATTTCATATAAAAGAGCCGTGAAAGACTCTTTACAATGGAAAAGAAGATGAGGGAAGTATATGTATTTGGGAGGCAACTTTGAATCTCACTCTCATTCAAATTGGTTCAAATAAGGATAACATATGCATTCAGTTGGGTATAGAAATTTATCTTTCCCTATAAGATAAGCATGGGATAAGAGAAATGGGGAGGGGAAGACTGATAGAAGGCAGGGCAGATTGGGAGAGGCAGTAGTAATAAGCAAAGCATTTTTGAAGATGGACAGAGTAAAAGGAGAAAGAATAAGATAAAGGGAAGGAGGATAGGATTAAGGAAGGAAAATATACTAACCATGACTGTGAAAGATATTTTATAGCTAGTTTATCTTATAAAGACCTCATTTTTCAAATACATAAAAATGAGTTAAATTTATAAGAAATAAGAGTCATTGTACAATTAACAAATGGTCAAAAGAAAAGAATAGGCAGTTTTCAGATGGAGTAATAACAGCTATTTATGGTTATATGAAGTGTCCTAAATCCCTATTGATTAGAGAAATATAAATTAAAATCACTCTGAATTACTACCCCACACCTGTCAGAGTGACTAATATGGCATAAAAAGAAAATGAGAAGTGTTGGAGGGAAAGTGGAAAAATTAAGACACTAAGTGTTGGCTGAATTGTGAACTGATCTAAATTTCTGTAAAGCACTCTGGAGCTATGTCTAAAGGTCTATAAAGCCATATATTCCCTTTGACCCAGCAATACAACTACTAGGTATATATCCCAAAGGAATAAAAAAACAGAAAGTATCAGACAGAGTCTAGAGGGACAGCTATGCTTATAGTGCATGATTTGAAAGGGTATCCAAGAAAGCAGGCAGAGAAGGAGAAGTCAGATAGAGAAAAAAACCAGAGAGTGGTTTCCAAAAGACCCAGAGAGAAGGAGTGATCTACAGTGTCAAAGGATTCAGGGAGGTCAAGGGGAATGTGCATTGTGAAAAGACCACAGAATCTGGTAATTAAGAGTTCATTAATAACTCTGGAGAGAACAGTTTTGTTGGAAAGATGAATGGACTGAATTTCTTAAAGGGGACTACATATGTCTGCTAGTAATCAAAGTCTCCCATAAAAGCAAAATCCATCTTTTGAATATCTGAATTCAATTGTCCCTATATGGCAACAAAATGTAGTCTGTTATTGTCTGAAGAACTAAAATGCGTATCACAGTAAATATCAAGGAAGGTGCATGCTAGAAGTGAGCAGGCTTTAATTTATGACCAAAGAAGATCTTTGCAAAATGGAAGTAAATCATATCCTTGAGGAATTACATGAGAGAGGAAAAGGAGATGGGCTCTGCAAGGATTAGGGATGGCAGATGGAGATTCAGAGTGCTTCAGAACTACCTGTACAAAATCATGAGAAGGCAAAGAAGACCTCTGAAACACTGAGTGAATGACCTATCATGATGGATTTAAGTGAAGGCATACATACATAAGAATCACACGGTATGGGCAAACATGGATATGTTATGATCTTCATAAGTAGAGAAAAAGGACACTTCCATACTGATGAAATTATAGATTCATTTGAGCATTTTACTATAACTTGTTATAATTGAATTGTTTTCTGACCCTCCATTACATAAAGACCATAGGAAATCTTAGAGTTACCTAGTTACTGAGTAAAGTTTGAACAGTATAAAAGATGTCTCAAAGTAATTTCAATAAAGATAGACTTGAATTTGGGGGCAGTCCTAATACAAACACTCACAAACAAGTAAAACTATATACCACCATTTAAAAATCTGTTTTTAAAGTTAAATCTAAAATGATCACTGTATCATAAATGCAGACCTTGAAGGCACTTTAAAGATCAACTCATACAGTCTCCTCATTTTACATAAGAAGAAAATGAAGCCCAAAGAGATAGTCCATTTAAATGCTATTTGGGCTAGACATTAGAATGTAGACCTTATACTATGGCTATGCAAAAATCATTCCCATTTGAGTTCACATTTTTGTTCATTGCTCCAGTGCTTGACTCTACTTTTGATTCTGACATCATTGGCACTGGGTCTTTATTAGGGCAAGCTTTTCTGCAGTCTTCTGAGTAGCCCACCAGCTCTGTAACAAAGCTTCTCAGCAATGACCAATGGGAAAATAAATAGAATAGCACAATCTTCTCCTTCTCAGGGTAAGTCCTTCTCATTAATTACATAAAATCTTATAATGGTAGTGGCATTTTAGTATTATCTATGAGTAATAGAAAATATACGGTAGTAGATGGAGTGCTAGATCTGTAATCAGGAAGATTTGTACTGAAATAGTCTCTCACATTTACTTATGATCCTAGGTATGTCACTTAAATTCTTTAAGCCTCAATTAATCTATTATTCATAAAAAAATTAGTCAACAATAGTAACTACCTCACAGGTTGTTATGATGATAAAATGAAAAAAGTCAGTCAGTCAACTAGCATTTATTAAATTCCTCCTATGCCAGGTATCATATTGAGTGATAAGGATAAAAATACAGAAAAAAAATGAAAACAAAACTATAACCAATCCCTCCCCATGTCTCAGGGAATGATGAGCAAATAAGAATATATACATACCCACATACAAATATACATACACACATATGGTTATATACACATATGCACATAGGTATATATATATATATATATACATATACATATATATGTATATATATACATATAATTGGAGGGGGAGAAGAAATCTCAAATGAAGGAAAAATCACTTTAAAGGGACTTGGAAAAGTTATTCTGGAGAAGATGGAAATATTGTTGACATATGAAAGAAGGCAGATAAGGCAGAAGTGGAGAAAAGGGAAAAAAACATACCAAACATGAAAGACTGCTAGTGAAAATGCTAGGAGCTGGCAGATGGAGAAAAACAGCAAGGAGGTCAATGTCACTAGATCAGGGAGTGTATAGAGGGAATGAGGTGCAAGAAGAATAAGAGGAGGAAGGGAGTAGGTTATTGAGGAATTTAAAAGCCAAACAGAAGATTTTATATTTGATCCTGAAGGTAATACGAAGCCACTAGAGTTTAGTGGGTTTAGAGTGATATAATCAGACATGAAATTTAGGAAAACCAATTAGATGAAGTTGAAGAGAGACTGGATTGGCCAGGATAGAGATTTGTGACTTTCAGACTTAGCTTCAAGTTATTGCATTAGTCCTGGAGTAAGGTGATGAAGATCTGCACCAGGGTGGTGTCAGTGTCAAAAGAGAGAGGGAAAGCACAGAAGAAACAGGACACAGCCACTGATTGTATATCAAGGGTAAGAGGGAGAAAAGAGTCAAGACTGGGATAATAACTATTTACAGCACAATAATAGGAAAGTTATGAAGAGAGAAAGATTTTGGGAAAACAAATTAATTCAGTTCTCAAGTCCCTTAGCCACATCTGCTGACATGTCCTCCTGCATCCCAGCACCCCCACTGCAAGCAGGGAGGGACAGAGAGGACCAGGTTGAAACATTGACTGCTACTGTGGGGGCTCTGGTTGGGACAGGCAAGGAAGGTCACAACTGCCACAATGCAGAGAATCAAGTGTGTGGTGGTGGGCAATGGGACACTGGGCAAGACATGCCTTCTCATCTATATTATCAATGCCTTCTCTAAGGAGTATGTCCCAACAGCATTCAGCAACTCCAGTACACAAAGCAGTGTGCATGGGCAGACAGTTAATCTGAACCTGTGGGACACAGCAGGCCAAGAATAGTATGACCAGCTATGCACCCTGTCCTGTCCTGAGCCAATATCTTTGTCATCTGCTTCCCCATTACCAGCCCAACTTCCTATGAAAATATGTGGCACATGTGGTACCCAGAAGTATATCACAACTGCCCTGTTGTGCCCATTATGCTCGTGGGCAATAAAAACCTACAGATCCAGCCAGATGACATAAAGCAACTGAGGGGGCAGAACCAGGCACCCATTATGCCATGGCTTGCTGTAGCCCTGAGCAAGCAGATACATGTGGTTTGCTACCTCCAATTCTCTGCTCTGCAGCAGGAAGGCATCAAAGAAGTTTTCCTTGAGGCTGTCCAGGCAATGCTCAGTACACCATCACTCAAAAGAGGCCACTCCTGTTTCCTCTTGTGCCTCCCCCACTTTGGGAATGGACAGATCCTTCCTCTGCACCCCTGCTGGTTCCGACTGGGGTTGTCATCTTTTCAAATTCTTGAGTCCATTTCCCCCCTCCCACCTGAGACAGATGTGTCTTGAACCCTATAATAGTAATGAAATTTGAAGTTCCATTTGCATTGCTAAGCTGAGAGGTACTTAGCACCTAGATTCAAATTGAGCCTCTGTTAAAGAAAGAGAAGGTGTGAATTCCTGTTGCTGATGTAACAGGAAGGGGCTAAACAGAAAACCCCTGTTGCTGACCTAACAGGAAGTGGTTGAATAGGGTGGAGCAATTCTGTATATAAGTAAAAACCCTAGCTTATAAAGACAGAATTTCCTGGGTTAAGCATCATGAAGGCAGCAGCTGTTCTGCTGGAGAGAAAGAGAGAGAGAAAGAGAAAGAGAGAGAGAGAGAGAGAAAGAGAGAGAAAGAGAGAGACAGAGAGAGAGAGAGACAGAGAGACGGAGAGAGACAGAGAGAGACAGAGAGAGACAGAGAGAGAGACAGAGAGAGACAGAGACAGAGAGAGATACAGAGACAGAGAGAGAG
>CM053594.1:165386472-165411096 GCA_028646575.1 Pseudocheirus occidentalis | reverse complement strand
TCTACAAGTCTCAGGACAGAAGGAGATTTCTACATTCAGAGAAAGATCCAGAAGGACCATAGGTTAAATGGAGACTGAAGCAATGCATGCTATCACTCTTTTCAATGTTTGGTTTTTATTTCTCTTTTCTCATTGTTCTCTCCTTTGGCTATAACACCTATTCAAACAGACTATCATACAATGTGATAGAGTTTGCAGGTCCTATACATGATTGTATGCCACCATGGCAGGGTGGGGGGTGAGGAGGAAGGGGAGAAAAATCTGAAACTCAAGTGATTCTGGAACTGAATATTGTAAACTAAAAGTAAACAAACAAGTCAATAAAAAAAGAATGAGTGAGTCAAACAACAAAATTTAGAAACAATCAGTAATTTAATTCAAGAGAATGACAATAATAAGACAAAATACCAAAACTTATGGGATGTAGAAAAATTAGTTCTTAAGGGAAGTTTTATATCTATGAATGCTTACATGAAAAAAAATAGAGAAAAGGCTTTGATCAGTGAATTGTGCAACAGAAAAAGCTAGGAAAAAAACAAATCTAAAACCCCCAAACTCCCAATTAAATACTTACTTAGAAACTGTAAGCCAAAAGAGACATTGATAAAATTGAAATAAAAACTACTGAACTACTAAATAAAACTAAGACCTGGTTTTATGAAAAAAATGGCAAGCCTTTATTCAATTTTATTTTTAAAAAAGAAAGAAGAAAATTACCTGTATCAAAAATGAAAAAGATGAACTTGCCTCTAATGAAAAGGAAAAGAAACAATAACTAGGAATCATTTGCCCAATTTGATGCTCATAATTTTGACAACCTTAGTGAAATGAATGAATACTTACAAAAATATAAGTTGCCCAAATTAACTGAAGAGGAAATAAAAATCATAAATAATCACATCTCAGAAAAAAGAAATTGAACAAACCATCACTGAACTCTGCAAGAAAAAAATTAAACCTCCAAGTCCAAACAGATTTACATGTGAATTCTATTAAACATTTAAAGAACAATAATTTCAATAATTTATAAACTATTTGGGAAAACTGAAGGAGTACTACCAAATTATTTTTTTTGATACAAATATGTGACTGATACTTAAATCAGGAGGAACTGAAAAATAGAAAAAAAATTATAGACCAATTTCCCTTATGAATATAGATCCAAAAATCTTAAATAAAATATTAGCAAAAATATTACAGCAACTGATCATGAGAATAATGCACTTTGATCAGGTCGGTTTAATTGCAGTAACACAAGTCTAGTTCAGTATTTAGAAAACTCTCAGTATAATGGATCTTATCAACAACAAAACTAGTAGAAACCATATGATTATCTCAATAGATACAGAAAAAGTCTTTGACAGTACAATACCCATTCGTATTAAAAACACTAGAAGGCATAGGAATAAATGAGGTCTTCCTTAGAATGAAAAGTGAAATCTACATAAAATCATCAGCAGGTATTACATGTAATCAGGATAGGTGAGAAAGAGTGAGACAGGGGGAGAGAGACAGAGAGAGACAGAGAGAGGGGGGGGGAGGGAGATTCTCTTCCAGCTTCTGGAAGCTGATAGACAAAAAAAGATGGAGTTTTCCTAAGACCAGAATCTGGTGAAGGACACCCAGACGGCTGATATTCCTTTTAGGTCCTAGGGTCGGCTGAACTGCTAGAGGACTAAAGAAGAATGACCAGGATAAGACTTTGTTTGTTCATGGCCTGGTTGAGCCTTGAGTTCCTGGCAACAGAATTGGTGAAGGATTTGAGATGTGTTGGACCCTGTGAACTTCAGTGTGTGCCAGGGACGGACCTGAGGATTGGACAAGGACCTGGGAGATGTCTTCCTCTGAGGATTGGAGGAGAACCTGGCAGCTATCTGCTTCTGAATCCAGGTGACTGTTTGGTCGATTCAGGAGGGAGCTGGGACCATGGAAGGGGATCCAGGGAATCAGAGAGACCACCCAGAGTCAAGATGAAGAAAAGGCCTCCCCTTGGATGAAACTGAGGTTTGCTGGACACCAAGGGGTGGAGGGTTTGTGTGATTTTTCTAATGATTGTATTTGTGATTAATTATATTTAGTAATTGCAAGTCTAGCTTAGGGACTGATTGTTAGATTAGTGACTGATTAAGTTAATGGTTGCCCCATGAGTAGAAGACTGATATATTGTGAATTTATTGATTGATTAAGTGAGAAGGGTTTCCCCCTTAGGGAAACCAGATGATTATTCTTTTGGCCCTTGTCTAAATATTGTGGCCACTGTAGTGAAAACGGTATGGCCACTGTAATGTTAAGTTGTTGTGGACACTATATTGTGACTTTCTGTGATAAGATGTAATGTTCTGAATATTATATTGTGAAATATTGTGAATGTTTGCCTTGATTTTTAATGTAATAAACAGAGTGTTCACTATTACAGTGTAATCCAAACCTTAAAAGCTGTTTACAGCAGCATTCTTTTGGGAATCTGCTGGTGTATGGTGTTACACCATGACAAACCCAGCAATTATATGAGAAGAATTACAAATCACTTTTTCACACAAATAAAGTCAGATCTAAGTAACTAGAAAAGCTTCAGTTCCTTGTGGCTAAGTCAAGCTAATATAAAAAAACAATGACAATTTGACCTAAAGTATTGCACCTTTTTAGTGCCATACCAACATACATACTTATATACATATATGTATATATATACATATATGTGTGTATGTATATAGATAGATAGATAGATAGATAGATAGATAGATAGATAGATAGATAGATAGATAGATACCTAGAAAAAATAGTAACTTTTCATCTGGAAAAACAAAAGGTCCGGAATATCTAGGGAACAAATGAATAGAAATTCTAGGGAAGGTGGCCTAGCCATATCAGATTTTAAACTGTAGTATAAAGCAGAAGTCATCAAAATTATTTGGTACTGGTTGAGGAATAGAGTAATGGATCACTGGAAGAGATTAGGTGCACAGGGCACAATAGTCAATGACTATAGTAATCTACTATTTGATAAACCCAAAGATTCCAGCTTCTGGGTTAAGAACTCACTATTTGACAAAAACTGCTGGGAAAACTGGAAAATAGTATTGCAAAAAATTGGCATACACCTTTATCTTACACCATATACCAAAGTGAAGTCTAAATGGGCTCATGATCTAGATACATGATACTGTAAGAAATGTAAGAAAACAAGGAATCTGTCAGATTCATGGAGAATAAAAGATTTTATTTCCAAACAAGCAATAGAGAACATTATGAAGTTCATAATAGATAATTTTAATTTCATTGAATTGAAAAGTTTTTGTACAAGCAAAACCAACATAACTCAAGTTAGGATGGAAGTGGAAAATTGGGAAATAATTTTGCAACCAGTGTCTCTCATAAAGGCCTTATTTCCAAAATATACAGAGAATTGGGTCAAATATATTAGATACAAATCATTCCACATCTGATTAATGGTCAAAGGATGTGAACAGGCAGTTTTCAGAGGAAGAAATCGAGGATAGCTATAAGCATATGAAAAATGCTCTAAATCACTATTGATCAGAGCAATGAAATTCAAAGCAACTCTGAGGTACCACATCTCTCTGGTCAGATTGGTTAATATGATAAAATAGGAAAATGAAAAATGCTGGAAAATATGTGGGGAAATTAGAACACTAATGTATTGCTGGTGGAGTTGTAAACTTATCCAACCATTCTGGAAAACAATTTGGAACAATGCCAAAAGGGGTATAAAAATTACATTCTCTTTGATACAGCATTACCACTTCTAGAATTGTATCCCAAAGAGATCATCCAAGTAGTAGGAGGACCTATATATACAAAAATATATATCACAGCTCTTTGAGTGGTGGTGAAGAACTGGACATCAAAGGGATGCCTATCAATTGAGGAATGGCTAAAGAAATCATTGTATATGAATGTAATGGAATAGAATACTCCTGTGCTATAAGAAATGAGGAACAGACAGACTTCATAAACTGATACTGAATGAGAGGAGCAGAAGCAGGAAAACATTGAACATAATTACAGGCGCATTGTATCTGTGATGACTGCCCTTGCTAGACTGGGCTTAACTCAGCAATGCAAGGTTATTAAAAAAAACTCCGAAGGACTCATGATGGAAAAGCCCGTCCACATTCAGAGAAAGATTTATGGAATCTGAAAGCAGATTGAAGTATACTACTTGCTCTCTCTTCCTTCCTTTCTTTTCTTTCTTTGTTTCTTTGTTTCCTTCCTTCCCTCCTTTTTTCTTTCCTTCCCTCCTTCTTTCTTTCCTTCCTTCCTTCCTTCCTTCCTTCCTTCCTTCCTTCCTTTCTTTCTTTTTTTCTTTCTTTCTTTTTCTTTCTCTCTCTCTCTATTTCATTTTGTTACTTGTAGAACCCATATTGCATTGTATGTCACCATGGGAGTTAAAGGGGGAAGGAGAAAGAGGAGAGGAGGAGAAAATTTGGAACTCAAAATCTTGTGGAAATGAATGTTGTAAACAAAAAGCAAATAAATGAATTCTTTAAAAAGATAACTTAGAAGAACAGCAAGAAAGGTCTTTGTTCCTTGAATAAAAGAAAAGTGCACCCTAGCACAGGCAGTGTCTGGATAAGGTAGTAGGAGCTCCCTAGCCCCAGCAGAAATCAGAAATCAAACCTCTGGTTCTAGCTTAGGAGAGCAGTAGCACAGTGAACCATTTTTGAGGTCTCTAGTCCCAACAAAGAAGGTGAACTGTCATCTCAGGAATCCCCAGCACAACAAGAACAACTAGGGTAGGTAACCTTAGCACACTG
This sequence comes from Pseudocheirus occidentalis, assembly GCA_028646575.1. Classification (NCBI taxonomy): domain Eukaryota; kingdom Metazoa; phylum Chordata; class Mammalia; order Diprotodontia; family Pseudocheiridae; genus Pseudocheirus; species Pseudocheirus occidentalis. Next base: position 165,406,318 of record CM053594.1, on the reverse strand, counting down.
GCTGAATCATTCACCCCAGGGGACGCTAAACAACAAATTAGTGACCAAGTGATTAACCTACAGTGTTAACAGCTTGGGACATTGCCTCTTGTATGCTAGACCAGAGTACAATTTAAAAAGTCATGGAATAGTCCAGAAAACAAGCAAAACAAACAAATCCTAAACCCATAAAGCTACTATGGTGACAGAGAAGATAAAAATACAAACTCAGATAATGACAATAATGTCAAAATGCTTATGTGTTAAGACAAAAAGAGAAATATGTGTTGATTTTAAGCCCTGCAAGTCCTCCTAAGACAGCTCAAATGAGGATTTAAATAATCAAATATGAGTAGTAGAAGGAAAATTGGGAAAACTGATACAAAAGAATCATGAAAAAAGCATTAAACAACTTAATAAAAGAAAACAACTCCTTAAAAAGGTAGAATTGGCCAAACAGAAAATGAGATACAAAACTAGCTGAGGAAAATAAATCCCTAAAAATTAGAATTGAACAAATGGAAGCTAACAACTCTAGGAGATAACAAGAATAAGTCAATAAAATTGAAAGAATGAAAAAAATAGAAAAAAAAACCCATAAAATACATCATTAAAAAAACAAGTAAAACATCAACTTGGGATAAATCTAGGAGAAGTAATTTAAGAATTATGGGACTACCTGAAAGCCATGAAAAAAAGAAAAGAAAGAAAGAACCTGGGTGGCATTTTTCAAGAAATTCTCAATGTAAACTGGCTTGATATTCTAGAACCAGAGGGTAAAACAGTAGTTGGAATAATCCACCATTCATATCCTAGAAGAGATCCCAAAATGAAAATGCCCAGGAATATGATAGTCAATATCAAATGCATCCTTTTAAGATCATCATGACATAAAAATTATATTTAGTAAAGAGACATTGAATGACAGATTTAAAATCATTTTGCTAATAAATAAATGTGAGATCTGGTGTTATTGGGGAAAAAAAAAACTAAAATATATAGACCCTCATCCAATTTGATTTGAGAAAGAAAAAATCATTACAAGTGTCGAAAACTAAAAGGTTGAATGAAGAAGAAATTAAAGCAATAATTAGTAGCTATTTATACCAGTTCTGTTTTTGTGGCAAAGAATTGGACATTCAAGGAGTGCTCTTCAACTGGGGAATGATTGAACAAATTGCAGTGCATGAATGTACTATAATACAATTATGCTATGAGAAATGATGAACAGGCAGATAAAACCTGCAAAGACTCACATGTGCTAATGAAATATGAAGTCTGCAGAACCATGAGAACATTGTTCAATATAACAGCAGCATCATGCAATGACCAAGTATGATGCACTTAGCTCTTAGCAACACAGTGGTCCAGAAAATTCCAAAAGTTCTTTGACAGATAATGCAGCCCACATCCACAGAAAGAACTCATGGCATCTGAATGCAGAACAAGTCATACTGTTTTCAGTTTCTTTGTTTTTTTCATAATTTTTTCCCTTTGGCTTTGTTTTCTTTTTCCAAACATGACTAATAGGTAAGTATGTTTTACATGATTGCACATATGCAACTTATATCAAATTGCTTTTACCATATTAGAGAAGAGAAAGAAAAAATGGAACTCAAAACTTTTATTTAAAAAATTAATGTTAGGGGCAGCTAGGTGACTCAGTGAATAGAGCACCATCTCTGGAGTAAGGAGTTCAAATCTGGCCTCAGACACTTGACACACTAGCCATGTGACCTTGAGCAAATCACTTAATCAATTGCCCTGCCTTCCCTCCAAAAAGATAAAAAATATTAAAATTGTCTTTACATGTATCTGGAAAATAACATAAAATACCATTTAAAAGAAAAATAATAATTTAACCAAAACTGATGAAAAGAACTATAAATTACTTTGCCATAATTGAGGAATGAGATAAAAATCATGAAATATAAATAACAAAAACCTTAAAGAAGTAAAGACACAGATAGCAATTAAATAAAGCTTTATACATATAGTGAGGAATATAGAGGCCTACATGTTAAGCAATCTGGACATACTCCAAAGGCCTCTCAGGGTGCTTTGACACTAACTTGACATGTCTCCAAAAGTCTAGGCTGCATTATTTTTACTGATACCTAGAATGAACTCCCTTCCCACCTCTAACTGAAAATTCCTAACTTTTTCAAGACCTAGTTCATGTATCACCTCCTACAGGAACTCTCCAGATATAACTAATTAGTACTTTTTTCTTTCTCAAGCTATGATACATATAATTATCTATTCATATATTATAGCTCTCTAAAAGAATGTAAACTCTTTCAGAGTGAGGACTATTTCTTTGCTTTGTCTTTGAATTTCTAGAACCTAGGACAATGACTTGAATTTAGTAGGTATTAAATACAAGTTTGTTGAGTTTAAACATGTCTGAGTTGTGCAGCTTTGGAAAAGTCACTTAATCCTGTCTCACTTTCATCTTCTGCAAAATGGAGGTAATAATAGCACCTACTTGACAGAGTCACTATAAGGATAAATGAAATAATACTTGTGAAGTGCTTCTCAAGCTTATATAAATATTAGTGATAATAGCAATGCTGATATTTAAATTGGATTTAATTGGATTGAAATTAAGGTGTCCTCATCTACCTATATTGGGAGTACTATATTGGGAGTATTAAGATTTTAAAAGATTTTATGTTATATGTTATTTCATGTTACATTAAAACAGATTGAAGGACTAGAGTGTATTTGACTTGTAGACTATCAGCTTTTGGTGGTTCATGATAGCTTTCTGCAAGTATTAGTAAGATTTTATTGAAGAAGATGGATTAGGCTACTATTGCTTTTCCCCAGAGGTAGAAGTAGGAGTAATGAAGGATTCAGAGATAGATTTCAGTCTTATGTGTGTTTGTGTGTTGTGGGGAAACTTCCTAAAAACTGGAATTATTACAAAATAGAAAGAAAGGACAACCTCAGAAGGAAGATTTTTTCCTTCTTAAAAAATATTGAGGCATAGCTTGGATTACTACTTATTGGGTAAATAAGTGATGAGTTTGCTGTTGAGGTATAGGTCAGGACAGATAGTCTCTGGAAAGGCTTCAAAGTCTGGGATTCCTTCATTCTGAAATCAGAAAAAAAAGAGTTCTAGGAAAGTATTTGGTGGGAAAGAGCATTAATACCTGAGAGTATCAAGAAAGACTTCAAATTAGAGTTGGAGGAATACAAAGAAATCTATAAAGATAACGTTATTATATAAATTCATTTTAAAAAGTCAAGTTTTAACCTGGTGCCATCCTACCATTTTAAGCCATTGTTTCCATATGCTCCCTGGATCATCTAAACTGAACATACTTTTTTTCTCATACATTACCCTTTCATCTATATGCACTGTTTCCAGGTGTAGCATTAACTTCCTTTTCTTACTTTGTCATTTAGAATCACTCTCTTCTTTCAAGAAAACACACATGCTACATTCTTCAGTGTACCTATCATGCTCTACACTGATGATAATGTTGTCTTTGATAAAGATATATATATATATACATATATATATATATATTAGGAATTTATTTATAATATATATATTATAGGAATTTATTTATACCTATATATACATCTATAAATGTCTTTTTATTTAAAATGTCAGTTCTTTGAAAGCAGAGATTGTTTCTTTGGGTATGGGTCACAGTAAAGTTAAATGCTTGTTGATTAACTGGGAATGGGGTGTAGGAGTAGGAAAAAAGAACTAAAATAATTAACTAGACATGACCTATAATGACAAAAATAAAAATGAATGAGAATAAATGGTCAAAAGATTTCAATGAGGGCTTAGAGAATGAATGCAAAGTGTAGGGATATTTAAGCATTAAATTTGTTAATGTAAATTAATTTCTAAGTAAATTCAATTTGTGTTGTTTTAGCATTATATTAGTATTTAAAGTTAATTTCCAATCTATGATTATTTATTAATTTTTAAAAGAAAATCAAATTGAGAAAAGGTTAGAATTTGACAGATGGCAGCCTAAAATACTACTGGTTGCAGTATGAATAGAGAAAAGAAGTTACATGGGAAGAGAACGGTAGTAATAGAATTAATGGGAATTGGCAGATGATTAAGCATGAGGAAGGAGGGAAAGGGAAGCATCAATGATGAGTACAGGACTACAAACCTGGAGGTATGAGAATATAGTGATTCTCTCAGTAGAGATATAATTTGTGATTTAGTCAATTTTCAGTCATGTCTGACTCTGCATGACCCCAGCAGGGGTTTTCCTGGCGAAGAAACTGCAGTTCCATTTCCAGAAGAAAATGATTTGAATTTAGAGTTACAATATAATATAATAAACATTTATTAAATGACTACTATGTGCCAAACAATATACTATTCACTGGAGATACAAATAAGGAAAATAAAGACAATTTCTGCCCTCCAGAACTTTAGATCTGAACAGGGAGGAGAGTAGACAAAAGTACCTGGTGACATGGCATGATGTTGAAACTAGATAGTACAGTTGATGAGAAATGAAGAGTTGGCTGGGTTTGGGGAGAAGGAAAGAGAACTTTTCAAAAACAGAAGGTTTAGGTGATAAGATAATGATTTTTCTATGAATCATGTAGATTCTGAGGCACTGCTAGTATATGTCTATGTACTAGGTTTGGGAGTCATACCAGTGCAAATTATTTTTGAATCCAAGGGAAAATATATTACCGAGAGAGAAAACAGAGAAAGAAGAAAAAGGGCTTTGGAGAATACCCACATTTATGGAGTAGGAGATAGATAATAATTAATTTAAGACACAGAAAAAAAAGGAAATCAGACAGAGAGAAAAAAAGAAAAGGAAAAGGCACAGAATCAAAGGAAGGGAGACTTGTAACTATGGGAATGGATTGTAGACAACATAGAAAGATACAAAAAGTCAAAGAGAATAACTGTTGATAGAAGGCCATAAAATTTAAAATTTAGCAATTAAGAAATCATTGTTGATTTTGTAGAGAGTAATTTTGATAGAAAACTATGGCCAGAAGCTAGTTTAAAGGAGTTTAAGGAAAAAGAGGTGAGGTAGCATAGCTATATTTACATTTTAAATACTTTTCCACTAATTTCCAGAAACAAGTTTCCTACACATTAATCTTTTTCCTATATTCTTATTACAGTGACCAACATGGTTTCCCCACCCTTTGGGAGCATTTTAAATATACTTGAGTATATAGTATTGTTAAAAAAAGAACCAGTTTCTTCAGAATTTATTTTATTGGTTTTTTTCCTCATAATCTTAGTGAATTGATGTCAATTTACATTATCCATGCCACAAATCAATAATGTATAGATATTCATAGAAACTGGAAGAAAGTAATATTTGAATTTGGGTATGCCTCTGCTCTTACTTCAACAACACACACACACACACACACACACACACACACACTCACATCCACTCATACTCATCTACTCACATCCACTCAAATTTAGGTACCCCAATTTCAAGAAGATTTTACCTAAGGAATAATACTCTCAAGTTTTTTTTTAGTAGATAGTCTCCAGCTTTCAAAAGATATCCAACATTCTAAAACCTTTTTGATAACAAATATTTTAGAAAGAGATATGTTCAAAGGCATAAAGTTTTCAAAGGCAGAGTTGAACTTCAAAGAAATGTGCAATGTATATAGTGGAAACAAAATTTTGTAGGTTCTTGGAAAACCATTGATACAAAGTCAATATTTTTTAGATTTTGTAAGAAAAAGAATATATATCCTGACCATTTTCATGGGAGAATTATAACGTGACACTAATAAGGTTTAAAGTAGTACACCACCCTTGTGCAACAGTGAAGTAAAAATTATATGAATCAGTTTGAGGAAAGTTGGGACAGTTCCAATTGTGCTTCAGTAGAAGTAAATGTTGTTGAGTTGTTTTCAATTATGTCTGACACTTTGGGATCCCATTGAGAGATTTCTTGGCAAAGATACTGGAGTGGTTTGCAATTTCCTTCAGCTCATCTTACAGATGGAAAACCTGAGGCAAACAGGCATAATGGCTTGCCCAGGATCACACGTCTAGTAAATGTTTGAGACCAGATTTGAGTTCATGAAGATGAATCTTCCTGACTCTAGATCAAGCACTCTAACCACTGAGTCACTTACCTGTCCACAGAAATGATTACAAGTCATCTTAAGAAAGAATTCTCCACTGTGCTTCTACTTTGATCCTCTCGGAATGGAAGTAATCATAAACTTTTAAAGCCATTGCCCCTTCAGTACCATCCCTAAAAGACAATACCAATTGGAAGCACTTCTAGTATAGATCCACTGTCTAAGGACTAGCCCAGATATGTTTAGAGAGGCTCATTTCCAGAAGTGTGTCTGGGAACTACATTTGTATTATTTTTTCAGCCACAATGATTCGTTAAAATTGATTCAGTAAGCAAAGATGATAAGATCATACATTTTGATACTTTACAGGCCCTTAGACTAGACTGAGGAGTAGGCCACCAAGTGTGGTGAGGTTGCAAGTTTGGTTATTGGAGGTATTGTACACATCATTAGTCAATGATTCTAGTACGATTGAAGGAAAAATTCAGTTTTTACACAGTTAAATATGCTTGTGGTCATTGTGCTGACAACTTTCTCATGGCAACCACATATGAAAAAGAACACTTTCTTGGGCAGAAGTAATGGCCAGATAACGTTGAAGAAGACAGATGAAAATGCAGTCATTTTTGTTTAAGGTGATGTGAATGATGGCACAATATATGACCAAATAAATGTACCAGCACTACCACTACCTAGGTGCTAATCCTTTGGGAACCTAAAGGCATATAAATGATGTCATTATTTTTTTCAAGAACTTTTACCTCAACTTCCAGGCCTTTGAGTACTTTTTTCAGTTTTCAATGTTGACAAATGTTCATTTTATCTTAAAGATGAACATAGAGAGAATTAAGAGTTAAGAAGACTCCCCTTTAGTCATTTATAGGACTGCTTTTCTTTCTCTGAACTGTTCACAACTTAATAATAAATGTGATAGTAAAGGGAAGTGGAAATAACTTCAGTATTAAGCTTCATTGGCAAATGTAGCAAACAAGGCATGGAAGAGAGAGTCATTAATGTTTGTCAACGAACAAATAAACAAACAATTTATATGCAAATTTGGGAAAGAATCTCTTCTGTTATTCTACTCAAAGAAAAAACTGAAAATTGATAAGCTTAAGTCAAAAAACTGTTAGAAATGTTCTGGGGAAACAATTATTTATCTGTTTTATTTATTCATCTATTTGTTTACTTGTCTCATATCCCTTTCCTTTTATTTAAGATTTCATCACCTACATCACACAATGGCTTCAGCCACTCCAGTTATTTCCCTCCCAAACTTGTTCCCTGTGTTCAACTATTATTCTTAGCCAAGGAACATAGAAGAGACATATACAATTATTCATTTTTTTAATTTAAATTTGTTTATCTACTTTTAGTTTAAAACATTCAGCTCCATAATCTCTTGAGTTCCAAATTTTCTTCCCCACCTTCTTCTCCCTCTTTCCCCCTTTCCCCATGGATGCATGTGATCCAGTATAGGTTCTATAAATACCTTAGCATTAAGCATTAGTCAGGTTGTAAAGAAGAATTATAACCAATAAGGTGAACAATAAGAAAGAAGGAATGAAACAAAGCTAAACACAAGAATGCAAGTAGTTTGCTTCAAACTGCGTTCAAACTCTGAGAGGAGCCCAGTCTCTCAAAGTTAGTCATTACAGATATGATGCATCTGTTACTGTGTACAAAGTTCTCCTGTTGCTCTCCTCAGAATCTATTTATATAAGTCTTTTGAGGTTATTATGAAGTCTATCTGTTCTTCATTTCTTATATCACAATAGTATTCCATTACATTCATATAACATAACATGTTTAGCCATTGACCAATTAATGGATATCCCCTTTGATTTCCAATTCTTTGCCACCAAAAAAAGCACTGCTATGAATATTTTTAGTGAAAATGTGTCATTCTCCCAGTTGTATGACCAGTAATCAAAATGATCAATTTTGCATTCTGTAATGCTCTCTATCTCATGTTTGTTCATAAATTCCTCCCTTCTTCATAAATAATGGGTAAACTATTCCTTGCTCCCCCAGATTGCATATAGTCTCAGCCTTTATATCTAGGTCATGCCCCAATTTAGACTTTATTTTGGTATATGGTATAAGGTATTGGTCTTTCCCGGTTCCAGACATACTATTTTCCAGTTTTCCCAGCTGTTTTTATCAAATAGTGAATTCTTATCTCAGAAGCTGGAGCTTTCAGGTTTGTCAAACAGTAGATTACTATAGTTATTGACTACTATGTCTTTTGTAACTAATCTATTCCGGTGATATACCACTCTATTCCTCAGCCAGTGCCAAGTAGTTTTGATGACTACTGCTTTATAATACAATTTAAAATTCGGTATGGCTAGGCCACCTTCCCTAGCATTTCTTTTCATTATTTCCCTTTATATTCTGAACTTTTTGTTCTTCTGGGTGAATTTTGTTGCTATTTTTTCTAACTATAAAATAATTTTCTGGCATATTTATTGGTATGGCACAAAATAGATACATTAATTTGGAATTGTCATTTTTATTATATTAGCTCAACCTAGCCATGAGCATCTGAGGTTTTTCCAATTATTTAGATCTGACATTATTACAATTATTAAATAGTATGTAGTTAGCTTATTTCTTTATTTTCTGATCTCCCATATGACTAAGTTTACATTGGGGCATCAAAAACAATGTATTTGCATATTTCCACTGGATCATAAGTGGGTTAACAAACATACTATGTTAGTGTATAAAGTTTTTTTTTTACTTTCCTCTTTATACATATTTCATGAAATATAAAAAGGATATTAATTTAATCTTAGACTATCTTCCTCTCTGGCAGATTTTGTCAAACTATTTCCTCTGGAGAATAAAATACTTATTTGGAAATACAAGGAATAATTGTTTTCTCTATGGGATATTGGGCCCAAAAATAGATCTGCATTATAAAACAATATATATTGTTGTAGCTAAAAAATGCAGTCCTGGAGTAATGAGAAACCTAAAAATGAAAGTCCCCAAAAGATCAAACAGTAGTCACATTGAATAAATTAGATATTATTTGCAAAAAGGAATCACTGCTAAAAAGATCAATGCAATTTCAAGAATTATGCCTCAGTTTCATTTTTAGGTGGTAAATAAATATTAGCCCAGACGTTTTAAGGCATAAGATTGAACCAAATGAACAGTTAAGACATGTGCATAATAGCATATTCTCTCAAAATTATAGGCTAAATCTCAAGCTCCTTAAAGTCACTTTTTACTTAGTTTTATCCTCTTCAGTTTCTGGGATAATATGTCCAGTTATATTAAATGAGTTGTTTTATTCCCCCATCATCCCCACTAATTTTCTGTTTATTTTTATATATTATCAGCAGAATGATCATTATAAATCTCTACACTTTCATAAGGTAGAAATTAGGAATAAGAAAGAACTCATCAATAAATTTTTGAATGCCTACAACGTATGAATTTCACTGTTAGGCAACACGAGGGAGAGAAGAATCTGTAAGTCCTTATACTGCAGAAGTTAGCAACTCAATGGGGGGGGAAGGAGGCATATGCTTGCAATGAGGGCTCTGATCATGGGCACAGGAGAGAACACTAAACTTTCTTCATCTATGGAATAAGGACTATCTATAGAATAAGATGTTCTGTGTAGTTTCTCTTAGATCTGGTATACTATTCTAATATTTCCTGACCAAGAGCTCACTACTTTCCCTTGTAGGGCAAAGTTTGAACTGGCAAAATTGAATTATAATGGGATAACCCATAATTCTACATTACACCTGAGCTAGATTTGGCTTTGCATTTAAAAAACAAAACAAAACATAGGTAACAATTTATTCTTAGGCAAGTCACTTTGCTTCACTCAGTTTCAATTCCCTATTTATTAGCTGATGAGTTCAGATAAGCTCTCTGAGTTCTGTATTAGATATGTCTATGATTCTATAAAAGATATTTTTTAATCCAACCCTTTATCATGTGGAACAGTTTGTATGAAAGGGAATGGTGTATTTTGATGGGTTCCTTGTTCTTTTCCCCCAGAAATATCTTGAGTTAAAGTTAATATAGGTGATCAAGAGGGAACATTTCACTTGGCCAAAGGGAATATAGCCTCACACTTAACTATTAGAGAGGTATTACATTCAAGGATAGTACATTATCTGGACTCAGCTCAAATAGGTAGGAGATTCTAAGTTTTATGGGCTCTAATAGCTGTGAATAGTATGTGATTAACAGATCACAGACCTTCCAAAGTACTTTTTCTGGTAGATTTTTCCTTTTGTCTGAGAGCACTACTTGTCTGGTGACAGTTTTAAGGTAATCGAGTCAGATCTGCCTTGGAATTTTTTTTCTCTGTGACTGAAATATTGTAGGAAAATTTTAATAATCCTTTTTATTGGTATTTTATTTGAAAAAGATTATCTGTAAAATAAAATAATAATTAGTAAAAAAAATACCTGGGCATAATAATCACAAATAAGTATGACCTTTGTATTATATTAAGAAATATTTTTCTTCTATTTCATGATTTTATGATCTTAAAATGTAATATATGTATGTATATATTTATGTATAGTGTAAGGAGAATGTCTTGACAAACAGTAGTTTGTGAGTTTGATTTTGAAAAGGGAAAAAAATTCTTCAAAGATAAGGTTTTAAGAAAAATGACAAGGGGCATAATAAAAAGAGATAGCATGACACAGTCAAAGAGTTTTGAAACATAATTAAAATTAATTTAAATCTTAGTTCAGCCTCTTCCTGCCTGTGTGAACTTGGTCAAGTAATTTAATTTCTCTAGAATACATTTCAATATCTGTAAAATGAAGAGCTGGGCTTGCTGACTTATGACTTCTCCTGTAGATTTTTAGCTTTGATATCTATTATTCATTTTACTTCTATTTCTATCATTCTGTGATCATAAATTCACAGAAGTTCAGCATTGGCAAAATTTCAGGGAAAAATAACTAATGTAACTTGTAATGATTGGAATTTTTATATTTATTTGATGTTTTAGTTTTAATTATAGTACTCCAAAGTGGTAATGATGTCCATAAAGTATATAGGCAATGAGCCAGACTTGTACTTTTGCACTCTCGTGATCTGTTTTAATCCTATGTCAATAAGATGATGCTTGTAGCTTCTGACCATATAAAACTCCTGACCAAGTGCATCAGCTTGTGAAACAGTCCTCTTCAAACACCTCCACTAAAGCCCTATTCCAATTTTTATTCACGATAAATTCTTCTTATCTACTCCTCACCCAAGCCTTGTATCAGTAAGTGACCCCCGAGAGCTCTTCACCACATATGGGCTTAAGTAGCAATTCCTCCTCTCACACCTGGCACCAATTACTTTTTTCTCTACCAACTCCATTGTCAGGGTTTATAACTTCCCCACCTGAATCCCTACTTTGTGATCATATTTTTTCCTGAAATGACTTCCTTTCTCTCCCTCTGAGTGAGTTTCTTAAATCCATGGAGATAAACATTTTGTCTGTCTATATTGCCACAGTGTGTGTGTGTGTGTGTGTGTGTGCGTGCGTGTGTGCAAGCCTGTGTACTGTTTTTCCCGTGCTTGTTGAATTTCATAACAATAAAGCTCTTATTTGTACTGGCTTCCTGCATAGAAATTCCCTGTACATTCCTAAACCCATGTCTTTTCTTTAAGGTGAACTGAGTTCAGAATAAGCAAAGTTATCTTTGAAAAAGGAATTCCCACTGTACAATAATTGAAAAAAATGATCACCTATACTTCCTATAAAAACCTCCAAGGTGGGTGGAACCTATAACTTCACTAAGCAGTGCATTTGACTTTTTGGAAGCTGTAATTGTTATTAAGTTATGTGTTTGTTTTTCCTGATATCAAATTTAATGTTGATTCTTATGAATTTTCACTCACTGCTCCTTGGTCTATTCTCTTGGGCTAGACTGAGCATATTCTAATTCTTCTTCCATAAGACAATCTTTCATATGCTTGAATGTACTTATCATGTTCACTATAGAATCATCTCTTTACCAAGCTAGAGATCACCAATTTCTTCGATCAATCCTCATGTGATATACATTTGAGTTCTTTTACCATCTCGGCGGTCCTACTGTTGTTATCATATAGCTTATCCATGACTTGCATAAAATGTGTCATCTAAAACTGAATAAATGATGGATGTTTTCTGCCCACAGCAGAGTATAGTAGGATTATCATCTCCTGATTCCCAATAGCTTGCCTTTATTTATGGAGCTTAAATTCTCTTCAATTTTGCTGTTGTTGTCACATCACGCTGTTAACTCAAAATGACTTTCTAGTCAACTAATACTCTTTGGTCTTTTTCAAATGGATATTGACCTACAACTCACCCAATTTGTTCTTGTGAATTATTTTTTTTTAATCAAGATGTGGAACTTTAATTCCTATTAAAGTTTAGCATATTCATTTTGACAGGACACTATAGTTTGCCATCAGGAATTACATATTCCTTCTATATCCCATGATTATATTAAAATGGAAAAAATAATGTAAAATTCTAAAATAAATAAAAACACATTCCTGGGAATATATTTAGAACCAAAATATTCAAATGACTGTGCTTTCTTCAGTTTGGGAGATCTCTACAGTAATGGGCAATGTACATGAAATATGGGCAATATGATTATATATTTAGAGCCTGAAAGCTGGATGTGAATTTAGAGACAGTTTTGTCCAAACCCTTCCTTTTATAGATTGACAAACTGAATCTAAAGGATGTTTAATCATTTTTCCAGTGTCACACAACTAATGAACATAAGAGGCAGCTTTTGAATGGAGATCATCCTACTCCAGAGCTAAGGCTCTTTCCATTATGTCACATTCTCCATACACTTGTTCTTTTCTGGACAGATGGGCCAAACTCTTTCAAATGATTAGAGATATGTTTCAGAAAGCTCAGCAGCATTATATGGTGTGGCATAGTCAGAAAATCTATGAACTATACAATTTACAAACAGGAGAATCTAGAAGACATCATAATCAATAAGGAATCACTCTTCAGACTGTACATCATGCTGGGTCTCCTCCACCACAGTGATTAATGCCTTTGCTAATTGGACATTTCTGCTTTATGCCTTAATTACTGCTTATCATATTATTATATTATCAATCATATTATCAATGATACTGCTTATCATTGAACTTTTGGTATTTCTTTTTTATTTCTCATTATTTTTTTCAAAAAATCTTGAACAATTTTAATATTTTGTTATGAGATGCCTTGTTGTAAAAACAAGTGTTAAGACTCCATCTACTGCTACCAAATTGTGCTTTTAATAATCAACAAAGAATAGCTACAGTAGGACCAAATAGCTTCTACATATTTCAGTTCATTATTGAATGGTAAAGATGTGGTCCACTGCTGAATAATATTTCGACAGGTTTGCTTATTCTTTATTAACGCCTTCGTTTAAGATGTCTTCAGTTTTTAAGTACAAATATTTTTCATAAATATAAATATTGCCTATAGATAAGGAAGTAGACCTCTGTAAGTACTTACTAGTGTTTTCTGGCTCACTTTTTTGGGCGATGTCAAAATATTCTGGAATTTTTGTACAACACTTTTTTATCTTTTCATATGGGTGTTTCGTATATCAGTCCTGTATTATAATTGTATGGCTTCTAATATGAATCTCCTGCATAAACATTTGCTGTCATCTGGATATTTTGTCCCCCACCATCATAGCTATTTCCTTAACTGCCTTGTCTACCTTCTCTGTAACCACATCTGTTTTTGCTATCTAAGAATTTCCGCTGTCTTTGGAGAAAAATGTGTTAGGGTTTTTTTTCTTAATTTTATAAATTTACATTATATTTTTCATCCTCCCATTGTTATTCATGAATGTTTGTTGGTATGATGCTTGATCGAATATATTAACAAGTTTGTTTTACTTTCCTCTTCTGCTCATAACTGATCATCAACCACTTTGATAGTACAGTTAATAGACTATTTCACATGGAATGAATATCTGAGTTTAAAAATTTCACCAGAAACTTTCTGGCTGTGTGACTTATGTGAGTCACTTATTTCATCTCATCCTCAGCTTTTTCATCTATAAAATGCTTTCTTGAAATTGTCATTATTACTAAGGTAGTTTGGAAAATAAAAGGTTGGGACTGAGTTATGAATGTTGGGGGTGATTCTAAAAAAAGAAAATTGGATAGGAAAAAGTAAAAAGGGGCAATTATCTCATAAACTGGAGCATAAAAGGAAGAACTAAGACAGAGAGAGCAGGTAGGGGAGGAGGGCTGCTAATGTTGGAATTTTACCCTCATCTGTATTGTCAAGGAAATAATATATACATTTAGAGGGGTGTAGAAGTCTTGTGAACTTCTAGAGAAGTGAGAAAACTGTGGGATAGGTTGGGTGGGGTCTTACAGAAGGATAAAAAAGTTTAAATTTCAGGACCATGGGGGGAGAAGATGAAAGAATTCTTAGTGGAGTGAGTAAAATAAGTAATAGGAGGATAATGCAAGAAGTTAAAGTAACAAGGGAGAAGCTGAGTAGAAAAATAATGAGTAAAAATAAGATCGATGGAAATTTGCAAATAATAATTACAACATTGAATGTGAATGGGATGGATTCACTCATGAAACAAAAATAGGAGTGGATTAAAATTGAAATCCAACAATATGTTGTTTGCAAGAAGCACATTTAAGAATAAGAAATACATAGGGGTGGATAGGTGGCACAATGAATAGAGGACTAGCCCTAGGATCAGGAGGACCTGAGTCCAAATTTGGCTTCAGGCACTTAAAGCTTAACTAGCCATGAAATTTGGGGCAAGTCACTTAATGCCAATTGCCCTGCCTTCCCACTCCAAAAAAAAAAAAAGAAAAAAATGAGAGATGCACATAGAGTTTAAATGGAAAGTTAGAGTAGAATTTATTATGCTTCAGCTGATGGAAAAAAAGGGCAGGGGTAGCAATTATGATCTGAGACAAAATTACAGCTAAATAGATTTAAGAGATAAGTGAGGGAACTACATTTTGACAAAGAGTACTATTGAGAACAAAGCAATATTAATAATGAGCTTCTTTACACCAAATGTTGTAGCATCTATTTTTTAAGTTAAATGAATTACAGTTGGAGATAGCTTGTAGTACTATAATAGTGGGGGACTTTAATCTTCCCCTCTTAGAACTAGATAAATCTACCTTCTCTATAAGCACATCTGTTATTGCTATCTAAGAATTTCCAGTCTTTGGAGAAAAATGTGTTGATAAAATAAAAAAAAAACAAAAAAGAAATCAAAGAAGTGAATAGAATTTTAGTTAAGCTAGATACAATAGACATCCAGAGGTAATTGAATAGAAATGGAAAGGAATACTCCTTTTTTTTCTCAGCAGTTCATGGTATCTTTACAAAGGCTTATCATACAAATACATAAAATTATATGAAACATAAAATACATATAAATGCATAAAAATTATAGTAAATGTCAGAAAAGTAGATATGTTAAAAACATTTTTCACATCACAATACGATAAAATTACATTTAACAAGGACCAACAGAAACATAGATTAACAACTACTTGAAGATTTTAAAGAATAAGTTAGATAACAAATCATAGAATTAAACAATAATTTGATTAAAGAGAATGATAATAATGAGATAATACATCAAAACTGTGGTATACAGCAAAAGCAGTGATTAATGGAAAATTTATATCTCAAAATGTTACATCAATAAAATAGGGAAAGTGCAGACTCATAAACTGGGTCTTTCTTCATGTCCTTTACAAATAATCAAGATATTTATATAATATTCAAGATTACTTATTCACTTAAAGTTGTTCAATATTTTTGGTTAAATTTAACTGAAGCATTACAGAGATGATTGAGCTCTATTTTATTTCAGTCACAGATTGGAGTAGATGGATCTTGACACCCCTTCCAACTCTGAATTTCTATTAATCTCAATCTATAAACCCCTGCAGACACTGGTTTCTATGAAAGACTATATTTATCATGAAGAAAATAAATTGAAAAGAGTTTATTGATGAAAGTATTTGAATGACATTTGTTATACAAAGGTATTACATAACATTTATTTAGGGTATTGTTTTATACATGAACTTATATATGAAAATTTAGCGAATTTGCTAAACTAGATTCACATATCCATTTAGAATTTTAAGGAAACTCAGTTCAATTAATTCTACATTAGATTTATTGGACCACCATAGTTAAGTATACTGTATAAAACAAAACAAAACAATCAGATGTCTTCAGTTCTTTTGACTGTGCTGCATGACATTAACACAACTATATCATTTGAATATTTTAAAGCACTACACTTTACACTGTACAAATCACCAGACCCCCACAACACTCTCAGAACAATATTCTATAAATAATACCATTCTCATTTTCCAAGACAATATAAACAATTCCCAGGAACCTGAAAACTGCATATGTTAAGCAACTTGATCAACAGCACAGTAAGTGTAAGGTGTGATTCAAGTTCAGGTATCTTCTGACTAATCAATCCTTCTTTCCACCAAACACCAAGACTTCTCTTTTCTCAACCCAGATTCCTTGAGAAACAATCCTCTTTGTGTGTATGTGTGTGTATGTGTTTTCAATTCTCCAGACTTCCACTTTAATTACTTTCAAGAAATATAATTATCTTTTCTAAGATCTGTAGGGAAGACATTCTGGAGTTATACTTAAATAATTGAAAATGATATTCTCACAAAATAGAGTTGATTTAATTTAAATTTAATTATAACAAACTACAATTTCTAGTTACAGAATACATTTTTTTATCACCAAGACATATGCAACTGTATGCAGTTTATAGCAAGGAGTGAGTTCTTGCTCTTAGTGTACATACAATGCTTATTCTCCAAAACATAGTGATAAATATTGGTTTCATTTTTAGAAAATATACATGAGGGGTGGCTAGGTGGTGCAGTGAACAGAGTACTGGCACTGGAGTCAAGATTATCTGAGTTCAGATCCAGCCATATGACCTTGGGCAAGTCACCTAACCCCAATTGCCCTGCCTTCCCCCCTCCAAAATAAAAAAGAAAAAGAAAATATACATGTGTAATGCCATGCACTATCAGTTTCCCAAAAGAATGCTACTGGGAATGGTGTTTAAGATCCTGATTACACAGTATAGTGAACACTCCATTTAGTCCATTACAAATCAGGGCAAACATTCTCGGAAAATCAAACCATATCTTATCACAGAAAATCACAATATAGTGTTCACAACACCTTAACATTAGAATGGCCACATAATTTTTACTGCAGTGTCCACAGTATTTAGAACAAGGAACAAAAGAATAATCATCTGGTTTCCCCAGTCAATTCACAATACAATAATTGATACTTAATCATTCAATCAACTTACAATACAATAATCCATCTTCCACTCATGGGGCAATTATAGATGAACTTAATCAGTCACTTATCTAGCAACCAGTCAATAAACACAATCATCAGAAAACTACACAAACCCTCTACCCCTCAGTGTCTTCAATTTTATCATGCATCCAAGGAGAGGCCTTTTCTTCATCTTGACTTGGGGTGGTCTCTCAGATTCCTGGAATTCCTTCCCATGGTCCCAGCTCCTACCTGAATCTACCAAACAGTAACCTGGATTCAGGGGCAGACACAGCTCCCAGGTTCTCATCCAGTCCTCTGGGCAGTCCGTGACACACTGAAGTTCACAGGGTCCAGCACATCTCAGACCCTTCACCACTTCAGTTGCCAGGAACTCAAGGATCCACCAAGCCACAAACCAACAAAGGCTTATCCTGGTCATGCTTCTTCAGTCCTCCAGCAGTTAGGCTGACCCTAGGACCCAGAAGGAATTTCAGCCTTCCAGGCAGCCTTCCAAGCAGCCCTCTCAGCCTTCCAGGTAGCCTTCACCAGAGTCTGGTCTCATAGAAAACTCCAACTCAGTTCTCAGTACAGCAGGCCCAGCTCCCAGATGCTGGGACAATCCTGTTTCCTCCACTAGGAGCCACCAGGAAGAACATTTCTGATTCTGTCTCTCTGCCTCTTATAAATTATTGGACTGCCTGAAAGCCTTGATAAAAAAAAAGAGCCTGGAAAGTCTTTTAGAATACTCTCAAAGGAAACTGCCCTTATATTCAAAAACCAGAGGTCAAAATAGAAATTGGAAGGAATCAACCAATCACATGATGACAGGTGAACTTGAAAACTCTCAATGAATATTATAACCAAATTCCAGAACTCCCAGGTTAAGGAGAAAATATTGTAAATAGAAATAAACAGTTCAAGAATGGTGCAACCACATTCAGGATAACAACAAAAAAAAGTAACAGCTCCTACATTAAAGGATTGGAGGGGTTGGGATATGATATTCTGGAGGTCAAAGGAGCTAGGATTACCTACAAGAATCACCTACTTATTTTGCTATAAGAAATGGGAAGGAGGTTGACTTCATAATTACCTGTAGAGGCTTATACAAATTGATGCTGAGTGAGAAGAGCAGAACCAGGAAAAATTTGTACACAGTCACAGATACATCATATGTGTGACAACCAATTTTGAAAAACTAGATGCTTCTCAGCATCACACAGTAAAAAGACAACTCTACAAGTCTCAGGATGGAAGGAGATGTTTACATTCAGAGAAAGATGCAGAAAGATTAGAGTTTAAAAGGAGACTGAAGCAATGCATGCTATCATTCTTTTTGATGTTTGGCTTTTGTTTCTCTTTTCTCATTGTTCACTCCATTGGCTATAACACCTATACAACCAGACTGTTGTACAATGTGAAGGAGTTTGCAGATCTTATACATAATTGTATGCCACCATGGCGGGGGTGGAGGGTGGGGAGGAAGGGGAGAAAAATCTGAAACTCAGGTGACTCTGGAACTGAATCTTGTAATCTAAAAGTAAACAAACAAGTCAATAAAATTAAAAAAAAAGAGTCACCTACTTAACAAAACTGAATATATGCCTTCCTCAAAAAAAAGGATATTCAATGAAATAGATGACTTTTAAGTGTCTTTAATGACACTGTATAGAAATTTTGATTTTCAAATACAAGACTCAAGAGAAATATAACAAATGCAAATAGGAAAGAAAAATTATAAGGGATTTAATAAGGTTAAACTATTTACATTCCAATATGCATGGCAAGGGGATTCTTGTAATTCATAAGAACTTTCTCATTATTAGAGCAGTTAGAAGGGATATATCTAGACATAGGTGTTATTTGAATACGTTGAGATGATATCTAAAAAAAAATAAAACTAAGAGGTGAGAAAGAGGAATGTACTGGGGGTATTCATACCAATGATCTGAGACAACTCCAAAGGACTTATAATGAAAAATTCTATCTACCCCCAGAGAAAGAACTGATGGTATCTGAATACAGATTAAATCATACTTTTTTTTCTTTTTGGTTTGTTTTCTGTCACAACATGACTGTTAAGGAAATATTTTGCCTGACTATACATGTACAACCTATATTAAATGGCTTTCCTTCTCAATGACGGGGGTTGGAAGGGAGGAGGAAAGGAGAGAATTTATAAAAAAAACATTTAAAAAATTAAAATGATAAAGTGTTTTAT
This sequence comes from Pseudocheirus occidentalis, assembly GCA_028646575.1. Lineage (NCBI taxonomy): Eukaryota > Metazoa > Chordata > Mammalia > Diprotodontia > Pseudocheiridae > Pseudocheirus > Pseudocheirus occidentalis. Next base: position 165,386,702 of record CM053594.1, on the reverse strand, counting down.
ATGTAAATGGAGAAAAGCAAAATGCCAAAAATACCCCACAAAATTATTTGTATTTACCTTGTTTATATTATTTTTGCTGCAATTTCAGAAAACTAAAGCATTATTTGGCAGATTTTGGTTTTTTAATCATCATTTTCAAAGTAAATTACTCTTGAGAAGAAAATCTCTGTTTCATTTGTGTGGTCAGACCTTGTATTTCTTTAGTCCTCTGTTTACATTTCCAGGAAGTT
>CM053594.1:165353833-165385972 GCA_028646575.1 Pseudocheirus occidentalis | reverse complement strand
TAGCAACAGATGTGCTTTCTGTCTTCTGGAGAGTTTTGGAGCTTGAAAATCTGTTTAGCCTCCCATTTTATGAGTTTTTTAGCGTGTCTGTGTGGGAGCTGTGGTGCTTTGCTGCTTCTATGCTGCCATCTTGGCTCCGCCCCCCCCAAGCCATACCATCTTTGTGTGTGGATTAAAGACCCAAGGACCCTTACCCAAATGAATCCAGAGGTTTCTCAAAGTAAAGACAGAAGCTCTTTATTTTAAAAGACAATTCTCATATGAGTTGGGTGTCACCTAGCCCAGCCAAGTCTGGTGTAGAGAGGCACCCGGCAAGAGTCAAGTATACCCTTGTACAAACAATTCTATGAAAAAAACCCCAAATTCCAAGATAACCCACAAAAATCCCCAAACCCCTCCCACCAAAAATCCTCTAATGCTGGATCATTACCGCATTGGTGGGGTGGCACGACCTCACAGTCTATGTAGGACCCTGGTAGGTCCCTTCTTACCAAATACACAGGTTCCTTCTACCAAATGTGGAGAAACAGAGCTATGAATATTCTTATTTAACAGAAATGGGGCTGTTACAAAAAGCCCCTACAGGAAAAAGAGAGGGGGAGCGGGGGCACACCATCTGGTTACCCAAAATTAAATAACTTGCAGGAATATGAAACTTAGGCCTATAGAGCTCCTCAAACCTAGCTCAAGTTTGGTGACAGTCTTTTCTATTTTATGAGAATGCTTTCACTCGTCTCATTCACTAGGCATTCCATAAACCAACACTCATAAGGCTAACTGTCTCCCTGTCTCTGTCCTCTCCTCCATCTACCTACAACTGCTCTGACTCCCAGCTTCCTGTGGGCTATGCTCCACCTTTCAGCAACCTCCTCCCATCACAAGCTCCATGTGACTACATTCAACCTATTAGGGGGCAGGGAAAATCTTTAAAGCAGGAAAGGTCTTCAAATTCCCTTAGGTTTATTAAGGAGGAGGAATGATCTTCAAATGACCATAACCATTACATGTAGCTAGCTGGATAATGTCAATAAGAGAACAAACTGGGATGGGGATGAGGCTTGAGATTATATCATATAATTATGTAAAGTAACTTGGGAAGCTTATCCTGGGAAAAACTCTGGTGACATATAATTATGTTCAAATATTTGAAGGGCTGTCACGTGTAAAAGGGATTAGACTTGTTCTTTTAGGCCCTAGAGGGTGTGACTAAGAGAAGTGAAAGATTTCATTTCCACAATAAAATAAATAAATACCTACACAGATAATATACACATACATACACACATACGTATGTATATACACACATATACATACATGCATACATATACCTATGTGTATGTGTGTGTGTTAGTATCCTTTTGTGGATGGTATTCTAGTCCCTATTTTAATCCTACCACCTTTCAATGAGAAAACCAATTTAAGAAAAAAAGGAAGGAGAAAGAAAGGAATGAAGAAATAGAGGAAGGAAAGAAGGAAAGGAGAAAGGGAGAAAAGAAGGAATGAAGGAAAAAAGGAAGGAAACAAGGAAAGAAGAAACTACAAAAATAAAGGAAAGAAAACAGAGTAAAACAAAGATGTTATTCCCTCTGGGATAGGGTGTATTTGCATTGTAAGCAGATGAATGAAACTTGGGTCACTACATCAACCTTAAACTTTTTTTTAATGAAAAGGCAAAACTTTAAAAGAATACCCCAAAGGGAAGTTTTGTTGTTATGACAAATAATAAAGGAGCTGGTAAATCATGTAAATAGTGATGCAAAAAGCAATTAGTTACAATAAAAACAATCTATTTTACATAATTGTACATTTATAAAGCCTATTGGATAGTTTACTGTCTCAGGGAAGGATTAGGGGAGGGAGATAAGGAGAGAATGTAGAACTCAAAACTTAAAAATATATTAAATATTGTTTTAGCATGTAAGTGGGGAAAATAAAATACTATATTTAAAGCAAAGAAACAACAAAAAAAGAGGGCATTGGACTAGATTACCTTTGTCTTTCCATTTTCTCCTTAGTGTATGACTGATCCTAGAAAAAAAAGTATGTGGCACACACAAACATACATACCACTAAATTTCTGACTTGGAAGTCAGATTTGTAATGATTATGAAATGCTATCAAACTTACCCTGAACTGAATGAATGTTTCATCTGCTTAAGAAGTTCTAGAATACAGTCATGAGGTGGAGAGAGGGAAGTAGTTGGAAAGACAGAAACAGAACAATACAGTATTGTTAAACGACATGGTATACAGATATCAATAGATGTTTCTCTGAAGTATATTTCTGACTGCATGTATTAAAACATCGTAGTGACTGGGTGCTTGGGTGCCCATGTTTATGACATCCAGTTTAGGCATCTGTTTGTAAAATCACACTTATGTTTGGGTATCTATGTTTGTAATATCAGTTTGTGAAATCAAGATGTAAAACCCCTTTCCCCCAGCCTCAAAGCATTAACTCTGCCTCTTTCCCCAGCTGGCATTCTGCCTAGTAACAATTCATGAACTGCTTATCCCTGCTTGGTACAATAACATACTATACTTATGAATCCTTCTACAAAGGATTTGTAAATCTAAACCATCTACAAATCATTCCTTTAGCTTAGAGAAATGTATATGTCCCCTTAGTATAATGGCCAGCTACACCCATGAATCCTTCAGTGAATGATCAGTAAGTTAACTCCTCAGCCAATTAGGCACATCCTGAATTCCCCATTAGCCTATGTTCCTGGCATCCATCTTGTCAAACAGGACATTGATGGGTAACAGACTAGGCACTTCTCAGTCAATCCTGACCACTGGCTGACTTAGTATCATTTCAAGCTCAAAACCACAGCTCTATGCAGCCCCACCCTTGGGCTATTTCCCAGTGAATTATGGGCAATATGCCTGAAAAATACATGTTCCTTTAAGCACTGACCACTCCTTAACTCCTCCCTAATTTCACCCTTACTCACCTAGCTAACATAATTGACATCTGATTCACAATTGTAATACTTTATAATCTATACCTAAGACTCCTTTAAGTTTGCAGGTTCCCTAAGAACTCTTGCCTGCTGTAAAGCATAACAATAAACTTTTACAATACTGACTTAAAAGATTGCTTGAGTCCTGAGAATTCATTCCAGACTGCCCTCCAAGGACTCTGGTCATTGGAGTCCTTGAAACACCAACACTTACCCCTCATCAGTAGGTTCCTAATGAGAGCATATGGGCATGATTTTTCCTCTTGTTGAAATACCTTGAATATAATGAAAGTTCAGTTCATCAACTACTTATTTATATTTAGACAGGAGAAAACTTCACTATCTTTCTCACCTTAAAAAATAAATAAGTAGCAAAGCATTGGTTCCAGGAACCAGTGAGCAACAACCTAAGGACTCTCATTACCAATTTCCCTGCCAGCATGGAAAGCACAGCCTTAGCCTTTCCAACTACCAAGCACTGCACTGAGTGAAAGACTGAGTCAATGGCAAGATGCAGACCATTATTTCCCACTGCCCATCACTAAATTTTTTGCTCTGCCTCTCCAAGTTAGTGAGCGTAACAGTTTTCCATCACTAAACAACAATGACAGGCAAAGGAAGAGCATCCCTTCCCCCACCCCCACCCCTTTCTGCTTGACTGGGTTTCATAATTCACTTGGCACAAGAAGCTGTGAATTTCTAAAGATTCTTCCTGAAATGATTTTTTTTCTAACACAAAGAAGACTGAGACATGAATATGCAACAAATGTTGGATTCCAACATCAAGATGGCTGCCAAGCAAATGAGACATCTGTTATGATACCTCACTTCTACACATGTCTCAACTAATGGACTGGACTGTCACCCTTCTTTAAGACATGCTGACAAGATTGCTTTTTTTTGGCAGTCATTAGTCAACTTGGGGGAATTGAATGAATTCTCTATGGAAATAAGCAAGAATACTATGGAGGAAAATATTAATTACATGTCCAAAATTATATTTTAATGCAGATTGGAGATAAGTGAAAGAAAGGAGAGCTTACCATTATTATCTACAAAACAGTTTTCTAGATTTTTCTAAGATAAATTGAGAAATTCCTTTAGTCATGTTATTTTAATCTATTTTTCCCCTGTGAACATATTTTGGTTTGACTGAAAAGAAGAATTTATTAAAGCAAAATTCTTAGCTTGCCTAACCTCAAATTGAATTTTGATTATAAAAAACCATCTGTACATCCATGATGTCATAGAGATATGGGTGTGCATAAAAATCAAATGGCATGGCTCATGCCCATAGGATCCTCACAATTTAGATCCAGAAAAAATAAATAAATTCATAGGAAACAATTTTTAAAAAACCATTCTTTAACTATATTGTCCTTTTCTGAAATTTAATATGGACTTCAAGACAGTGAAAGGACATTAGATTTGGAACCAGATGACTTGGATTCAAATTCAGACTCTGACATTACTATCTGTAAGACTTCTGTGAGTTATTTCCTTCTCTACACCTAAGATTGCTTATCTACAAAATAAAGAGATTTCAATTCCCAAACCCTGAGTTACCTTCCAGTGCTAAATATATGGTCCTATAAATAAGAATTGAAGCTTGAAGTACTATACTCAGAAAACTCACCCTAAATTCCAGGTAGGATTTAGATCAAGGATTTAATTATAATTAATAATATATTAATAATATAATTAATTAATTTAATTAATAATAACTAGTCTGAAAACCTCATCATCTTTGTCAAGCCTACCAAAGAGTAATGCACATTAGTATAAGTTGAGAGAAGTCAGAGACAGTTTCCACGAACAATAACACATTAATGCACTGGAGCACATAATTTGGAGAGTGGGGGATTAAGTTTTATCATTATAGTGGGACCAGCCTTTGAACAGGCATATTTGGGCTCTCCCCCACTTTTATTTATTCATTTATTTACCAAGTACCTTGCAGAGTTGCTGGTACATCATAAGCTCTAGTGGTGAATGCATGCTTTCTTACTAGCTGTGACTGACTAGATGTCATGTGGCTGTCAGTAGAGAATTAATTTGATTTCTACAGAAAAAATAGAAGTTTCTTTGACTATCATGTCAATATATGACAGGTGAATAATAATATGGAAATGTTTTAAAATGAGTTGGCTACCTAGGTGTTTCTGGGGCAATTCAATTATGATGTTATAAGAATCTTTTCTGGGATGGTGGTGGTAGGATTGGAGAAGACTAGAGAGATCTGAATTAAGTTTCAAGTGAAAAAGGGATAGATCTTAATAGCAGGACTCACTTCACTATTCCTAAAGAGCCAATACAAAGGAGGGACGCAGGATGATGGTCTGAGTACATATTAAATGATTAGCATCTTTGATTCTGGAAGTGAGTGGGCAAGATAAGTCCTAGACAAAATAGGAAAGAACTTAGAGGTTGATTCCTTTTCTGTTCATTTTATCCTCCTTAATGCTCTCATGTTTACATATGACTGTAAAAGTTCTCTCTTCTGCCCTTGAAACATAGCATCCAGGTCTATCCTATCTTCATTAAGGCATTAATTCCCAAATTACTTCTTTTTATTTCCTAATTCTCCCTTCCCTGCCTCCAAATCATCCCTGAATAGCATGTGTAAGTAAACAAATGAATAAAAGCGCAACATTTTATGTTAATGAAAATTTATCTTTGATGTAATAAAAAGAACATCATACTTGACATCAGAAAAAATAAGTGACTTAGACAAGATGATCTGTAGGGTTGCTTCCAGCTGTAAATTGTGTGATCTGACTTGAAACCCCAGTTATGTTAAAAACTAGGTAAGTAAATCACTATCTCTCTGAGATTGTATTTCCCCATCTAAAAAAATGAAGGGCACACTATTCTGCCTCCTTCATAGGGTACTTTCTCACCTTAGGAAAGGGTTTTGAAAAAGTGTAAAATGATGCAAAAAACCATAAGAACAATTTCTGAGTAGTATTACTATTCATCTTTAGCTGGTCCCCTCCTTTGTACCCTGCTTCAACTGTCACCAAGACAGTTGGTGACATCTTTGAGGTTAAAAAGTTCTGAAAGTCAGACTTTTCCCAAACATTGCTTGTTTTATCAGAACTGCTTCACCTGTCACTTTGCCCTTCTAATGAGTCATACATTCAGTTTCTTAGGGTAGTGATGTGTTTCTTTTATTTCTTAGAGTAAAGAGCATGGAGCCCCCATAGACTGAGTATTCTGGGAGGCCTCAGCTAATGCTTACTTATTATCAGGGTTCTATGAATCGGGTCAGGTAGATACCAGAGTCCTGGGGCAGGCCTGAAAAAGTAGGAAAACATCACCTCCTAAAATCTGAATTTATGTGTGGAAAGGGAGCAAGAAAAGGGGGCGAGATTAGAGGGATTGCAAAAAAAGGAAGTGCTAACTCTACTCTGATAGAGGATATGGCTAGAGATCATGCTTGTTCCTTTCCCTCTCCACTAACAATCTCTCCTTGTCCAAACAGAGACCCCAGACACTTGGTTTGGAATGTGAATGTGAAAAAATATCACTTATTTTCATTTAAAAGGGTTCACATTTATAATACATTTTATAGATTATGAAGTCCTTTTATCACAAAACTCTAGTATTTAAGTAATATAAATATTATTTCTACCATAGTAGAGATGAAGAAACACACAGCTAGCAAGTTTCAATAGACAAACTCATACTCAAGTACATTGAAACCCATTCCAATCTTTCTTATTCTTCATGGCACTTATGTAACTGATTTTTTGTGTTTAATTTTTGTGTGGAACAATCCTGAATATGTATTATGAAATATGCCAGAAAGGTTTGTAGCAAACTGCACTTAAAATATAAAATATAGAGAATATTGCAATAATTTTTATTTTATTATTTTACAAGATAAATTATTCTTTGTTGTTCATTTATTTTTTAAATTTGTAATGACATGCTTTTCAAATGAGATTAAGACTACCCTTATGGGTAGAAACCATGTATAGACCTCTTTTGTAATCACTAAACATATAACACTGAGGTAAGTACGTAGTAGGAATTCACTGAGTATTTGTTGAGTAAACAGGTAAAGAATAACAAAGTAAACATAAACCACAACCAATTGATTTTATAATTGGATTGTGCATAATGGCTGCAGTAGTTAATACCAATACATTTACTTGTTCTCATCAAAAGGGTTTTCCAAATATCAAAAACACTGAAGGAAGTTAGTGAAGAAATTTTTTTTTAAAAAATAAGCACAGGTTCAAAGAACCTTTCCAGAATCCTAGTACATACTGTTCTTATATGGGCTTATATCCCATAAGAAAATTTATCAACTCTTAGCTAAAAAACAAACAAGCCATTATGTTAAAAATGAATACAGCCCAATGACTATGTACTAAGTGGTTAGTTGTTGGATATACTCACCTATTTTGTTGTTGTTCAATGGTTTTCAGTAATATCTGACTCTTTGTAATGTGATTTTCCTGGCAAAGATACCAGTGGTTTGACATTTCCTACTCTAACTTATTTACATATGAGAAAACTGAGTCAAACATGGTTAAGTGACTTGCCCAGAATCACAGAACTAGAAAGCATCTAAGATCAGATTTGAACTCCAGAAGATGAGTCTTCCTGACTCTAGGTCCAGCACTCTATACACTGCACCTTCAAGCTGCCCATTTTTCACTTATAGATATAGCCACAGATCTAAAGGGATAAAGTGATTTATTGAAAGTTAGTGTTACCTAGGAGCAGAACTGAGGGACTTCTGCAGTTCTTTTAGTCCTGGAATACAGAAACTAATGCATATTCATAACTGAAATATTAAGGTATTCCAAGAACTATTTGGCAAGCTAAATAGCATAATATTCATGAGGATCATTGTTGAATGTAATGGCATTCCATCTCCCTTCAACCAGCAGAAATCACATTTTGGCTTACTCAATTTTGCTAGAAAATGTTATTGCTATATCTTTGAAAAAGAATAGTTAAGTTGTATTTCTTCCTATAAAGGAGTCCAAGATGAAATTTTTTGGAAATAATAGCTTCAGGCATCTCATCTTTAGCATAAGTCTAAACACTGGAGTCTACAAGCAGCATGTTGAATGTTGACTATATGATTACCTCAATACTATTAAATGAAGCCTTTGAGTCTACCCTAAATCCTCATGAAATCGTTATTGGAAAATGATATATAATGATAAACTTAGCTTTTCCCATTTTAATTATTTTTAAATGGTTGCTTGTGGTCATCATATTAATTTAGCAATCAATCCTATTCATTTAATATTAGAAATTAACATTTGAAGGGAATTAATAGGGGAGGATATTTCACTGTAACCACCATTTTTCTTTCCTACTTACATTCAATAAGCTCATAGAAAAATAAGCTAATCACATAGAATATATCTTCAAATGAATATATATGTGTATATATATGTATACATACACACATATGGGTGTATATTGTGTGTATATGCATATACATACATACATACATATGAGGGACAGAGACAGAGACAGAGATTGCAGGTATTATATATGATGGCCACATTTCAGTCTAGATTTGTTTTTGTCTTTGGAACTAGAAAATCTGTGAAGAAAGGCTTATAGTAGAAGTACTTACAGATTCTCAGTCACCAAATAATAGAGTGAACTCAATTATGCTAACAGCTGTGCATTTCTGTTGTCTTTGCATATCCAGACCCAGTTTTGGGGACCCAAATGCAAGTTAACTGTAGATTATTTTAGCCTATCTGAATGCTGTCTCTAACAAAAAAACAAACAAACAAACCTGTGTTTCACCTTACCAATGTATTTGTTGAAAACTAGTGATATAATGCTGTATTTTAAATCAATAGCAAGGAAAAAAAATCTGTCTACAAAAAAAAACACAACTTTCCAAAGCATTGATCAAGACTTCTTTCCACATTAGAAGAGATCAATACAGAAAAATTTCTGTCAGATATAAATCTCTTGGGAAGGATATTGGTAGAGGTAACTTTTAAAAAGACAGTTATAAAGAAAAACATACACCCAAGAATTCTGTATTCAATATTCCATTTAATTGGCTGATTTCTCAGGCCACACAAGGCTTGTTAAGGACAAAACTTCTTGTACGTTTGTGCCAAAATTTTCTTTCTCAGTGTATGGTTCTGAGTGAAAAGGGAACACGAGAAACTATTGTTAATTTTTACAGCGTTTGAGGTATTTGGAAATCTTGGTGAAGTCTGTACAAATAACAAAAGTAGAAAAAAATAGATTGACTTCTGGACAATGTTGTCCATGTGACCTGGAGAAATTTATTACAAAATACCTTAAAATGAAATCCTTGTAATTCAGAATGATAGAGAAGCAATAGGACCAAACTTAGGTTTGAATTCTAATTGGAAGTTTCTAGTAGTATGGCATTAAGCCAGTCATGCTCTTTAAGTAATTATCTGAGTCTTGCCTTTTTTTTTATCAATAAAGTTAATACTGATCATCCTACCTTATAGGATGGTGTTTATGTTTGCATGCATGACATATGTATGTATATATATATATATATATATATATATTTGTGTGTGTGTATATACATCAGATAGACATAATATATACATTATATTAGAAAATATATAAAATGCTCTTTAAACTTAAATTATCATTGATAGTACTTAGGTAATAAAGTTCCTTTTATCGTAATTAAAAGAAAAACTGAATTCTTCTTAGAGTTCCATATTCTGGTTCTAACATATACTCACCAATTATCACTGAATTGAACCAAAGCAAATGAGTTAAAAACAAACAAATAACAAGAATTAGGGCTGCTTTATTGATATCAATGACAAATAAATGTACATTTTTTCCCTTTTCAAAATACAACCAAAATATTTTTTTCACCTTGAAAGCCATTCAGTCTTGGGTTACACTATGAGAAGTGTAGCTTCCAAGAATCAGTATATAATAGTGAATTAATACTCTACCCTCAAATGATATCTGGAATATTGTATTCTATTCTGATTGTCAAAATTTATGAATGGAGAATGTCAAGGGATGGTAAATCTGAAAGACATTAAATCTTTATCAACATTAATTCAAGCAACCAGAGATTGTTTAGACTAGAGAAAAGAAGGGTAGAGGTGGGGGTGAAGGAGGATTATATCACACAAGTATTTGTAGGGTTTTCTTGGGAGAGATTAGCTCTTTTTAGCCCTACAGGGCAAAACCAGTAGCAATTTTTAGAAGTTGCAAAGCAGCAAATTTTGGAATATTGTTGTGAAAAGCTTCCTAGCAAGAGCAAATTGGCAGGAGGAAAGAGGTGTGGTTCACCCTTATTGAAGATTTGTAACCAGAGACTGAATAATTACTTGTCAAGTATATTATACTGGGGATTCTCTTTGATTATGGGTTGAATTAGAAAGTCGCTAAGGTCCTTTTCAACTCTGAAGTTTCTGTGATTCTATATTTCCTAAATTATAATGAAATAAATGGATAAGGGAAAAATTGTGGGAAAACAATACAAAGTAAAAAAAAATATATCTCTGGTGACAGGGGCAATGAGGGGGAAATGTATTGTGTGGATCATATCTAACTGATTACTATTTTACTAACTAAATTACTAACATTACTAACTGATCAAACATTTGTGGCTAAGAGGCAGAGGGTGTGTACACAATATTGGGTAAAAGTCAAAATTGAACCAAATGTCAAATGAATATCAAACAGTACATCATCCCTGGGCTAAGATTTCTTATTGATTTTGTACCTGCTTCCTACTGAAAGCAATTAGTGCAGCATAATATTTTGATGTCTAGAATTATTGTTCAGTAATGTCTGACTCATGACCCCATTTTGGGTTATCTTATCAAAGTGGTTTGCCAGTTCAATCTTCAGCTCATTTTACAAACAAGGAAACTAATAGGCTTAAGTAATGCACCTAGAGTCACACAATAAGTTTCGGAGGCCAGATTTGAACTCAGGAAGAGAATATTCCTGACTCCAGGCCCAGCATTTTATCTACTGTGCCATCTAATTGCCCTGCTATATAGAATACTGAACTTAGCTTTAAAAAGATAGGAGCTGAAATTCTACCTGAGTCACTTAATATCTATCTGCATGATCCTGCAAAAGTCACTTAACCTCTCTTTCCCTCAATTTCCTAATCCATAAAATAGGTATAATAAGAACATCCACTTCCCACATTTAACCACAGTTTGCTGTGGTTAAATGAGATAATATTGTAATGTACTTGTAATGATATTTAATTTAAATTTAAGACCCCTTTTTATGACAAGTAGGCAGGTACTTAGCCCTTAATAACTGATCAAACCTTTGTGGCTAAGAGGCAGAGGGTGTGTACTCTGTCTCCTGTTGCTGACATGACAGGAAGGGTTTGGTTGAAATAGAAACCCAATGCTTTGTATGTATATAAGAAGTGTCCGAGAGAGAGAGAGAGAGAGAGAGAGAGAGAGAGAGAGAGAGAGAGAGAGAGATAAGAAGAGTCCCAGAGAGAGAGAGAGAAAGAATTATAATTTTCCTTCTGGCCGGCCCCTGGTGGAGGAAGCAGGATTTTCCCAGTATCTGGAAGCTGGGCTGCTACTTGCTAGATTAAGAATGAGTTGGAGTTTTCTTCAGACTAGAATCTGCTGAAGGCTGAAGTTGCTCCCAAGAAGGCTACCTGGAAGGCTGAGATTTCTTCAGGGTCCTACGGCCAGCCAAACTGCTGGAGAACTGAAGAAGCATGACCAAGATAAGACTTTGTTTGTAGTTTGGTTGATTCTTGAGTTCCCAGGTACAGAAGTTGTAAAGGTGTCAGTCAAGATGTGCTGGACCCTGAGAACTTCAGTGTGTAGCAGGAACTGCCTATGAACTTTGGTGTGTAGCAGGAACTCCCTGGAGGACTGGACAAGGGCCTGGGAGCTGTCTGCCTCTGAATCCAGGTGCCTGTTTGGTGGATTCAGGTAGGAGCTGGGACCATGGAAGGGGATCCAGGGAATCTGAGAGACCACCCCAAGTCAAAATGAAGAAGAGGCCTCTCCTTGCATATTGAATACTATGATGAAACTGAAGTTTATTAGAGACCAAGAGGTGGATGGTTTGTGTAATTCTCTAATGATTGTATTTAGTGATTAATGATACTTAGTGACTGATTGCTAGATAAGTGACTGATTAATTTAATCTATAATTGTCCCATGGGTGGAAGACTGTTGTTTTTTGGGATGACCGAATGACTAAGGAAGGAAACCTTCTTAGGGATACCAGATGATTATTCTTTTGTTCTTTGTCCTAAATACTGTGACCACTTTGGTGAAAACCATGTGACCATTTTAATGTTAAGCTGTTGTGAACATTATATTGTTATTTATTGTGAATATTTGCCTTGATTTGTTATGGAATACATGTAGTGTATTACACTACAATGTGTAATCAGAACCTTAAAAACTGTTCACAGTACCATTCTTTTGGGAAGGTGCTCTTGCATGGCATTACAGTACTTTGCAAATCCTAAAATGCTATGTAAATATTAACAGTTATTGTATCAGAAAGGTAATGAGGCAGAGAAAAAGATAACATTTGTATAACTGTTTCAGCCAAAGGTTTAAAATGTACAATTGTAAACAAACAAACAAAAATATGCTATCTGAATATGCTGTTTGACTGAATTCACCCATCCATAGACATGCTATTCCTCTGAAGGCTAAATACACTAAGCTTACACAATTGCTTCCATTCAGTTGTAGACTTGCTAGTGAAACATGAGTCAGATACATCCATGCTTATTAGGTTGAATACAGTCACTCTTTAGCTGCACAAGACTCCATAAATATTGCAGTTAGAGTACAGTAAAAGGTCCTCCACATCAATTTTCCAGACCAACAGACAGACTCTATCCCATTAGTTCATTCAAATATTAAAAAGTGCTGCTGATTGGCAATGAACTACAAGTAGTTCTTGAAAAAAAATTTAATTTAAATCTGTAGTATAGGAATATGAAGCTGCTACCAGCTCCCCCTGGTCTTCCTTAGGGACCTAAAAATTCCTTTTCATTTTTGTCTGGTTAGTGACTTTATTTTACTATTAGTCTTGTTAAAATGCTGCAGAATGATTCTTCCTGGGCTTTCAAGAAAACTAGGCTGAGAACTTCTTCAAAACAATGCATAAGCAGATTTGGAAACTGGATTGATTTTCTAACAAGTATCAATTATTTGTCCTTATGTATTTTTAAAGTGGTTTTATTCTTTTTTATTTTTGTACTGATGAGAGTTATTTGAAATTCAGTATTCTGAAGAATTGGTTTGGAATAAATTTGTGGCATTTATAACCTTCTTTAGATATGAATTGCAAATGCATTGTACAAGGATGTTTTTTTATTAGATGTATAAGATCCAGGAGATGAGCTTTGGTCTGTGTGATGTGTAAACATCTCCAGGCTGAATTCAGATGATTAACAAACAGTAGGCTCTGGGAAAAGCAGATTAGGCCTCAAGAAATTGCACCTCATGAATGTTTATCTCTCAAATTTTCATTTATGGAACAGCAGACTCCTGAGTGGGGGGAGACTGAAGGACCCTCCTGCTGTTTCTGGAAGCCAAGCATAGCAGTGCTGACCAGATGTGATCCCAGGATGTAGGCAAGGAAGAGCAAGCACATGCCTGGTGAGTCCAGTACCACAGGAAGCAAGAACATTTTCAGGACAGTATTGCTGGTGCTTTAGCTGTGGCTTAAGGAAGGAGGAGAAGGATCTCTAGGGTAGCATTAATCCCTAGGGATTAAAACTTGATTATGATAATAACAATAATTTTCTTCTAAAAATAACATAAAGTAACAAAGTAAAAATAAAATAAAACACAAAATCAATAAGCAAAGAGAAAAGAAACTAACGATACACAGTCAGCTACTTTAGTGTTAAAAGATCTGGATTCATATTCAGAGGAATACAGTGAGGTTAAACAAAAGCCACTCCTACCCCAGTAATAAAAAATGGTCACAAGCACACAATAAAATACTGGAAAAAAATTTTAAAGGAATCAAAAAATCAAATGAAAGCAATCCAAGAAAACTGTGAAAAGAAAGTTAACCAATTCAAAAAAAGATACAAAATCTTAAGAAAAAATGACTCCTTAAAAATTAGAATTGGATCCCCAATTGATAAATGGTCAAAGGATATGAACAAGCAGTTTTCAGAGGAAGAAATTAAAGATATATATAAGCATATGAAATGCTCTAAATCAATATTAATTAGAGAAATGCAAATCAAAACAACTCCTAGATACCACATCCCACTCAGATTGGCTAATATGACAAAACAGGAAAATGATAAATGCTGGAGAAGATGTGGGAAGACTGGAACACTAATACATTGTTGGTGAAGTTGTGAACTGATCCAACCATTCTGGAGAACAATTTGGAACTATGCCCAAAGGGCTATGAAAAAGTGCATACCCTTTGACATAGCAATACCAGTTCTAGGGTTATATCCCAAAGAGTTCATAAAAAGGGTATAAGGACCTGTATGTACAAAAATGTTTATAGCAACTGTTTTTGTGGTGGGAAAGAATTGGAAATGAAGGGGATGCCCAGCAACTGGGGAATGGCTAAACAAGTTGTGATATATGAATGTAATGGAATCCTATTGTACTGTAAGAAATGAGGAGCAGATGAACTTCAAAATAACCTGGAGAGACTTATACAAACTGATGCTGAGGAGAGCAGAAGCAGGAGAACATTGTACACTATGTCTGTAATGACTAACTTTGATAGATTGGGCTCCTCTCAGCAATGCAATGTTATAAGACACCACCAAAAGACTCATGATGGAAGGGGCTATCCACATCCCCAGAAAAAAATTGCATAATCTGAACACAGATAGAAGCAAACTACTTGCTCTCTCTCTTTTTTAATTTGTTTTGTTCTTTCTTTCTCATTGTTCATTCTATCTGTTAAAATTCTTTTTTATAACTTGACTAATGTTTAATGTGAATGTATCTGTGGAACCTATATTGAATTGCATGCTCCCATGGGGAGGGAAGAGGGAGGAGAGGGAGAGGGAGAAAATGTGGAAGTCAAAGGATTGTGGAACTGAATGTTGTAAACTAAAAATAAATGAATGAATGAATGAATGAATGAATTGAATTTTTTTAAAAAACTAGAATTGGGCAAGTGGGGTGGAATGACATTATAAGACAACAAGAAAATAATAAAACTAGAAAAAATAGAAGAGAATCTGAAACATCATGTTAGAGAAACAACTGAAATAGTGAATAGATCAAAAAGAGACAATACAGGAATTGTCGGAGTACCTGAAAGTTATGATTAAAAAATAAAGGACTCTGGATACAATATTACCCAAAAAAATTGAGGAAAATTGCCCTGAAGCTCTAGAACAAGAGGGTAAACTAGAAATTTAAAAAAATCTACTGTTCACCGCCTTAAAGAGTTCCCAGGAAGAAAACTTATAATAATGTAATAGCCAAGTTTCAAAATTCCCAGGTTAAAAAGAAAATATTGTGAACAGAAAGAAAAAAAAACTTAAATACTATGGGAAAACAGTCAAAATTTCACAAGACCTAGCAAGTTCTACATTAAAAGATTACAGGTCTTCGAACATTATATTTCAAAGAGCAAAGGAACTAAGGTTGCCTCCATGAATCACTTACCCAGCATAGTTGAGTATAATTTTAAATGATCATTTGATGAACTGAAAGAATTTCAGATACTTGTAGCAAAAAGACCAGAACTCAATAGAAAATCTGATAAAAAAGATCCAGAAGAAATATAAGGAAGTCATTAAAGGCCAATTATAAGGAACTAACAAAGATCAAATTGTTTATTTATGATATGTGAAAGTGTTATCAGTATTTTTAAAGCTGTTTTTATTCATTACTAAGATGTGTATGATGGAGTGAATCTAAAAAAAATGGGTAGAGAAGGCAAAAAGGAGCAATTGTGTCATAAAAATAGGGTATGAAAGGAAGAATTAATATAGAGAAAGCAGGTGGGGGTGAAGGGCTGATGATGTTATAACTTTACTCTCTCATCTGTATTAAAGAGGAAACAAAATATACATCTGTAGAGGTTACAAGTCTTCTAAATATTCTAGATAGGAGAGAAAACCATGGGGATAGGAGTGAGGAGGGACTTTTAGAAGGATGTATAGATTAATTTTGGTAGGTAATGGAGAGAAGATAAGGAAGTGACCCTTAGAGAGGTGGATAAAAGAAAGAATAAAAGAATAAGGAGAGAAAATAAGGTAACAGGGATAGGGTAAAGAGGGAATCTGAGTAGGAAAATAGCAAAAAAATAAGATGGAAGGAAATTCACAAATAATAATTATAGCTTTGAATATGAATGCATTGAAATCACTCATAAATCAGAAATAAATGGTAGAATGGATTAAAAATCAGAAGTCAATAATATGTGGCTTACCAGAAATACATTTAAGAATGAGAGATATACACAGAGTTAAAATGGAAGGTTGGAGTAGAATTAATTATACTTGAGTTGATGCAAAAAAGCCAGGGCTAGCATTATGATTTCAGTTATGGCTAAATTGATTTAAATAAAAGAGAAAAACAGGGTAATTGCATTTTGATGAAACCTATTATAGTCCAGGACTGTACAACCTGCAGCCTCCAGTCCTCTTACAGCTTGAGGCATGGCAAAGGATTTCCTCTATTTACAAAGGATATATGTGCGTGTATGTGTGTGCATGCATGCACATATGCATGTATGCATATGTATATGTGCATATATGTAGGTATATATATTTTTTCCCTCTACATTTTCTAGTAATCTTTACTCATGCCACAAGCAGCCTGAGGAATGTAAACAGACCCTTGAGCCACAGATTAGTAGGCTAGCCATAGACAATGAAACAATATCAATACTGAGCCTATATATACCAAATACTACAGCAACTAAATTTTGTTTAAGTTAAATGAACTGAAATTAATTTAATTGAATGCAGCTAGATAGCAGCACTATAATAGTAGGGGACTTTGATCTTCCCCTCTCAGAACTGGATAAAAAAAACGACTAAAGGAAGTTAAAGAAGTGAATAGAATTTTAGATAAATATGATGGATATCTTGAGAGAACTGAATGGAAAGAGAAAGGAATACACTTTTCCCCCCTTTTTTCTCAGCAGCTCAAAGTAACTTTACAAAGATTGGCTATGTACATAAAAACTTTATTATTAAAAGCAAAAAAGGTCCAGAGATAAAGAAAGCATTCTTTTCAAAACATAATGCAACAATAGATATGTATATATGTATGTGTTTTGTATATACACATATGTGTGTACACATACATATATACATGAACATATATGCAACACATATACACATGCATGTTTGTGTGTGTTTATTAATATATGCATACATATATGTATACATACACACATAATAAGGGGCCAAGGAAACATACATAAAAAACTAATCAGAGATTTAAAAACCCAATAAAAAAATGAGTGGGCAAACCAATAGTTACTGGATTCTGAACACAGTAAAATTACACTAAATACATGTGATATACAATTTTATCAGAGTGGTAAGAGGATTATGACTTTTCTAATAAGTTTTCTGCTATTTTCATACATGTATATGTATATGTTTATGTGTGTAGACACACATGTGTATGTGCATGCATGCACGTGTGTGTGTACACTTCCAATCATAACATAACCTCTGAGAATGTCTGGTATAATCTCAAAGGTAATCCAATATTAATCAATTAATTAAGTAACTTTTATATGTCAGATCCTATCCTAAGTATTTGACAGAGGACAGGAAGAACAGCAAAGTATAGTCCTTGCCTTCAAGGAGTTTACAAACTAATGAAGGAAATAACATGCAAACAAATAGATACAAAGCAAACTACGTTCAGGACTACTGGGAAATAATTAACAGGAGGAATCACTGGAATTAAGAGAGGCTAAGGAAGTCTTCCTGTAGAAGGTGAGATTTTTGTTAGGACATAAAGAAATCCAGGGTGGTTAGTAATTACAGCAGAGTATGAAGAACACTCCAGTCATATGGAGGACACCCCGAGAGAATTCTGGGATCCAAGAGATGAAGTATCTTGATCCAGGAACAGCCAAGAGGCCAGTGTCAATGAATTTGAGATTATGAATTCTGGATTAATACATAAGAAGAGTGGGAAAACAAGAGAGGGCTGGGTTTGAAAGGACTCTGAATGACAAAGAATTTGTATTTAATCCTAGAGCCAGTTGCTGATTGTCCTCCATTTTTTGAAGGGAGCCAATGACATCACAGTGTAATGTCTTGACTCATGAATTAGATTTAAGAGAGGCAGAATTGTAAAAAATCATCAGCTTCATTCTTTCTTCCAGAGTTAATGAAGCCAAATGGCAAGACAAGAAATTGGGATGACTGTTGATAGAATAGGATTTGGTGGATGCTCTTAGCATCTTTATTGTCTGACCGAGCTCTAAATTTTCCACAGCTTCAGTCACCTTCATAGCCTTTGGAACAAATTCTTCTTATCTGCCCATTCCACTGGAGGAAGTCTTCAACTCACCAGGATGTTTATGGCTGGTCAGTTACCCAAAAGCAATAGGAAGCCTCTGGAGTTCAGTGAGTGGGAGTGGGAAGCATAATTAGCCTGTGCTTCAGGAAATTACTTTAGTGGATGAATGGAGGATAAATTGGAATAGGGAGAGACTCTAGACAGGCAGATACATAAGCAGGCTAGTGTAATAATTCAGGAATGAGGTGATGAGGACCAGTTGTAACATTGTAAAAGGAGAGAGGGGGCATGTTAGAAATATTTTGCAAAAAGTAAAATCGACAGATTTTGGCACTAGCTTGGATATGGGGAGTGGGTGAGAGATAGTGAGGAGATCAGGATGACTCCCAGGCTATAAACCTGAGGGCCTTACAGAACGGCATTATATTCTAAAGTAATAATTGAAGTAGGAGTATGAGGAGGTTTGATGAAGAAAGATGAATTCCATTTTGCACATATTGAATGCAAGATGTCTACTAGCTATCCAGTTTGAGAGGTCCAAAAGGTGGCTAGAAAGAAACAAGGTGAGCAGAGAGACTGGGGCAGGATAGACAGATTTGAGATTCATCAGCATAAAAATGATAATTAAATTCATAGGAGCTAATAAGATCACCAAATGAAATAGAATAAAGGGAGAAGAAAAGAGGAACAAGACAGAACCCTGGGGGACACCTACAGTTAGAGTGCATTTTCTAGAGGATGGTCCAGAAAAGGAAATAGAGAAGGAACATTTAAATAGGTTGGAGAAAAGCAAGAGAGAGTGGTATTCTGTAGGCCTAGAGAAAAGAAAGAATCAAGGAAGTCAGAGAGATCAACAGTGTCAAAACACGTAGAGAGGTGAAGGAGAAATAGGATGGAGAAAAGGCTGTTGGATTTGAAAACTAAGTGATAGATCGTTAGTAACTCTAGAGAAAACAGTTTAAGTGCAATGATAGAGTCTGAAGCAGACTCTAAGAACTTAAGAGTAAGAGGAAAGAAAGTAGAGGCATGTATTGAAGATGACTTTGTAGAGGAGTTTAGTTACAAAGGTCAGAAATGAAATAGAATGATAGCAGCGATGAAAGTACTAAGTGAGGGTTACTTCAGCAAAAAGGTGAAATGTTTTTAGGAAGTAAGGAGTAATCCAGTAGAGTATGAGACATTGAAAATAAATGAGAGTGTCGATGAGGGAGGGATAATCTATAAGAAGAGATGTGATGGGTTAGGGCTAAGCTAGGAAGCCTAATCATCACCATATCCCCTCAGAACCTGATAGAAACAGGCAATGATCCTGAGCCCAAGGGCATTTTGATGGCAATGTTTCCATCCAAGTGCCTTCAGCTATAATCCCAGAAAGCTACCTGTGAGTAGTTTTGGCACACTCATATGATTTACCATCAAAACTGCAATGAGTTTATTGATTGAAATGACATTAAAGAAGAAAGATTATCAACCTGCTTTGCTGGCTGAGATTAAAGATGATGTAAACTTTCCTTCTTCCTTATAGTTAAACTCTGTATTGTCTCTCCCCTTAGAATATGAGTTGCTTATGAGGTGTTGTCTTACTTTTTCTATTTGTATTCCCAGTTTAGCATAATATTTTGCATATACTAGACATTAAATGAATGCCTTACTCCATGCATGCATGTGTACATTTCAGCATTCATCCCAGCAAGGAGCAATTTTATGTGCTATTATCTTTTCTTTGTATTATACTGTGCTATGGAAATGTTTGTTTTATTCCCTAAATTGAAGAAATAATTTCAACTAAACTCCTTAAAAAGGAGTCACTAAGGAGAGGGTACTACTTTATCTCATCCTTGTTCTGCTCCCTCTACCATTGACATTAGGATTTCTTCATCCTTTATGAATTCTTTGCATTCTATGATTCTGTAAATCATCTTCTCCTTAATATTTTCTTTTCCTCTAGGTTTTTATGACACTATTCTCTCCTGGTGTTCCTTCTACCTCTTTGGTAGCTCCTCCTCAGTATTCTTCACTGTATCTTCATCCAGCTCATATTTGTTAGCTGTAAGGACCTTCAAAGTTCTATCCAGTGCCCTTTTCTTGTACCTCTGCCCAGTTTTGAATATATAAAAGTATACTCACTATATATACATATATGTCTATGTATGTATATATGCATGTGCATATATACATGTTTTAAAAAACATTTTTAAATATGTTTTCATCCACTCCCATGGATTCAAATATCTTTTCTATGATCCTCAGATTTATTTGCCTAACCCTAACCTCTTGTTTGAATTCTAGTCTTGCATCCCCAACTATTTACTGGACATCTCAAACTGGATATCTCATAGATATTTTAAGCTCAAGTCCAAAACTGAAGTCATAATTCCCTCCACTCATCTTTGTGCCCAAAAAACCTCCTCCTCTTTCTAACTTCCCTCTCACTTTAGAGAATACCACCATCCTTGCAGAGAACTATTCTCTAAACTAGGTATCATCTTCAACTTGTCACTCTCATTCTTTACACCCAATTAATTGCCAAGCCCTATGATTTTTATCTTCCTAACATCTCTCATTCGTATTCCTCTTGTCTCCTCTGGCACTATCCTGGCTCATATCCTCATCACTTCATGCCTGGGATATTGAAATAGGCTTTTTTCATTTTTATTCATGCATTGAGTCTCTCCCTACTCCACTTCATTCTCCTCAGTGATGAAATTCCTCTTCTTAAAGTGTAGTTTTGACCATATAATATGGGCACTATTTAATCAGCTCCAGGGGTTACCTATTTCCTCCAGATAGAAAAATCCTATTTGGTGATTAGCCTATCTCTTTCCTACTTTTCCAGTCTCCTTATACCTTACACTCTTCCATTATTCTGCAATCAAATGCTAAAGGACTTCTATCCTTCCGCAGGTGTTTTTAGTAGCATCACTGAAACAGCTGATTACAATATCAGCATTAGCAAGCAAGGACTGATGTCACTTCACAGCTCTACAAAAAGTCGAGAAGAAAACTGCACAAAAACTAAAGCAAACTTTTCAAGCATCCTATGATAGAGGGAAAAAAGGACTTCCAGAAAAAGGACTTCAGAGTTTTGTTACCGTTTTTTTGAGTGTGTTCTCTAAGACTCAAGTCTACTTTCTCCTGGAATCTGTATATACTTGCCAAATAGTGTGTCATCAGAATTGTAAAAAAATGTTCTTGCTATATAACCTTAGTAAATACACTTTTCTGAAAACTAATTATCTCGCTAGTCAATATAAAATAATGATCAGCTGAGAAAGCACAATGATTGGTTTTTGTGAGTACTGAAAAAACAACCTCCTAACACTAAGGGTTACCTCTTGAATTCCTGAGAGTAGAAAAAAATGGTCAAGCTCTGAGAACCTGATATATCGTTCCAGGACGGGATTGTAAGCCTAAGGCCTATGCTACATGACTTTAACTATTTTCCTTTCTTTATATTGATAGAGATGATGTCCACAGAGTGTGCTTTAACCCTTTGAGGGATGATATAGGGATTTCAGTAAAAGTGTAAAAGTGCGTCAGGTTTTTTTTTGAGGGGCAGGGTGCAATGTAACAATTGTTTTTACACTATCATTTTGGGAAATACTCTTTTCTGAATAGTTCTTAGTTCTCATTGACAAACTTTTATCTCACTTGATAATCTTCAAGTGAAGCACAATGTTCAGGGATTATGGTTATAATACTGGAAAATGTAAACTCAAAACTATTCCCTCAGGCCCTGAAGGGAATTACAGAAACTTTGGAGGCATAACTCATCATTAGTAGAGCAGGAATTACAATGCTATAATGGGGGGAGGGGAATTGGACTAAAACTGAGAAGACAAAGATTTGGATTTAAATCCTTGTTGTGTCTTATTGTTGTGTGAATTGTAAATTCTTCACAACATCAATCTCTTAGAACTCTGAGATGTAAAGAAAATGTATATAAAATCCTTTGTAAACTACTCTGATGAATGTGTGACTTATCCCTTACCCTTTGATCTTATTGTAAGTAGAGTTATTTGTGCAATATTTTAGAAAGCAATTAAAATTTCACAAGGGTTTAGAAAGCATCAGTCTGAATATTGCATTAAAAATTAGGAAATAGAGATCTAGAAAACCAAAGAGACTTCCTTAACAAGGTTAGTTATGGGAATACATAAGTAAAGTACATGCTTCCTGACTGCTCCGCTGAAAGTTTTACTAGGAGAAATTGAGAGGAAAAAGAATAAAGTTTCCTTCATTTTTTCTTTGGACTTTGAAGGATAGTTCCTTCAAACTTTGCAGACTTGAAAGGGAACACAAAGAAATGGCTGATTGCTTAATAAAGGGCAAGTGAAAAATTAGAGGAGCTAGAATTCTGATCAACTTAAAAGTCTGTGTTAGTGGCATTATATATCCTCTGTCAAACAGCTCTTTTTACTGCATACAGATAGAATAAAATCCCTTAAATAATTTTAGTGAGAGATATAATGCTCTATTTTATAAATGTTAACTCATATTTCAGATATAAATAAGATGTCAAAATATAGCTGATCAATCTGTTTGTATTGCACAATTAAAATAATAGGGGGAAATCATTGATAGAGCGGTTTATTTGATCAATTTTTATGTTGGCAAAGAATATCTTAAATGCACTGTGTTAAGAGAAAAATCTGCCAAGTCACCTTAAGGGAAGTCATTCATGATATAGTCATAGCCCTCGTGTAAATATATTAAATGGCATGTATCTGTGCAAATATTTTATACAAATCCTACAGACAGGTAATGGCACATGTATTTGTGTATATATGTAAACACATATATGGCATGTATGTGTACATATACACATGTGTATATATACATATTTAGTTATGTACATGTGTGTATATAAGCATGTCCTTACCTTGTATAGGGTTCTACATTATAGATTACATATGAATTCATTCCTATAGGGGTGTGTGTGTGTGTGTTTGTATGTGTATGTGTGTGTGTGTGTGTGTGTGTGTGTTTAGGCATAGTGGAACTGTACTACTGATCTCATTGGTGATTGGTGTAGGAAGTTCTCAGTAAGGATCTCCCACTATCAATGCAAGTTGGCATTTGTCTTCATCTTACACAACCCCTCCATATGCACACACACACACACATACACATCCCAATATGTGTTTTTTTATATAATAGCTCTCTGTTATGAAATATTTCATGTCCATCCTTGATGCCTTTGTCCAACCTAACTCCAAGCCTGGAATTCACTCCTTCCTTACTTTAGTGGCACAGTAAATAGAGTTCTGGGCTTGGAGTCAGGAAGGCCTAAGTCAAGTCAGGGCTCAGATACTTACTTGCTAGCTCTGTAATCCTGGAAAAATTACTTAACGTCTGATTGCCTCAGTTTCCGCATCTTCAAAATGGAGATAATAATAACATTTATGTCCCAGGATTATTGTGATGATCAAATGAGATGACAATTACAAAGGACATTGCATTTTCTGACACAGCAATATATGCTATTATTATTCTTTCTTCTTCTTTTTCTTCTTCTTGTTCTTCTTCTTATTATTATTATT
Organism: Pseudocheirus occidentalis; assembly: GCA_028646575.1. Taxonomy (NCBI): domain Eukaryota; kingdom Metazoa; phylum Chordata; class Mammalia; order Diprotodontia; family Pseudocheiridae; genus Pseudocheirus; species Pseudocheirus occidentalis. Next base: position 165,362,014 of record CM053594.1, on the reverse strand, counting down.
ATTATCACAGCTTATAAGAAATCAATCTTATTGTCTACCTACTGAATATCATTTATTTTCTCTCTCTTCTCAAATTATTCATTTACTAGTTTCTATGTGACCCTTAAAGTCTAAGCTTATTTTGCATTTTATCTTTGAATTCAGGATAGTTGCCTTTGATAATAATTTATTGTATTTGTTTAAATACATGGCTTTACATGCGTACGTATCCATATACCTTTTATGAGTAGACATCATCTTAAGAGAAAGCTTGATATTTTTGTTGCAAATGTCATCCAAATTCATTAGATTTCAAAACATGGGGACTGTTTTGCTGTCAGTAAAAATGCAGTCTGGTATTTTTAGGTTGCATTGCTGAGGCTTTTCTTGTTAGATTCTGGCACTGAAGGTTTGTTCTTTGTCACCTTCGATTTGACATTTACAGGAGCTAGAACATAAGTCAGGTAAGGAAAGCATGTTATATATTGTGTTTTTTTTTTCTTTTTCCCTGTAGCTGACTCATAGTAATCTTAAAAGTCAACAATGTCATATTTCAAATTTTTTTTGCTCACTGAATAACTATGCTATGGACTGCAAAATCAATCTCTCAGGCTGTTATTGTTCTAACTCCTTCCTAGATGAAGATTAAAGAAGACAAAGAAAGACCAAATAAACAAAATATTTTACTTATTCACAGCTGTTTTAATATTAACAAACATCTCATTGAAATAATCAAACCCTGTGATGTCCTGACCTAAATGTAGCAAATGCAAAGCAAATAGCAAATTGTATCCTTCTATTGGTCCTTTACTACAATGACAAAGTTCACTGACCCAGGAGTGTAGCAAACTACTGAGTAACTTTAATTTCCTGCATCACATAATCCATGTCCATTGATAAGGTGGAGAGGTAGGGAGGAAGAATAAGGGAGGGAGAGAATTTGGGGTGAAGGAAATAAAAAGAAACCACTTACAATAGTGTAACATTGCCTAACACATATGAGGCAGATTTATAAAATGGGGCCCTTATTCATAGAAACTCTATGTCTAGAAGGGTGTTTATGGAATGGCATTGTTTTTGCTGTTTTTATGTTGCTGTTGCTTAGTCATTCTTAGTCATATCCCACTCTTTATGATACCATTCCACCCTCTACTCCTGAGATACTGAGGTGTTCACCATTTCCTTGTCTAGTTCATTTTACAGATGAAGAAACTGAAGTGCACATGGTTAACTGACTTGCCCAGGGTCACTTAGCTAGTAAGTGTCTGAGGCCAGATTTGAATTCAGGAAGATGAGTCATCCAGATTCCAGTCCTGGTACACTCCACTGTGCCACATGGCTGCCCAAACAATAATAACAGTGTTGCCAATTAAAGAATAAAACTCTCTAACTATGGACTTAGGGTTGAGCGACAATCCTGTCTTTCTCCAGTGTGATGACTCCCACTGTAATCTTAGATACAAAGTGATGGTGGGCAACAATATGATAGGGTTGACCCCCAAGCCTTCATGAGAGATAATATTAAATCTGACAAATGTATTATTTTGTAGAATAATTAAAAAAAACACAATTTAGCAGAAGTAAGGCAGAGAAGTGGGGGTGAGTTTAGGATCTGCCTTTTTTACTTAGTTTGCCTTTTTTCTCTTCTGGTAGAGTCCATGTTACAATAAACAAACAAATAAATAAGTAGAGACATATTTTCTTATTGTTCAGATGTTCTCAGTTCTATCAGATTCTTTGTGACCCCATTTTCAGTTTCCTTGATAAATGTACTGGAGTAGTTTGCCATTTCCTTCTCCAGCTCATTTTACAGATGAGGAAACTAAGACAAACAGGTTAACAGATTTTTTTTCAGGGTCATGCAGCCAAATTTGAACTCAGGAAGATGAATCTTTGTGGCTTTCAGTGTATCACTGAGCCACCTAGCTTCCACATGCACAGATAAATAGATGTAATAAATAAGGAGACAGAGAGAGAGAGAGAGAGAGACAGAGACAGAGAGAGAGAGAGAGAGAGAGAGAGAGGAGAGAGAGAGAGAGAGAAAGAGAGAGAGAGAGAAATGAAAACACTTCCCCAGTTTGTTCATTTAAAAAGAAGATGACTTTTATGGTCTTACTGTAGATGTGGCTAACATCTGTAGCTGCACTGCTGCCATGAGGCAGCTACTACCTTTCTTCTTCTCTCCTACCTTGCCGGAAACTTACACCTACTGGTGCATGTGTTAAGACCTCTTGGCCCTCCCTCCCTACCACACCTACCCTATCCCATCCCATCTCAAGGCCAGTTACACTAGTGATTCTGTTTGCTTTTCACTCCAGGAAACACCATGCCTTTCCCAGAATAAGTTGATCACCTGAAATTTTGTCACTGACTCAATTTTTGATACATTCTCTATTCCCTCAGTTGCATCTCCCCTTTGATTAGAGAGTTAGAAGGGAGAATGATACCTTCCCAATGACTTCCTTTGTAGAGGAGTGAGAACTTTTCAGGTAAATCTTCATTTTCTGTCTGTGACTTTGTTTTGTTTCCTTTCCAAGGAACATTATATTCCTTTGCCTGGTACTAAATGGTGTTACCCACCCTTTGCTTTTAAGCTTCCTTTGGTATGTTGTCTTCCTCTATAAATTTGAGATTAAGGACTATCTTTCTTTTTTTTTCTTCTTATTTTTACACTGTTCTCTTTTTGCTGTCCATGACTAATAGTGGGCACTTAAAAATGTTAATTGAATTGGACTATACCATAGCTCTCCATTATTTCCCTTCCTAAATTGTATATGTTAGTGAAATGGCACCACTGTCATTCTGTTTCTCCTTTCCGTACCTTTACACACAATATTGTAGCATAAACTATCCTGACCCTGACTATCTGAAGTCTAGATATGCCACATTTCTCTGCTTCCCCAGGTTTTTCAGGGACTTTTCAAGGGACTTGGGGGTGCCTAGGTCCTCTGCAAATGACTTTGTCCCCCATTGATAGTGTTCCCCTAATATAGGAGGTATCTTCCATAGTGTAGGTCCATTTAGCCAATAGCAGTAAGTTTTACAAAGACATATTTACTTCAGAAGCATAATAATAAGCATACAAACTTATTCTTCTAATACATGTGAGAATAATACCCACCCCATTGTTTGGACTATCTCACTCAAGGGAGGTAGTATTAGGTTCATAATTTTACTCTTTTCCTATCTATTTCCTGCCCAAGTCCAAAATTCCTCTAAGTCTAGAATCTGAGTTTCTCTAGGTTGCCCTGATGACTGGCTGGTTAGCTAGCTGGTAGCAACTTTCTACCCAGAATCCTGGCTAAAAGGCCATGATACATCAAATCCCAGATGCCATAGGTAACAGTGATACTGAGAAAAGACAAATGGAACAGAGCAGATACAAACAGCCCCAGGCTCAATCTCAGAGCCTAGGTAAGAGAGTTATTCAGGGAAGGAATTCCTTCCTGTATTGCAAGTTCAGTTCTTGACAGCAATACTATGAGTAAACTAGGATCTTTATACACTGGATGGTAGAATTAGAGAGTAATCTTCTAACTTTTGCAAGCTTTAAAGACATAGGAAGCAAAAATGGCAGAGAAAAGGCAGGAAACTACCTGAACTATTCCCAATTTCCCTCCAAGCAACTTTTTTTTTGCGTTTTTTTTTGGAGGTCAGTTGGGGTTAAGTGACTTGCCCAAGGTCACATGGCTGGTTTTTTTTTGTGTTAAGTATCTGAGGCCGGATTTGAACTCAGGTACTCCTGACTCCAGGGCCAGTGCTCTATTCACTACTCCACCTAGCCACCCCCTCCAAACAACTTTAAAAGAATCCTCAAAATGAATTCTTGAGCAACAAAAACCACAAAAGGACAGAGTAAAATTATTTCCCTGCTCAAGATAATTTAGAAGGGGGGCAGAGCCAAGAAGGTGAAGTAAAAGTAGGGACTCACCTGAACTCTCATGTGAACTCCAGTTACCCATAAAAAGTGAGTCTGAATAGATTTTAGGGTGGCAGAATACATTGGGAGACAAGAGTGTAGCAGATTTCTAGCCCAGGAAAGTGCATAAGAGTGGGATTTGTTGCACTGGGCAGGGGGAGCTCAGAGTGTGGAACAGAGAGCACATGGGCTACATCAGCACGGATCTCACAATAGCAGAACTGGAACAAGCCAAGGCAAACTGACTAATCCACTATAGGGGCAATTCCCAGACCTCTCACCACAGGAAGGAGGTGTGTCAGAGCTGGGTAGGAGTCAAGGGCAGGGCCTGTGGCAGCAACAGCAGCTACTCCTAGGGCTATCAACCCACAGTGTGGATGTTTAAAAATCACCTATCTATCTGAATATATAGGAGCCAAAATGGCAGTGTAATGCTAGCTCCTCTAATCCACCTCTCTGATCCTGAAAAACACAGAGAATATTGCCCCAGGGTAAAATCTACAAATAATGAAACCAGCGGGAGGCTCAGGAATCCTAGAGGAATGGTGTGGCTGTGACTGTGTGGAAGTTAAATTTCAGGGCAGGACTCTAAAGGTCAAGCACCATCTCAGCTGAACCAGCAGGAGATCCTGATCTGCATGGGGAGGAGTCAGCAAGCACTAACGCCAGAACCCCAGGTCGGCCTTCCCACAACCAGGGGAATCTCCAAACACTAGCACTACCATGGTCACCAGTGACTGAGCCTTCCTGAGCTCTAGCACAGGAGTCTGGAACAGGAATCCTGAAATGGCCAGACCACTCCTCCCGCACACCTCACATTGTGAGATTCAGTGTAACCTCAGGGAAATGGGAAACACTGAAAGTCCTGGCCTTGGACTTTATCTAAGCATTGTGTGAACGCAAGCAAAGAAGTATTTAGCTCCTTGTTTCAGTTATTCAATATTTAGCAACTTGTTTCAGTTCAAGTGTCTTTGAGCCTTGCCATGATTATATCGAGTCTTTGTTAGAAACAGAACCCATGAAGCCCATGAAGTTGGAGGGACTTACCAAAGATTGGAACAGGAGGCACATGAGACTTGGGTGGAAAAGGGAAAAAGCAGATCATATATAAAAGCTGGAGCACAGCTGGGATGGAGCAGAACTGGGAAGAAGGATTGTTGTGATGCCTGAACTTTGTCAACCTGTGTTTATATTACTTTGTCAGACCTGTCTGCTGATAGAGGATGTTGCTGCTACTGCAGAAGCCCTGAGATCTTACTGCTGGTTCAGAATCCCTAAAAGAGGACTTTCTTGTTCTCTCTTTACAGAAGTCCTGGAAGAGGGTTTTACTGATTTTTCAGAGGTCCTGAGACTTTAATGATGATATGTGTTGATTTCTCAGATCCTGTTTGTGAATTGATGGCAGAAAGTAAATTGATGATAGCACCAGCAATACATATGAATGTTGTTGTGACTCTGTTAAGTTGTCTCTTCCTGGAAACAGAAATTTTGAAGGGATTGAGGTGAATTGGTCACCATGAGCTTCAATATGGAATGGGACCAGGAAAAAAAAGCTGGAACAGGAGCTGAGAGCTGCTTTCCTGTGAATCCAGGTGATTGTTGGGTGAATTCCTACAAAAGCTGGGAGTATTAAAGAGGAACCATGGAGTTTGGGAGTCAGTCTCATGACAAGATGAAAGGACCTTTCCTTGAGTACTTACTGCTTACTGACAAGGTGATGATTTACTGTGACCTATGGGTGGGAGAACTTTGTAATTTATACTCTGTACCCTTTAAGGATGATTGAATTAAGGAGGATTAGAAGCTAGTCTCCAATCACAATGAAAGACTTTCTGACTAACTAGACTAAGACAGTGTGATCTAGGGATGGGAGACCTCTGCACTTTGTATTCCTTAAGGATAATTACTCTTTAAGGATGATTAAGTTAAGGACTTACTGAGTGATATCTTTTGCTTAAGACTATGAGGCTGCTGTAGTAAAAAGTTGTTATATGATATTGTTGTGAATATTGTACTTTGTTTCTGTGAATGTTTTGCTTTAGACTATTGCTGAATAAATAGAGGGTTCACTAAACTATGTGATCAGAACCTTAAAGCCAAGAAATTATTGTAGCCAAATTCCAGAATTATCAGGTCAGGGAGAAAATACTGCAAACAGCCGTAAAGAAACTGTTCAAATATTGTGTAACTACAGGCAGTATCATACAGGATCTAGCAGCTTCTACATGAAAGATTGGAGAGATTGGAATATGACATATCATAAAGCAAAGAATAAATGACCACACAAAACCGAGCATAATCTTTTATGCAAGGGGATGGTCATTAAATGAAATAAGGGACTTCCAGACTTTCCTGACAAAAGGGCTGAAGCTCAATGGAAAATCTGATCTCCAACTGCAAGACTCAAGAGAGATAAAAAAGAGTAAACAGGAAACACACACACACAACTTGTTATTGAATGAGAGCAAACTGTATACATCTCTACATTGGAGGATGATACCTAGCAAGATAGAGAATTGATTATCATGACATTTAAAAGGGATATACGCAGACAGAGGGTGTGGGTAGAAATAAACTAATGTGAGGATAAAAAAACCTTATTAAGGGGTTCAAAAGACCTGTAGTCAGAGAAGAAGAAAGGAGGAGACAGAAAAGGGTAAATGATGCCATATAAGGAGGCACAAAAACATATCATAGTTCTGGGAAAGAAGGGAGGGAGCTGAACATTGTAAGAGCTTTACTCTCATTGGTTTTGGTGCAAGGACAGAATAACATACTCAGTAGAGTAAAGGAATCTAACATGAAGAGACACAAAAGCTTATTATAATAAAGGAAATGAAGGGAGGGAGAAGAGCATTGTTTGAGATTTGCTCTCAAAAGATTTGGTGCAGGGAGAGAATAACATACTTTGTTAAGTAGAAAAATTGAATGTGCCCTACAGGAAGTTGGAGAGAGAAGGATAAAAAAAGATAGGGAATATTGAGGGAGGCATTGGTCAAAAGGAAAACTCTTTAATAAGGGCAAGAGAGGAAAGAGAAATAAAAGCATAAACAGGGGAAAGAATAGTATAGCGAGAAAGACTCAGATAGTAATCATAACTGTGAATGCTAATAGGATGAATTATCCCATAAAATGGACATGGATAGTGGAATCGATTAAAAACAATAATCTTACAATATGCTATTTACAAGAAACATATTTGAAACAAGGGGATACACATTGGGTAAAGGTAAAACACAGGAGTAGATTACATTATGCTTCAACTAAAGTAAAAAAAAAAGGTAGCAATCCTAATCTCAGAAAAGTAAAAGCAAAATTCATCTAATTAAAAGAGATAAGGAAGCAAACTATATCTTGCTAAAAGGCACCACTGACAACAAAACAATATCATTACTAAACATATATTCACCACATGGTATAGCATTCAAATACTTAGATTCTTAGAGGAGAAGTTGAGGGAGATATAGAAAGAAATAGAAAAGAGAAATGTATGAGTGGGGAACTTCAATCTCCTCCTCTCTGAACCTAATAAATTTAAACTCAAAAAAGTCAAGTTAAGGAGCTGAATAAAATTTTAGAGAAGCTAGATACGATAGAGCTCTACAGAAAACTGAATAAGGATAAAAAGGAATATACCATCTTTTCAGGAGGAAATTGTACATATACATAACACTGACCATATTCTAGGGTATAATTGCCTCAAAATTTACTGTAGAAAGACAGAAATGTTGAATTCATCCTTGCCAGATCATGATACAACAAAAATTATATGTAATAAAGGGTCATGGAATGATAAACTAAAAATGAATTGGAGAATAAATAATCTAATCTTAAAGAATGAGTGAGTCGAACACTCCAGCACTCCAGACGTAGATATCCACTCCAAAAATCCAGGACATAGGCATTCACAATGGGAAAGAAGGAAACTTCAAAAGCCATGACCATCAAATCTTTTTATAGTGAGCAAGAACAAACAAATTCAGAAGGCAACAGGGACTCTATATCCACACTGGAGACCACAGAAGGAAATGCAAATTGGCCTCAAGCCCAAAGATCCTTCTTGGAGAATCTTAAAAGAGATTTTAAAAATGAAATTAGGCAGACAGTGACCAAATTGGGAGAAAATCTCACTGAAGAAATCAAATCTTTGAAAAGCAAAAATAGAGAACTAGGACAGGAGGTTCAAAAGCTAACCGGAGGAAATACCTCCCTAAAAATGAAAAATAAATATTTGGAAAAGGAACTCCAAAAACTAGCTGAAGAAAATAAGTCACTAAAAATTA
>CM053594.1:165319742-165353333 GCA_028646575.1 Pseudocheirus occidentalis | reverse complement strand
ATCATATCATCTGCAAGGAGTGATGGCTTAGTCACTTGTTTGCCTAATTTGATTTCTTTAGTTTTGTTTTCTTCTCTTATTGCTACTATTAACATTTTTAGTACTAAATTAAATAAGGGAGGTGATAGTGGACATCCTTGTTTTGCCCCTGATATTTTTGGAAATGCTTGTAGCTTATACACATTATATATAATACTTGCTGATGGTTTTAGAGAGATGCTACTTATTATTTTAAGGAAGACTCCATTTATTCCTATGCTTTCTACTGTTTTAATAGAAATGGATGTTGTATTTTATCAAAGGCTTTTTCTGCATCTATTGAGATAATCATATGGTTTCTGCTAGTTTTGTTGTTGATGTGATCAATTATACTGACAGTTTTCCTGATATTGGATCACCCTTGCATTCCTGGAATAAATCCTACCTTATCAAAGTGTATTATTCTCATGAATATTTGCTGTAGTCTCCTTGCTAACGTTTTATTTAGAATGTTTTCATCTATATTCATAAGGGGAATTGGTCTGTATTTTTCTTTCTCTGTTTTTCTCTTCCTGATTTAGGTATCAGTACCATACTGGTGTCATAAAAAGAGTTCAGTAGGACTCCTTCTCCAATTTTCCCAAATAGTTCATAAAATATTGGAGTCAATTGTCCTTTAAATGTTTGGTAGAATTCATTAGTAAAACCATCTGACTCTGGAGATTTTTTTCTTAGCAAGTTCATTGATTGCTTCTTCAATGTCTTTTTATGAAATGGGGTTATTTAGGTAGCTAGCTTCCTCTTTAGTTTGTCTGGGTAACTTTTATCTTTGTAAATATTCATTCATTTCACTTAGATTGTCAAATTTATGTGCATACAATTGGGCAAAAATAATTCCTAATTATTGGTTTAATTTCCTCTTCATTGGAGGTAGATTCACGTTTTTCATTTTTGATATTCATAATTTGGTTTTCTTCTTTCCTTTTTTAAACAATATTGGCTAAAGGTCTGTCAACTTTATTGTTTTTTTTCATATTAACTCTTAGTTTTATTTATTAGTTGAAGAGTTTTCACAAATTTAATTGTATTAATCCCTCCTTTGGTTTTCATTATTTCTAATTTAGTATTTAATTGGGGATTTAAAATTTGTTCTTTTCCTAGCTTTTTCAGATGCATGCCCCCATGATTAACCTCCATTTTCTCTATTTTATTTATGTATTAATTTAGGGATATAAAATTTCCTTTAAGAAGTGTCTTTGATGTATCCCACAAGTTTTGGTATGTTATCTCATTTCTGTCATTCTCTAGAATGAAGTTACTGATTGTTTCTATAATTTCATGTTTGACCTACTCATTCTTTAGCATTAAGTTATTTAGATTCCAATTAGTTTTTAGTCTATCCTTCCATGGCCTTTTATTATGTATAATTGTTATTCCATCATGATCTGAGAAGGATGCATTCAGTATTTCTGCCTTTCTGTACTGAATTGTGAGGATTTTATGCCCTAGTCATGGTCAATTTTTGTATACATTCCACGTACAGCTAAGAAGAAGGTATATTCCATTTTTAACTCCATTCAATTTTTTCTAGAGATCTACCACATCTATCTTCTCTAAGATGCTATTTACCTCCTTAACTTCTTTCTTGTGTATTTTGAGGTTAGATTTATCAAACTCAGAAAGGGGGAGATTGAAGTCCTCCACTAGTATACTTTTGCTATCTATTTCTTCCTCTAACATGCTTAATTTCTCCTTTAGGAATTTAGGTACTGTACTGCTTGTTACATAAATGTTTAGTAATAATATTGGTTCATTTTCAATAGTGCCTTTTTGCAGGTTCTATTTTCCTCCCTTATTTCTTTTAATTAGAAATAATTTTGCTTTTGCCTTGTCTGAGATAAGGATTGCTACCCCTGTTTTTTTTTTACTTTAGCTGAGGCATGATATATTTCACTCTAGCCTTTTACCTTTAACCTGTGTATATCCCCCTCTTTCAGATGTGTTTCTTGTAAACAGCATATTGAAGGATTATGTCTTTTTAATCCATTCTGCTATCTGCCTCCATTTTATGGGAGAGTTCATCCCATTAGCATGCACAGTTATGATTACTATCTGAGTCTTTCTCTCTATCCTATTCCTTCCCCTGTTTATGATTTTAGTTTCTGCCTTCTCCCTTTCCCTTCCTAAGAGTTTTCCTTTTGACCGCTACTTCCGTCAGCATTTCCTTCTTATCTTTCCCCCTCCCTTTTTTCTAACTTTCCCCCTTACTACTTCTTTCCTCCCTTCTACATATCTATGCTTTCTTGGCCCTTCCCCCCTCCTACTACCTGTAGGATATGAAAGATCCTTATACTCAATGTTGCATGTTATTTCTTCCTCAAAGAAAGATTGATGAGAATACATCTCATGCAATGCTCCTCTACTTTCCATTTCCCTCTACTATGGTAAGTTTTATGTCTTTTCTCAATAGAGCCCTATACTTAACTGATTGTGTTATTCCCTCCTTGTATTAGAACCAATGAGTGAAAAGCTCATAAAATGCTCACCTCCCTCTCTTCTTTCCCTCTGCTTTAATGTGTTTATGCCTCTTTGTGGGGCATATTTTACCCTTTTCTAATTCATTCTTTCCTCTTCTTCCATTGCAGTCCCTTTTCAGCCCTTAATAAAGTGTTATCATCATTTTGTATCATTTATACCCACACTCTCTATTTATCTATATCCTTTTTAGATGTCACTGTAGGTATAGAATTCACTATATTAACAGGTATCAGCTGCCCATATATGGATCTAAACAGTTTGCTCTTACTCAATAACAAGTTGTGTGTGTGTGTTATTTTTCCCTATTTGCCTTTCTTTTTCTCTTTTGAATCTTGAGATTGGAGGTTTAATTTTCCCTTCCAACGCTGGCTTTTTCATCAGGAAGCCTGAAATTCTGTTATATCACTGAATGACCATCTCTTTGTTGGGTAGATTATGCTCAGTTTTGCTGGATGGGTGATTGTTGGTTGTAAACTGAGCTCTTTTGCCTTGCAAAAAATAATATTCTATTTCCTCCAGTCTTTCAACATGGAAGCTGCTAGATCCTGTGTGATCCTCACTGTGTTTCCATGATATCTAAATTGTTTCTTTCTGGCCACTTGTAGTATTTTCTCCTTTACCTGATCATTCTTGGATTTGGCAACAACATTTCATGGACTTTTAAATTTGGGATCTCTTTCAGGAGGTGTCTGGTGGATTCTCTCAATTTCTCTCTCTCAATTTACCCTCTGGTTCTAGGATCTCAGAACACTTTTCCTTGATGAGCCCTTTGAAGATTTTGTTCCGACCCATGTTTTAATTTTGATTTTCTGGTAGACCAATAATTCTCACATTGTCTCTCCTGAATCTGTTTTCCAGGTCAGTTATTTTTCCATTGAGATATTTTACCTCTTTTTCTAATTTTTCAGTCTTGATGTTTTGTTTGACTGATTCTTGGTTCCTCACAGAGTCATTAGCTTCAATTTGGTTGATTCTAATTTTTAGCAAATTATTTTCCTCAGTTAGTTTTTGAAGATCCTTTCCCATATGTTCAGATTTCATTTTTAGTTAGCACATTTTTCTTTTTAAGGAGCTGGGTTCTTCATTGTAATGTTTTTCTAATTTTGCAATTTTGATTTTTTAAAAGTGTCAATTTTATCTTCTACCTCTCTAATCTGGATTTCAAAGTTCTTTTTGAACCCATCTAAGAATGTTTTCTTCACCTGAGACTGGTTCATAATCCCTGTTAAGGTTTCTGCTTGTGTGTGGAGTTAATATTGTCTCCTTCTGAATTTAGGATTCCAGAGTCTTTGTTTTGTAGCCTTTCCCCTCTCTCCCACTTTGAAGTAGGTCCTTAGCCATGCCCTTCCTCTGGGGTTCCTAAATGTTTACTGCTTACTTTTTTCTGGGGTGATAATTACTGTGTTTTCATGGTCAGAGGTGGGGGTGGGGGAGATTGGAGCAGCAAGGGTTCACTCTGCATCCTGGTCCCTGGAAGTCCAAATACAGGCTTTTTAAATTTCCAGGCTGTGGTCCCTGGAGTACCTGCTGCCCCTGCCTTTGTCTCTTATCCAGCTTGGTTGATGCCTGCCCTTGTGGTGATAGACCTAGGAACGGCCCTTGTTGTAGGTCTATCAACTTGCCACCACATTGAGCAGGCCTTGTCCCAGTCTCTTGGTGTGTAGCCCCTGCGTCATCATATAGGCCTCCTAGGTCAATATTTCTAACTATTTTTCTTCCTTTCTGTAGCTTCTGATGAAATATATGAAAAGTATAACTTTGACTTAAGTAACAAGTATTTTCAATATACTGTTACCATTTGGGATAGGACAAAAACACCATCATAGAATGGTAAGCTAGCATTACCTCAGAAATGGGAGAGACTTGACAGGACATTTAGTGTAACCCAAACCAGAACAATCTTCTCAGCAATATGGCTAAGTGGTCATTCTATTCTCCCATAATATGTGTGTGTGTGTGTGTGTGTGTGAGTGTGTATATATATCCACATACATCAAATATGCATCATATATACACACACATATAAATGTGTGTGTTTGTGTGTATACATATACAGACTCATTCCTTTTTAAGTCTATCGTACCAAATTCAAAACGAAATAAATCTAATACATAAACCAAAATGTGCACAGTATAAAATATTATCAAAGATGCAATCACTGAAACTGACACACCCAGATTTCATAGGGAAAACTCAATTCTTGTTTGATTTTACTGCTCCTCTCTCAATATTGAAACACATACTCAATGTCTTAAGCAAACATAGTAAAATGTCATATATGATTTAATGGTAGCTTAAAGTTAAAAATATGTGAATAAACAATTAAAGATATTAAGATTCAATCTCTGGAAGGCAAGATGGTTTAATGAGACAGAAACTTGCTTGAGGCATCCCAAATTCACTGCCAACCAATCTTGGAAGAATACCTCAGAACAAGTTTTGAAGTGATGAACTGGTTTTCCAGTCCAGGATAGTTTGGAAATTGAGCAGGAAAGGTCTTTCTCTTTTGTGTAGGAGGGAAGTATGGTTCAATGTAGATTGCTCCACAGTGATTTATACTGTAGAGAGCCAGCAGTTATGCCCTGAACCTTGGGCAAGACAGCTCCAAGGCTTGATTCCCTGTACAAACAAGCAGTGAGACCCTGTCAACAATACTAGCTAGCAGTGAGATCCTGATGCCAGGTGCAATTCAGTAGTTAACTCCAAGCTCTAGTGCAAGCCAACAGCAAGGCCTTGATCCCCCTCACAAAAATCTTGTGACAGTCCCTTCTCCACTGCAGGAGCAGAGCCCAACTTTTACATAAAGTAAAAAGTCATGAAATAGGAAGAAAAACTAGAAAAACAAGAAAAATGTATCTCTCCTTAAAGAGAATGACAACAATAGCAACACGTATGAGTTGAAGCCAAAGCAGTACTCTGGGAACATTTTTATATCTCTATAGACTTAATAAAATAGAAAAAAGTCAGATCAACAATTGGATCATATAATTTTTAAAAGTTACTAAAAAAAGGACAAATTAAAGACCCCAAATTAAACATTAAATTGGAAATTCTAAAAATGAAAGGAGAGATAAACAGAATTGGAAGCAAGAAAACCACTGAACTAATAAATAAAACTAGAAACTAGTTTTGAATTAGTTAATTTTATTTAAAACAGGAAAGAAGAAAACCAAATCATCAGTATTATAAAATGAAAGGAATGAATTCACCAATGAAGAGGAAATTAAAGAAATTAATAGGAACTATTTTGCCCAGTTATATGTCAATAAATCTTATAATCAAGATAAAATGAATGAATATTTACAAAAATAAAAATTGTTCAAATCAACAAAAGAGGAAATAGGATACATAATTAACCCTATCTTAGAAAAATAAGTTTATCAAGAAAAAATTGCATAGGACTAAATAGATTCACAAGTGAAAGAATTCACATTTACAAAACAGCAATTCATCCCAGTACTATTTCAACTATTTGGGGGAAAATAGGTGAAGAAATTTTTTCCAAAATCTTTTTATGACACAGATATGAAATTGATACCTAAAGCAGGAAGACCAAAAAAATTGAAATAAGGAAAAGATAGACCACATTCTGTAATGAATATTGATGTGAAAATTTTAAACAAAATACTAAGAAAGAAATGTAATGGTAATGGAATTTGGAGATGCCCCTATATTGGCTTGGTTTTGGTGTTTAGTGTTAAAACCCAGAGCTTGTGAATTCTACTTGTGGGATGGACTTGATGTGAGGAGAGAGGGCCAAAGTGGAAGGAGCCATGAATTGGGAGAGAGGTCCAAGCCAAGAGAAGGCCAGAAGGACTTTTGTAGAGCAGTATCCAGTATCATGCAGCCTGAGTTGCTGAGAGAAAGACTTCTGAGGGCCTTTGGAGCTGCCCAGGACTTTTGAGAACTTCCACACAGAGCTGCCAAGAACTGAGGAGGCATGGCTGTGATGCTGGTATTTTGACTATTTTGAAGTTGTTTTGACAGATTTGCCTGCTGGTGAAGGACAGTGCTACTGTTGTAGAGGTCCTGGAACCTTGCTGTTGGTTCAGAAGCCCTGAAAGAGGATTTTCTTGTGGTATGTTTACAGAAATCCTGGAAGTGGGCCTTGCTGATATTTTTCAGGGGTTCTGGGACTTTTCTACAGGCAGAGAGTGACTTGATGAGGACACTGGCTATGGTTTTGTGGAACCTTGTCTCCCCAAGAACTGAGATTGCTGAGGGCTTGCCTGAAGTAAAGAAAGGCCTTTCCTTGGGTTTTCAATGCTAGGATGATATCTTAACCTTGTCATAACTTAAGGATGGGTGGCCTTTTGTGCTCTCCTGTCCCTTTTGAGAAAGTGCTTGGTGTTAATTGATGGTTTTATAATTCAGTAGTGTCCAGGGGTAGGAAACCTTTGGCCTTTTTCTGTCCTGTGATTGACTAAATGAATGTACTTTGTTTATTATTGGAAACTATTCTCCATTTGAGAAGAGACTAAATGAATGTACTGCCGAGGAGTGGGCTACTTTCACTACTGATCCTGGGGTGGGACACCTGGACCTTGGTACCTTGCAAATGAATTGAGAACTTACTTGCTAGATGAAAGAGTTACACTGCATTTTGACTTTCTCTGTTCTATGAATGTTTTGCTGAATAAATGGGGTTTTCTATGCTTGTAATCTGAACCTTGGAAATTGTCTTTGCTTGGCATTACAGGATATTGCTGTACTATATCACAAAGATCATACACTGTGACCAGTTGTGATTTATAATGCAGTGATTTCAAGATAAGAAAAACTATCAGCATAATTGACCATCAATCAAAAAAATCGACACGAATCATATGGATATCGCCATGCATGCAGAAAAATCTTTTAAAATGCAGCATCCATTCCAATTAAAAACATTAGAGAGCATATGAATAAATAGAGCTTGCTTTAGCATTATGAGTAGTATCTATGCAAAACCACCATCAAATATTGTCCATATTGGTGAAAAGCTAGGAGCATTCCCCAGAAGAGCAGGGTTGAAGCAAGGCTGCCTATTATAACTTATGTTATTCAATATCATACTAGAAATGCTAGCAGTAGGAATAAAGGAAGAAACTGAAGCATTTAGAAGAGGTAATAAAGAGACAAAACTATCACTCTTTGCATATGATATGATGTTATACTTAGAGAAGCCTAAAGAATCAACTAAAAAAAATTAGTTGAATTAATTAGAAATTTTATTAAAGTTGCAGGATATAAAATAAACCCACATAAAACATTAGCATTTCTGGATATTACCAAAAAAGTTCATCAGTGAGAGATACAAAGAGAAACTTTATTTAAAATAACTGTAGACAATATAAAATACTTGGGAATCTACCTACCAAGACAACCCCAGGAACTATATGAATACAATTACAAAACTTTTCACACAAATAAAGTCAGTTTTAAACAATTAAAAATATTCATTGTTCATGTGTAGGTCAAGTTAATATAACAAAAACAATGGTCCTACCAAAATTAATCTAATTGTTTAGTGCCATACAAATCAAACAACAAAAAAAATTATAGAGTTTGAAAAAAATTCATCAGGAAGTATAAAAGGTAAAAAACATCAAGGGAATGCATTAAAAAATGTAGAGAGAGGCCTTGGAGACCCAGTGTTATGGTGCAACCCACCAGACAGGCCCCAGAGACCCTCAACGGCAGAGGGCCAAGAGGTTGCTTGGCAAGGCCTTCTGATCCACCGTCCTCAAAGGCCACTCCCAGGTATATCACCACAGGGTTGTGATCTGACAGAACTGGGTAAGAGACAAAGGCAGGACCTACAGCAGGGGCATAGCTACTCCCGGGACTACCCATCCACAGCCTGGAAATTTAAAAACCCCTTATCTGAACTGACCAAGATGACAGTGTGAACCCTGGCTGTTCCAATCGCCCCAACCCCATGCTCTAAACCCAAAACAAAGTAAATATTGGCCCAAAGGAAGATTTTAAGCAGTAAAGCCTTAGGAACCCGGGAAGAAGGGCATGGCTAAGGTCCTACCTCAAAATGGGAAGAAAGCGGGCTACAAAGCAAAGACAAAGACTCTGGAATCCTATTATAGTGAGACAGAGGAATTAAACTCAGAAGGAGAGAGTATTGACTCCACACCCACAGCTGAAGCCTTAACATGGACTATGACCTGGTCTCAGGCACAGAAAGCATTCTTAGATGAGCTCAAAAAGAACTTTGAAGTCCAGCTTAAAGACTTAGAAGATAAAATCAACACCTCTTATAAAAACAAAATGACAAAATTTTAAAAAACATTACAATGAAGAGAACAGCTCCTTAAAAAGTAAAATGTGTGAACTAAAAACAAAATCTGAGCATAAGGAAAAGAAACTTCAAAAACTGAGGAGAATAATTTGCTAAAAACTAGAATCAACCAAACTGAAGCCAATAACTCTTTGAGGAACCAAGAATCATTCAAACAAAACATTAAGACTAAAAAATTAGAAAAAAGAGGTAAAATATCTCAATGGAAAAATAACTTACCTGGAAAATAGATCCAGGAGAGATAATCTGAGAATTTTTTGTCTATCATAAAGTCATGATGAAAAAAATAAGTCTGGAGAATATATTCCAAGAGCTCATCAAGGAAAATTGCCTTGAGATCCTAGAACCAGAAGGTAAAATAGAAATTGGGAGAATCCACTGAACACCTCCTGAAAGATATCCCAAATTGAAAAGTCCGTGGAATGTTGTGGTCAAACTCCAAAACTATCAGTTAAAGGAGAAAATACTACAAGCAACGAGAAAGAAACAATTCAGGTATCACAGAACCACAGTGAGGATTGCACAGGATATGGCAGCGTCACTGATAAAGATCAGATAAACTGAAATATGATTTTTTGCAAGGCAAAAGAGCTTGGGCTACAATCAAGTATCACCTATGCAGTGAGAATGAGCATAATCTATCAGGTAAGGAGATGGACATTCAGTGATATAACAGAATTCCAGACCTTCCTGATGGAAAAGCTAGAGCTCAATGGAAAATTCAACCTCCAATTACAAGACTCAGAAGAGACATAGAAAGCTAAATAAGGAAAACACACACACACAACTTGTTATTTAACAAGAGCAAACTATTTACATCCCTGTACAGAAAGATGACACCTGTTAATATCATGAACTCTATACCTACAGCAACTTCTAAAAGTGATATAGACAGATAGAGGGTATGGCTACAAATTATATGAAATGATGATAAAAATCCTTATTTCAGGACTGTAATGGAAGAAGAGGAAAGAATGAAACAGAAAAGGGTAACTTTGTTATGCCTCCCAAAGAGGCATAAAAAAACATAGTAGAGGGAAAGAAGGGAGGGAGATGACAATTATATGAGCTTTCCCCTCACTGTTTCTGGTGCAAAGAGGGAATAACACAGCCAGTTAAAGATAGGACTCTATCAAGAAGAAATATAAAACTTATCATAATAGAGGGGAAAAGGGTAGGGAGAGGAGTACTGCATGAGATCTATTTTTGTTAATCTTGGTTTGAGGAAGAAATAACATACAACATTGAGTATAAAAATCAATCATATACTACAGGCAGTAGGAGGGGGGAAGGGCCAAGAAAGTGGGGAAAGTTAGAAGGGAGGGAAGAAATAGTAAGGGAGATGGGTAGGAAAAGGGTAGGAAAAGGGCAGATAAGAAGGGAATACTGAGGGAGGCAGAGGTTAAAAGGAAAATTCTTAAGAAGGGGATGGGAGAATGGGAAAAACAAAAACATAAACAAAGGAGGGAATAGGATGAAGGGAAAGACACAGATAGTAATCATAACTGTGAATGTGAATGGGATGAACTCTCTCATAAAACAGAGGTGGATAGTAGAATGGATTAAAAGCCATAATCCTGCAATATGCTGTTTATAAGAAACTCATCTGAAGCAGGATACACACAGGGTAAAGGTAAAAGGCTGGGGCAAAATATCTCATGCCCCAGCTAAAGTAAAAAAAAAATGCATGGGTAGCAATCCTTATCTCAAGTAAAGCAAAAGCAAAAATAGATCTAATTAAAAGAGATAAGGAAAGAAATTATATCCTGCCAAAAGGCGTGATCAAAACTGAGTCAATGTCATTACTAAATATTTATGCACTAAGTGGTACAGCATCTACATTCCTAAAGGAAAAATTAAGGATGCTAGAGGAAGAATTAGACAGCAAAACTATATTAGTGGGAGACTTCAGTCTCCCCTTCTCTGAGATTGATAAATCTAACCTCAAAATAAGCAAGAAAGAAGTTAAGGAGGTAAATAGAATCTTCAAGAAGATAGATGTGGTAGACCTATAGAGAAAATGAAATAGGAATAAAAAGGAATATACCTTCTTCTCAGCAGTACATGTCACATATACAAAAATTGACCATATACTAGGGCATAAAAACCTCACAATTCAGCACAGAAAGGTGGAAATATTAAATGCATCTTTCTCAGATCATGATGCCATAAAAATTATACATAATAAAGGGCCATGGAAGGATAGGCAAAAAACTAGATGGAAACTAAATAACTTAATCTGAAAGAATGAGTGCCTCAAACAGGAAATTATAGAAACAATCAGCAACTTCATTCAAGAGAATGACAATAATGAAGCAACGTACCAAAATTTATGGGATGTAGCACTAAATTAGAAGAGTAGAATGAGGAAAAATCTTGTACACAATCACAGACACATTGTACATGTGATGCCCAACCTTGATAAACTGGACTCTTCTTAGCAATGCACAGGTATAAGACAACTCTATATTCAGAAAAAAATCTTGAAAGAACAGAGTTTAAATGGAGACTGAAGCAATCTACATGCTATAACCCTTTTCCATATTTGGTTTTGTTTTCTTTTTCCCATTGTCCACTCCATTGGTTAAAATCCTTCTATTCAACCAGACTAATGTCCAATGTGAAAGTATTTGCAGATTCTATACTTGACTGCATGCTGCCATGGGTGGGGGGTGGAAGAGGGAGGGGAGAAAACTTGAAACTCATGGGACTCTGGACCTGAATCTTTAAAGTAAAATTAAATAAACAAATAAATTTAAATTTAGAAAAAAGAAATGAAATTTAAAGGAATGTGATCTATTCATACCACATCTCAACTGGTATTATGAAGTCCTAATCATCAAAACAATCTGGTATTATCTAAGAAATAGAGTTGTGACTCAGTGGGATAGATTAGATAGATATACAATACATTGAGTAAATGACCATAATAACTTATTGTTACAAATATTCAAGCTTTGGGGGCAAAAATTCATTATTTGACAAAAATTCATGGAAAAAGTGAAAAACAGTATGGCAGAAAGTATGCAAAGACCAGAATTTCACACTGTATAAGGTCAGAATGATTTAGTATCATTTAGCAAATTTTGTGTCAAATATATTAAGTTCAGGTTGTGTTTTTTGTTTGTTTTTAACAATGTCCTGAAAGCCTGACAGTTCATTAAACGTCCATTTTTTTCATTCAGAATTATGCTTAGCTTTACTGGGTATGACTTTTTTTTCTTCAGGCATAGCCCCAGTTCCTTTGCACTTCAATATGTAATGTTCTCAAGATCTGTGGTCTTTTAGTGTCACTGCTGCCAGGTTCTATCTGATTCTAATTTTGTCACTGCCGTATTTAATTTTATTTTTCTTGCTACTTACAATATTTGATCCTTGGTTTTGGAATTTGACTATAACATTTCTATGCATTTTCCTCATAGGATCTCTTTCATGTGTGATCAGTGGATTTTTCTCTGTTTATACTTTCCCCTTTTGTTCTAATTCTTCAGGATATTTGCGTTTATTTCTTGTATTATCACATCAATAGTCTTTATTTTAATAGTATATTTCAGATAGTCCAATTATTCTTGTTTTCTCTTCTTGATCTGTTATCTAGAGCAGTTGTTTTTCTTATGAGATGTTTCATATTCTTTATTAATTTTTCACTTTTCACATTTTGTTTTCATTATTCCTCAGTTTTTCATATCTTCACTGGTTTCCCCTTGCCCAATTCTGATTTTCAAGGAGTTATTTTCTTACTTAAGATGCTGCATCTACTTTTGTAACTGGTGGGCTTTCTTTTAATAATTTTCTTGTTTATTTGTTTCTTAATTTTTTCTCAGTCTTTCTCATTTGATTTTTAAATTTTTCTAAAAATTATTTTTTGAATTCTTTTGGAGCAGATGACTATTTGACTTTATTGGGGTGTGTGTATGTGTGTGTGTGTATGTGTGTGTGTGTGTGTAAGAGTGTTTCTTTGTTTCAGTGTCCTCCTCTAAAGACAAGCACTAGTTTTCTCTATTCTCTTAGTATTTCTCTGTGGTTGATTTATTTTTCCTCCTTTATGCATTAAAAAAAATTGTAGTAGTTCAGTTTCTATAAACACCTCTAGTCCTGGGCATGAGGAATAGTGCTTCTGGCCTCAGATCCTCCTTCAGTTCTCCTCTTTGACTTTAAACTAGAAATGAGAACTCCAGGCTCCTATAAGTGCCCACAGCAAGTGGCATCCCTATCCCACTGATTCTGCACTCACCTGACATGTGCTGGATAATTCTCCTGAGAAGGTCTACGCAGCAAGTTGGGCCTGTTGTTCTTGTCAACAGAGGTTCCCTCAGTCTTTCCTGGCTCTTATGCCCAGCACCCCTCACTTTCCTAGGGGTAAAAGTTTGTTCAACTGTGGCCATGCTAGCCTCCCAACCTTATAACCCCAGGACTTACTGCTTATTTTTTAAGGACCTAGAACATGGATGTGTTTACTATTCAAAGCAACAAATCCCATGTTGGGACTTTTCTTCAGGTCTTCTATGATTTTTCCAGAAGGAATCCTGTTCTGCCTCTATTATTATTTATTTTTTACTGCTTTATATTCACCCCGAGGTGCTATTTCATCTCTTTTGTGGGAGGAAATTTTGAGAACTTGGAATTTTCTTACCTATTCTTCCATCTTCCCAGAATTCTCACTATAGCTCTTTGTGTGGTACAAAAGAATTGGAAATGAAAGGGATGCCTATCAATTGAGGAAGAGGTCTATGATTATAATAGAATATCATTGTATTATAAACGAAGTAATGAAGAGGAGGATTTCAGAAAAAAAACTAAGATTTGAATGAACTGATGCTAAGTGAGTTGATCAGGACCAGGAAAACATTATATATAATAAGAGTAATTTCGTAGGATCAGCAACTGTGAATGACTTAGCTATTCTCAGTAATGTAATGATCGAAGACAATCCCAAAGTATTAGTGATGAAAAATGCTGTTTGCAAAGAAAGAACTAAGAAGAATCATACTATTTTCTCTCTCTACTATCTCTCTCTCTCTCACTCTCTTTTCACCCTTATTTACTACCTACACACAATGTTGCTTTTATTGTTTAAAATATTCTACTCCTGGCTCTGCTTGTTCAACCATTTACTAATTGATAGGCATGCTATCAATTTCCAGTTCTCTGTAACCACAAAAATAGAGGCTATAAATACTTTTGTACATGTGGATCCTTTTCTCTTTTTTATAATTTCTTTTGTAGACAGATCTAGTAGCAGTACTGAGTTTATGCAGGGTTCAGTTGCCCTTTGGAAATAATTCCAATTGTCCTCCAGAATTTTCGGGCCAGTTCACAATTCCATTATCAAAGCATTCATGTTCCAATTTTTACATATCTTCTGCAATAGTTATCATTTGTGTTTTCTATCATATCATCCAATTGGATGGGTCTGAGGTGGTATTTTACAGAGTCATTTTAAATAGAATTCCTCTAATCAATGTGATATAGCACATTTTTTTCATATTACTAAAGATATCTTTAATTTCTTCCTCTGAAAACTGCTTGTTGATATCCTTGACCATTTATCAATTGGGGAATGAATTCTATTCTTATAAAGTTGGCTCAGTTCTGTATATATTTTAGCAAAGATGCCTTTGTCAGAAACACTGGCTCTAAAAAGTGTTTATTAGCTTTCTGCTTTCTTTCTAATCATCTTGATTGCATTGATTTTGTTTGTGCATTGTTTTAGTTTAATGAATTCAAAATTATTAATTTTGTGTCACATAATGTTCTCTATCTCTTGTTTGGTCAGAAATACTTCCCATCTTCATAAATGTCACAGGTAAATTATTCCTTGCTCTCCAGATTTCCTTATGGTATCATCTCTTACATCTAAATCAAGTACACTTTTTGACCTTATCTTGGTATAGAATCTAAGATGTTGGTCTATGCCTAGTTTCTGCTATACTGCTTTCTAGTTTCCCTAGTGGTTTTTGTCAAATAGTGTGTTCTTATCCCAGAAACCAGAGTCTTTGGGTTTATCAAACAAGATTACTATATCCATTGACTTATATTGTCTTATATTCCTAACTTATTCCACTGACCTACTACTCTGTTCCTTAGCCAGTACCAAATTTCTTATCCCGTACCAGCAATTCTGATGATTGCTACTTTATAACAATGTTTTAGGTCTGGTACAGCTAGGCCACCTTCACTTGCATTTCATTTCATTAATTATTTTGATATTCTTGATTTTTTGATCTTCCAGATGAATTTTGTTACTATTTTTTCTAGCTCTATAAAATACTTTTGTTCATTTCATTGGTATGGCACTGAATAAATAAATTGATTTAGGCAAAATTGTCATTTTTGTTATATTTTCTCAGCCTAACCAGGAGCAATTGCTATTTTTATAGTTGCTTAGCTGTGACTTTGTTTGTAGAAAAGTGTTTTGCAATTGTATTCTTATAGTTCCTGGGTTGTCTTGGCAAGTAGATTTTCAAATATTCTAAATTGTCTACTGGAATTTTAAATGAAATTTCTCTTTTAATCTCTTGCTGCTATTCTTTGATGATAAAATATAAAAATGCCAATCATTCATATGGTTTTATATTACGTTCTGCTACTTGCTTAAAGTTCTTAATTTTTTTCAATAGTTTTTTAGTTAATTCTCTAGGATTCTCTCACTATACCATCATATCATCTGCAAAGAGTGATAATTTTATTTCCTCATTTTTGCCTATTCTAATTCTTGCCATTTTTCCCCTCTCTTATTGTTAAAGTTAAGATTTTCAGAACAATATTAAGCAATAATGGTGATAATGGGAATCCTTGTTTTACCCCGATCTTACTGGGAATGCTTCTGGTTTATCTCCATTGAATATAATAACTGCTGATGGTTTTAGACAAAAATTGCTTATCAGTTTAAGGCAAACTCAATTTATTCCTCTGCTTTCTAGTGATTTTAATAGGAATGGGTGCCACATTTTGTTAAAAGTATTTTCTGCATTTATTGATGCAGTCATAAGATTTTTTTTAAATTTTGTTCTTGATACAGTGTTATGCTGAAAGTTTTCCTAATATTGAACAAGACCTGCATTGTTAGAGCAAATCCCATCTGGTCATAGTGTATTATTTTCATGATAAAATACTACAATCTCTTTACTAATGTTTCATTTAATTTTTGCATCACTATTCATTAGGGAAATTAGTCTATTATTTTCCATTTTTGTTTTAGCTTTTTCTGTTTTAGATATCTGAACTATATTTATGTCATGAAAAGAATTTCAAAGAATTTTTTCTTTGCCTATATTTCCAAATAGTTTATATAATATTGAAATGAATTGTTCTTGAAATGTTTCACAAAATTTCTTTATGAATCCATCTTGTCCTGGAGATTTTTCTTAGGGATTTCACTGATGATTTATTGTATTTTTATGTGGAAAATTGGATTATTTAAATATTCCATTTCTTCTGTCAATCTCAGTGATTTCTATATTTCTAAGTATTTATCCATTTCACTTGGATGGTCAGATTTATTGGCCTATCTTTGGACAAAACAGTTCATAATTACTGCTTTAATTTCCATTTCATTGGTGGTAAATTCACATTTTCAGTTTTGATGTTGGTAATTTGGTTTTCTTTTTCTTTCTTTTTATATCAATTTAACCAGATTTCTTTTTTTTGCATTTTTAATAAAATAACCTTATATATTTTTTATAGTTTTTTTCTTATTTTCAGTTGTATCAATCTCTTCTTTGATTTTTAGAAGTTCAAAATTATTGGTATTTAATTGGGGATTTTAAATTTGTTCCTTTTTTCTAGCTTTTTTAGTTACAAACTCAATTCATTTCTCTCTTCTTTCTCTATTTTATCTATGTACTCATTTAGAGACAGAAAATTCCCCCTAATAACTGCTTTGGCTACATTCCATAAATTTGGCATGCTAACTCAATTTTTTTCATTCTCATTGATGAAAGTATTGATTGTTTCTCCAATTTGTTGCTTGATCCACTCACTCCTTAACTTATTTTGTTTACAATAGTTTTCAGCCTGTCTTAAAATGGTCTTTTATTATATCTAATTTTTATTGCATCATGATCTGAAAAGAAAGTATATTTTAATATTTCTGCATTACTGCATTTTATTGTGAGAGGTTTTGCCCTAATATATGGTCAATTTTTATGCAAATGCATTGTATCATTAAAAATTGCTTTATATATACACATATGTATATATACATATGCATATGAAAATATACCTATATAAAACATATATAACATATAAACATATATAAACACATGTAAAACATATAAAAATATACATATAAAGTATGCATATAAAATTGTTTATATGTGTATACATACATATGTATATATACATTTTATGTTAATGTGTTGTACCGCTAAAAATTGTTTTCATATATATATATGTGTGTGTGTGTGTGTGTGTGTGTGTGTGTATGTATGTATCTTTCTCCATTCAGTTTTCTCTGAAGATCTATCATATTTAACTTTGCTAAAATTATATTCCCCTCCTTAACTTAGCTCTTATTTATTTTGTGGTTAAATTTATCTAGTACTGAGAAGGGGGGGGGGGTTGTGGTCCCCCAATGGTATAGCTTTGCTTTGTAATTCTTCCTGGAAGTCCCTTAACTTCTCTAAGTATTTGCATGATATATTTCATTATCTATGGCACATTTAGCTAGAATTAGTTTCCTTTCTTACCTCTTTTAATTAGATGTATTATTTTATTTTATTTTATTTGAGATCATCAATGCTACCCTTTCCTGTTTCCAACATATTGTAGGATTCTGTTTTTTTTTTCTCTTTTTTCTCTTTTCTCATAGCTTCATTGAGTTATGGGAGTTCCTCCACCATAAATACAGAGTGACCCAGGAAGAGATTCTATTCCTACTTTTTTCAAGTTATTGATGAAAATGTGAAATGACATAGACCTAGTATAGAAATATTTGGGACACAGTTCCAGCTTTGCTTTGATTCAAGCTATGGAACTGAATCACCCTAATTAGACTCTCATCTGGTCTACATCTCTCTACCTTTCCCACACAAATACCATGAACAAACTTGCTAAGTGCTTTTTAAAAAATCTGGTTCAAACATCTCTATTATAATCTCCTTGTTCTACTTATATATTAACCTTATTTTAAAAAAACAATATTTGGATCTGTCTGTCACTCTTTGTGATCATTGCTTGCTTTTCTAAATTATTGCTATCTTTAAAAAAAGCTTCTAAAATTTTGCCAGTAATTAAAGTAGAACTCTTAGGTGTTTAGGAAGCAAACATTCTCTGAACTTTTTTCTCTGAAAATATTTATAACACTTCCTATGATCTTTCAAGACCTGCTGATACTAGCTAAATTATGAAATTTCCTAGTCCTTCAGTACCTTGGGATAGAGTTCATCTGATATTGATACTCTTAGCTCCTGACCTCTATTTTCTACCTACATTTCTGTGGTACCAGCTCTCCATTAGACTAGTATGTCCTCTAATTTCCAAACTACATCTTTGGATGCAAAATAAACTCTAAGCAGCATCATATTTGTTCAATTCATGATTGTCATATTATCTACCTGGGTTTTTATTCCTGTTCCTTCTTTTATCCTTCTATTTCCTTTGAGAAAGAGAAATAAAACAAAACACACAAAAAATCCTTTTTTCATTTAGTCTCATCTAATTCTAAGTGTTTACACTGCTGACACTGTTTCTGATGTTTCTGATGATGCTGAAACTGCATTGTTTTCAAAATATAGTTTTTGTTTTTAATTTCTATAATTGACATTTTTAAATTTTGCTTTTATTTTTTATTTAATTAAATTACTTATTTTTAGTTTTCAACAATCACATTCATAAGTTTTAAATTTCCCCTCCCCCCCACTCCCTCTGGAGGATGGCTTGCAATCTAATATGGACTCTACATATATGTTCTGATTAAAGACATTTTCATATTAGTCATAGTGCATAGAATGATTAATTATAATGAAGGGGAAAACCATGAGAAAGAAAAATAAAACAAAACAAGAAAAAAATAGTGTGCTTCACTCTGTATTCCAACTCCATAGCTCATTCTCTGGATGGGACTGCCATTTTCCATCATGTGTTCTTTTGAATTGTTTTAAGTTGATTGCTGAGAAGGGGTAAGCCCATCAAAATCAGACCTAACGCACTGTGACTGTTACTGTGTACATTGTTTTCCTTGTGTTCCCTTCAGTCAGCATCAGTTTATATAACTCTTTTGGGATTTCTCTGAAGTCTACTTGCTCATAATTTTTTATAGCACAACACTACTCCATTATATTTACATACCATAACTGGTTTAGCCATTCACCAATTGATGGGAATCCCTTCAATTTTCAGATCTTGGCCCCCACAGAAAGAGCCGTTATAAATATTTTTACATGTGGATACTCTTCCATTTTTATGATCTCTTTGGTTTAAAACCCTAGAAGTGGTATTGTTGGGTCAGAGCATGAACATTTTTATAACACTTTGGGCATAGTTCCAAATTGCTTTCCAGGATGGTTGGATTAGCTCACAGGTCCATCAACAATGTGCTAGTGTTCCAACATTTCCACATCCTCTGCAACATTTATCATTTTTCTGTTCTGCCACGTTAGCTCATCTAATAGGTGCGATGTGGTACCTCAGAGTCATTTTGATTTGCATCAATCTAATCAATAGTTATTTAGAGCATTTTTTTCATATAACTACAGATAGCTTTAATTTCTTCCTCTGAAAACTGCCTGTTCATATTCTTTGACCATTTATCATTTGGGGAATGACTTTCATTCTTGTAAATTTCACTCAGTTTTCTATGCATTTTAGAAATGAGTCCTTTATCAGATCCTTTATTAGAGATACTGGCTCTAAAATTCTTTCCCAGTTTTCTGTTTCCCTCCTAATCTTGGTTGCATAAACTCTGTGCAAAATCTTTTCAATTTAATGTATTCAAATGATCCATTTGCATTTCATAATGTTCTCTTATCCATTGTTTGGTCATAAATTCTTCCACTCTTCATAAATCTGACAAATAAACTATTCCTTGCTGTTTAATTTGTTTATAGTGTCAGTTCATAGATCATGAATTTGGACTTTATTCTGGTATATGGTGTCGGACATTGGTCTATGCCCAGTTTCTGCCATACTATTCCCCAGGTTTCCCAGCAGTTTTTATCAAACAGTGAGTTCTTATCCCAGAAGCTGTGGTCTTTGGCTTTATCAAACAGAAGATTGATGTAATAATTGAATGCTATGTCTTGTGTATCTAACCTATTCCAATGAACTACCCTTCTAGCTCTTAGCCAAAACCAAGTGGTTTATATGATGCCATATTTATAATTCAATTAAAGATCTTATATGACTTGGCTGCTTTCCCTAGCTTTCTTTTCATTAATTCTCTTGAAATTCTGGACTTCTGTAACCCCAGAGTAATTTTAATATTATTTTTTCAAACTCAAAAAATAATTTTGATTGTTATGGTTCTAAGTAAATTTATTTAGGTAGAAGTGTCATTTTTATTGTATTAGCTTGGCCTATGAATGAGCAACTGATGTTTATCTAATTATTTAGATATGACTTTATTTGTATGAAAAGTGTTTTGAAATTATGTTCATGTAATCCCTGGGTTTTTTTGGCAAGTAGACTTTCTTGCTTTTGGTAAAGATGTCTATGGTATAATGTCTATGACAATTCTAAATGGAATTTTCCTTTCTATCTCTTGCTTTTGGGCCTTGTTAATAATATAGAGAAATGCAGGTGTTTTATGTGGGTTTATTTTATATCCTGCAACTTTGCTTATTGTTTCAATTAGTTTTATTTGATTCTCCAGGATTCTCCAAGTGTATCATCATATCATCTGCAAAGAGTGACAAATTAGTTTCTTCTTTGCCTATTCTAGTTCCTTCAACTTCTTTTTCTTCTTTTATTGCTAAAGTGATCATTTTTATTAACCATATTGAAAAAAGGTATGATAATTGACATCATTGTTTCCAGTACCAAATTGAATAAGAGGAGTGATAGTGGGCTTCCTTGTATCACTCCTGATCTTATTGGAAATGCTTCTAGCTTATCTGCATTGTATATAATACTTGCTTGTTGTTTTTGACAGATGCTACTTGTTATTTTAGGAAGACTCCATTTATTCCTATACTTTCTAGTGTTTTTAAAAGGAATGGTGTTGTAGTTTGTCAGAAGCCTTTTCCACATCTACTGAGATAATCATATGGTTTATGCTAGTTTTATTGTTGATATGATCAATTATAAGAATACTTTTCCTAATATTGGACCATCCTTGCATTCTTGAAATAAATCTTTCCTGATCAAAGTGTATTATCCTCATGATAAGTAGCTTTAGTCTTTTTGCTAATATTTTATTTAATTTTTTTGCATCTGTGTTCATGAGGGAAATTGATCTAAAATGTTCTTTCTCCATTTTGAATATTCCCAATTTAGGAATCAGTACCATATTAATGTAATAAAAAGAATTTGGTACTACTGTTTCTTCTCCACTAAATTGTGAGGTTTTTATGCCTTAACACATGGTTAGTTTTTGTGTATTGCCATGTACTGCTGAATAGAAAGTATGTTCATTTTTATACCTATTCAGTTTTCTCCAGAGG
The DNA here is from genome assembly GCA_028646575.1 of Pseudocheirus occidentalis. Lineage (NCBI taxonomy): Eukaryota > Metazoa > Chordata > Mammalia > Diprotodontia > Pseudocheiridae > Pseudocheirus > Pseudocheirus occidentalis. The sequence continues at coordinate 165,331,922 of CM053594.1, read as the reverse complement.
TCTATCATATGTACCTTCTCTAAATTTCTATTCACCTCCTTAACTTCTTTCTTGTTTATTTTGAGGTTAGAAATATCAAGTTCAGAAGTGGGAGATTAAGGTCCCACATTAGTATAGTGTTGCTATCTATTTTTTCCTCTAATTCCCTTAACTTCTCCTCTAGGAACCTGGATGCTATATTGCTTGGTGCATATTATGTTAAGTAATGATATTGCTTCATTTTTGATGGCACCTTTTAGCAGGATATAGTTTCCTTCCTTATCTCTTTTAATTAGATCTAGTTTTGCTTTTGCTTTATCTGAGAGGATTGCTACCCCTGCTTTTTTTTAACTTTACCTGAAGCATAATATATTCCAGTCCAGCCTTTTACCTTTACCCTATGTGTATTGCTCCATTTCAAATGTGTTTCTTGTACACAGCATATTGTAGAATTATGGTTTTTAATCCATTCTGTGATCTGCCTCCTTTTTGTGGGAAAGTTTATCTGATTCACATTAACAGTACTGATTACTATCTGTGTCTTTCCCTCCATCCTATTTCCTTCCCTGTTGATGCTTTTATTTTCCACTTTCTCCCTTCCCCTCCTTAAGAGGTTTCCTTTTGACCACGTTCCTCAGTATTTCCTCCCAATCCATGCCCCCCCTTTATTTCCTTTTCCCCCATACTACTTCTTCCTTCTTTCTAACCATGACCCCCTTTTCCCCACCTTTCTCCTAACACCTGTAGAGTACAGTAGATTTTTAAACTTAACAAAGTATGTTATTCCCTCATTGAACCCAATCTGATGAGAGTAAATATCATACAATGCTCCTCTCCCTCCCTTCCTTCTCTCTAGTATAATGAGTTTTTGAGTCACTTCACATTAGAATCCTATATTTAACTTACTATGTTATTCCCTTCCTGAACCAAAACCAATGAGAGAATAGTTCATATAATGTTCATCCTCCTCCCTTCTTTCCCTCTACTATAGAGTATTTTATGCCTCTTTTGTGGCATAATTTATCACTTTCTCCATTGTCTTTTCTTTTTCTCCCATTGCAATACCTTTGCATCCCTTAATAAGGTTTTTATCATCCAATTATTTATGCTCTCTCTGTCTCTCTCTGTCTCTCTGTCTCTCTGTCTCTCTGTCTCTCTCTCTCTCTCTTTATACCTTTGAAATGTTATGATAATTATACAATTCTCAATATTGACAGGTATCAACTTCCCATATTAGGATGTGGACAGTTCACAATTATTGAATCACAAGTTATGTGAATGTGTGTGTGTTTTCATGGTTTACCTTTTATGTCTCTAGTCTTGTATTTGAAGATAAAAATTTCCATCAAGGTCTGGCTTTTTCATCAGGAACATCTGTAAGTACATTATTTAATTGAATGACCATGTCCTTGCCTGAAAGATTATGCTCAGTTTTGCTAGATAGTTGATTCTTGGTTGCAGTCCAAGTTCTTTTGCTTTATGAAATATCATATTAAAATCTCTCCAGTCTTTTAATGTAGAAATTGCTAGGTCCTCTGTGATTATGAGTGTGCTTCTGCAATATTTTTTTTCTTTCTGGCTACTTGCAGCATTTTCTCCTTTACTTGATAATTCTCGAATCTGGCTACAATATTTCTTGGAATTTTTAATTTGGAATCTCTTACAGATGTTCAGTGGATTCTTTCAATAACTATTGTACCCTTTAGTTCTAGGACCTCAGGGCAGTTTTCTTTGATAAATTCTTCAAGTCGGTTGGCAAGGTTTTTTTCCCCCATTGCTTTCTGGTAGACCAATAATTCTTACATTCTCTCTCCTGGAACTGTTCTCCAAGTCAGTTGTTTTTCCACTGAGTTATGTTACATTTTCTCCTAATTTTTCATTCTTTAGGTTTTGTTTGACTAATTCTTCATGCCTCATAGAGTCACTAGTTTCAATTTGACTGATTCTAATTTGTAGTGAATTATTTTTTCAGTTTTTTTTCTTTTTTGGAGTAGGGAAAGCACAGCAATTAGGGCTAAGTGACTTGGCCAAGGTTGCATGGCTAGTAAGTTAAGTGTCTGAAGCCAGATTTAAACTCAGGTCCTCCTGACTCGAAGGCTGGTTCTCTATTAACTGCACCACATACCCTCCCCATCCTCAGTTAATGTTTGAAGCTCTTTTTCCATATGTTCAGATTTAATGTTTAGGGATTTATTTTCTCCAGTTAGATCTTGAATTTCCCATCCCAGTTCACAAATTTTAAGTTTTTAAGGATTTGTTTTCTTCAGTGAGATTTTTTTTCCATTTTGGCAACTGTAATTTTAGAAGAATTGAACTTTTTATCTTCTGTCTCTTTAATTTGACTTTCCAAATCCTTCTTGAGCTCCTCCAAGAATAGTTTTTGGGCTTGAGATCAGTTCATATTCCCTTCTGTCATATCAGGTGCAAGCATAGAGTCAATGTTGTCCTTTGAGTTTGGTTGTTTTGCTTGCTATAATAGGATTGAATCATTTTTGGTTTTGTTTTTCTGTCTTCCTTTTTACACTTGCCTATTTCTTAACTTTTAAAGTGGGTTTCTGCTTCTGGTGTACAGAGGCCTCTGAAACATGCTTCTAAACCTGGAAGCTGGGGTCTTGGTTGTTTACTTTTTGAGATGTACACTATAGGTGTCTAGACTGAGGGCAAGGCCAGGACTTTCAGTGTTTCCCTTGGGTTTCCCTAAGGCTCACAGAGTAAATTGGGGGAAGGGTATTCTGGCCACTTCAGTTTTCTGGTTCTGTGCCCAAAGTTTAGAGTTCAGGCATGCCCAGCAGCTGATGTCCAAGTCTTGCTGGTGTCTGCAGATTCTGCTGGATATGCTAAGGCACACATAGGCTTCCAGTGTTAGTGCTTGCTGACTCTCCCCAACCCCTCATTTTCAGGATCTCCCACTGGTCAGCTGAGATGGGGCTTGTTAGGACTCTTCTCACCCTTCACTTCAGGCTCTTCACAGCTTCAGTCACATCCTTCCTCTGGGACTCCCAGGACTGCCATTGGTTCCACTATTTCAGCATTTTACACTGGGTCAATAATCTCTGGGTGTTCACAGTCAGAGTGAGGGATTAGAGTAGCTGGGGTTTACTCTTCCATGTTGGCTCCCAGAAGTTCAGGTAGGTGATATTTAATTTGATAGTCCCAGGAGTAATTGCTGCTGCTTCTGGCCCTGCACTTTCTCTTACCCAGCTCTGATGGATCCTGTCCTGCAGCAAAAGGTTTGTAAATCACCCTTGTAGTGGGTGAATCTGCTTGCCAGGACTCACTCTGTCTCTGCTGTATTCTGGTCTCTGGTTCGCATTGGTGCAGCCCTCACACACTCCATGCTCCGTACTCCCCCTGCCCAGCCCTATGTGTGCACTTTCCTGTACTGGGAATCTACTGCATTCCATCTCCCAACAAACTCTATCATTCTGAAATCTGTTCAGTTTCACTTTTTAGTGGTTACTGATGGAATTCATGGAGGAGTTCAGGTAAGTTCCTGCCTTCACTCTGCCATTCTGGCTCTGCCCCCGAATGTGTATTTTTATCTTCCCTGTCTCTGTAGTAGTACTCTATGGTCTTTGCTTTTCCAGTTTGCTTTTTGTCCATTGTGATTACCTCTTTCTTGGATTTTAAAATGGATCTCAGTTTCTGGGGCACATCAAGCCCTGACACATGCTTCTTTTGCTGGCTGATAGGGACCTGGTTACTGGCTTTGTGTGCTGTGACATCATGTTCTGTCACTTAGATGCTATATAATGCTACAGCTCACCTGATACTGAACTGGAGCTGGGGGGTGTGGGCTGAGGCTGAGGCTAAGATCAGATCCTTCTGCTTTTCCCTGGGGTTATGCTGAATGTCACAGCATAAGGTATGGGGGAGTGATGATCTGGCCACTTCAGGTCTCTACCTCCCCAACTCTGAGCTGGAACTCAGGTGGACTCATCTGCTGGTGGATGTCTGTCTACACCAGTGTCTGCCAATTCCCCTGGTTTTGAGAAGGCACTCCTGGTATTCTTGTGTTACTACTTGCTCAATCCACCCCCTTGGGGCTTAGAATCTCCTTTTGGTCCACTAAGGTGGGACTTTTGATATGCCTCCTGTCCTGCAATGGTCCCCTTTTGTCACAGCACCCATCTCATCAATCTCCCTTGCCTCCTAAGCTAAAAGACTACTGTATACCTTCTGCTGGTTCCTCTATACCAGGTTTTTTTCTTGGATCAATTTTCTCTGTTTTGTCAAGGTCAATATTTAGGTGGGGTGAGAACACCTATAGTTTACTTTGCCATCTTGGCTCCTAGACTATGATTGATTTTAAAATCTTAATTTGTTTTCAGTTTTACATATAAGACTTACATTTAGATTTATTTCCTTTGATAAAATTTGCTATTTTTCTCCATGAACAGCAACTTTAAACTAATTTGTAAAATTAACAATAGGAGTTTATTTCAAATGTGTTATGTATAAGTCTTAGAAAGTGTAGTGCTTCTGCTTGGGGAAGGAAAATTAAGTGAGGGAGTGTCATTGGAGATTCTCAAGGAAACTAAGTACAAGTATCTTTAAATAATAAATATTTTTATTTCAATAAGAGATTCCAGGTGGTATTCATAATGATGTTTACCCTTCTATGAAGAAGTCTAGATTTCTTAAAAAACAAAAGTTTCTGTAATTATGTTATAAATAGGTTCATCTTTGCTTTAAAACATCTACTATATATTCTATTTTATTATTTTTAAGTACTTACATTGTTTCTACTGTGCTGTAGTTACATGAAGAGACGTATGGAATTGTAAGGAGCACAGAGAGTTTGTTGAATATTTGTTGGCTTCTTTTTTGTATTCAAAGTGATATATTTTTTTCTCAAAACATGTGATACCATACCTTAAACTATATTAAGATTTTGATATTTTAATGTTTATTTATTTTTTTCATTTTATATATGGGTACACCATTATAACCAGGGTATGCATTTCATTTTGAAAGTTGTAATTTTTGTTTGCATTAAATTGCTTTCCATATCTGCAAAGAAACTGTTGGCAGAAAGCAATGCAGAAAATAATCCAGCAGCAGCATTTAATTTGTGAGAAAGTTATTCCTCTTGTTTAGCATTAGTAAGCCATACCTAACTTAAATTACATGAATACTTCAATCACATTAAAGTTTTGTTTCATGAATTCTCAACTCAAGGTAAGGGAAGGATTACATGATCTTTAATTACTAAATACATTCTTTGATTTATTCAATTGGCTATTATTCCTCTGTTGTATTTTGGGGATATATAGAATATAACTACCAATTATCTAGACTTAAAGAACTATAAATTAAACAAGTGAACTTTTTCACATTTTGTTGTGGTAAATATTATCACCTTGGTATTTCAAAGTAAGAATCTCTTGCCTACAGTTGTGATTGTGCATGCTGAAAGTATCATTTTATTTAAACACAGTGCTCAAAATCTATGTCAGAACATTTTGTGTTGCAACTAAGGGTAAAAAAAAGTTTCTCTTTTCCTCTAATGTCCCTCACTTTGCCTCAATCTATTATTTGTCTTCACCCAGTCTTCAGTTTTCTCCCCCTCCTTCCTCATTTTCACATTCCACTTGAAAAGGAATAATTTTTATGTTGCTCAAAAATAACATTGAATCCCCCACTTCTCTTATACAAAGTGTCCTGCATGACTGGTATGCTCTTGCATAGTACATTCCTCCCCTCCTATTGTTATTTTTTTAATCCTTAGTTTCTTTCAAAACAATGCTATCTGTCTGGATAATGGTTAGTGCTTCCCCTACATAACCCACTATGATTATTTTGTATCTAGTTTGTATTTCACATTTATTTCCCTCTGTCCATGCTTTTTCCCCATAGTACCCCTCAAAGGTAAGGGCTATTTCCTTTGTATTTTTATATCCCATCTTCTAGTTCAGTGTCTGGTGAAGAAAAAAGGAAAGAAGGTAACAAGTATTGATTAAGTACCCACTGTGTATCAGACCCTGTACTAAGCACTTTACAATTTTTTTCTCATTCAATTCTGTCAAGAGCCTTTAGAATAGGCACACTATTATTATTTCCATCTCAAAGTTAAAGTAACTGAGGCAGAGAAAGGTTAAGTGACTTGTTCAAATCCACAAAACTAGGAAGTATCTGAGGCCAAATTTGTTTAGGTAGATCTTCCTTCTTCCATGTTCTGCACATTACCCTTTGTTCCACAAAACTGCTTCTATAGAAAAATAACCTAACAAATGGATTGGTTTTCTTTGTAAGATGTCTGAAAACAGTAAATATTTCTAGTGCTTCATTAAGAGCTATCTTTAAGATATAATAAATGAGAGAAATTTCCTTGACTAATGCTCTGCAGGTGATTTAAGCAGGAGAGAGTCAGAGTAGCAAAAGGTCATCTATCTACTTGTTATCATTAAATCATGTCTCAGGCTCAAGGTCCTACAATCAAATCATAATTCCTACACCATACATACATGCATATACATATACATGGACTTATATATATATATATATATATATATATGTGTGTGTTTGTGTGTGTGTGTGTATACATACACATATATATACATATATGCCCTGTATGAGTGCATACATATTTACACCATATATCGACAAACCATATTAATACATACACACATGCACATATACATACATATATGTACTTGTACATAACTACAATATATCCATCTATTTGTCTATGTATCTACCTAAATCCTTGAGGTAAACGATCAGATATCATATTTGACCTTTTCTTTTCCTTCCTCCTCTTTTTCTTTTCCTTTTTTCTTTTTCTATTCCCATTTCCCTTTCCTCTTCTCTTTCCCTTTCCCTTTCCTTTTCTGCTTCTTTCTCTTTTCTCTTTTCCCTTTTTCTTTTCCCTTTTCTGTCTCCTGTCCATTTCTATCTCCCTTCCCTTTCATTTTCTCTACCTTTACTTTCTCCATTGGGGGTATAAATGCCTTCACAATTGTGTGGAGCACTTCATGTTCGTTAAGGAAGTAAAAAGATATAGCAAGGGAAAACACCAAGGAGCCTCTGATCTAATAGTCTTTAGGCAATAACAGGAAAAGGGAGTCTAATGGTCAAAGAAATGGTCTATGTCACAAAGCAGAGTAAGGAGCTCTGGACTCAGCATAGCATCATGATTGTCTTGGTTATCATGCTTTGTCAAATGGTTTATATGGAGGGAGAAAAATCTGCCTAAAATAAAACAAACAAAAAACAACCTCTAATTGGTTTCAAACCTTCAAATTAAAAAAGTAAAGAATTATCAAGAAATAAAGAAACTGGTGGGTGGGGCCAAGATAGTGGAGAAAAGGCAAGGACTTATTTGAGCTCGACAAAATTTCCCTCCCAGAAAACTTAACTATTTTGTCAAAAGAAATTCTGGAGCAATAAAATCCACAAAAGGATGAACTGAAATTTTTTTAGCCCAAGACAACTTGCGAGGTTGGCCATTAAGATCTGTTTCACTAGGGTAAGTACATTGTACTACAGAGTGCACCAGTGCAGAACAGGATCAAGCAAGCCAGGAGCAGGCCTTGGGAGCATCTGAATCAGTAGCTTAAGGAAAGGCTTCAGGAGATTTAAGCCCATGGATCGTAAGGGGGTTCTAAAATTGGTAGGAAGATTAGAGGGATCCTTTTGGGGTTTGGGGGACAGGATTCTGTTGCATTGTCCATGCTCAGATCTGGTTTGAAGTCACAAGTAACAGTCCTAGATGAAAAAGGAACACTAACATACTGGAACTTGCAACTACTGGGAAGAAGAACCCTTCCAGGATGAAAAGTAGTGTTTGTACTCAATCACAGACTCAAGTATAGGCAAGGAGATTTGTAAACATGCTTCTCCTTAAATCATACCCAATTGAAAGCACTATAAACTTTCAAGTTCCTAGAATTATCTCTGAAAATAACTGCACAAAAAGCCTGAAGCTTGGGAAAGGTCACCCTCCACCCTTGTAGCAAAGCCCAACTTTAATATACAGTTAAAAGTTGAGAAACAGGCCAAAAATGAGTAAACAACCAAAAATTATGACCATAGGAAGTCACTATGATGACAAGAAAGATCAAAATCCCTCTCAGAAGAAGACAATAAAGTCAAACTGCTACACCCAAAGTCTCAAAGAAAAAAATATGAATTGGTCTCAGGCCAAGAAAAATCTCAAAAAGGATTTTTAAAATCAAATAAGAGAAATAGAGGAAAAATTGGAAAGATACATAAAAGTGGTACAAGAAAATGATGAAAAAAGAGACAACAGTTTAATAAAGGAAGCACAAAAATACTGCATAAAATAACACATTAAAAACAAAATAGGTTCAAATGAAATAGTTGAGGCTATCTATAGTCATATTAAAATATTCTACTGCATTATTGATTGGAGAAATGCAACTTAAAATAGTTTTGAGGTACTATCTCATACCTATAAGACTGGCTAATAGGATAGAAAAGGTAAATAACAAATATTGGAGGGTATGTGGGGAAAATTAGATATTAATGTACTATTGGTAGAGTTGTGAACTGATTAAACCTTCTATGGAGCAATTTGGAGCTATGCCCAAAGGGCCATAAAACCAAGAATACATTTTGGCATAGCAATATCATTACTAGGACTGTATCCCAAAAGAGATAAAAAAATAAAAAGAAAAGGACCTATATATAAAAAAATTATTATAGCAAATCTTTTCTGGGAGTATAGAATTAGATATTGAGGAGATTCCCATCAACTGAGCAGTGGCTAAAAAAGTTGTGGCTTGTAGTTATGATGGAATACTCTTGAGCTTTGAGAAATGATGAACAGGAAGCTATCAGAAAAACCTGGAAAGAGTTGCATGGATTGATATAAAGTGAAATGTATTGTGTATAAAGTAACAGCAGTATTATGAGATGATCAGTTGTGAATGACTTTGCTGTACTCAACAATACAATGATCCATGATAACTTTGAATGACTTGAGATGAAAATGTTATTGATCCACAGAGAAAGAACAGATGTATCTGAACACAGATTGAATCACACTTTTTTAACCTTATTTTTCTTGAGGTTTTTTTTTTGAGGGGGAGTTTCTGTTTTCTTTCATAACATTACTATTATGGATATGTTTTGCATGACTACACATGTAAACCTATATAGAATTACTTACCTTCTCAGTGGGCATAGGAGTAGCAGGGGAAGAAAGAGAATTTGGAACTCAGAGTTTTAAAAACAAATATTAAACATTGTTCTTACAAGTAACTGGGGAAAAATTAAGTAAATACACACACATACACACATCAGAATAGGCCAAATAGTAAAAGAGGTACAAAAATTGAATGATGAGAAGAATGCTTTACAAAGCAGAATTCAGAATGGAAAAAAAATATTCAACAATTCACTGAAGATAAAACTCCTGAAAAAAGTAAAATTCATCAAATAGAAAAAGAGTCACAATAGTTCACTGAAGAAAATAATTTATCAAAAATTGTTATTCAAGTTTCAGGAGCCAAGATGGCGGAGTAATTCACTGTAATTTTCTCATATTCACATCCAAACAACCACAAAATTGCCCCTCTAAACAAATTCTGGAATAGGAGGAGCAGAAAAAGTTGATATGAAGCAATCTTTTATTCCAAGAAACTTGGAATATCAGCATGAAAAGTCTTTCTCCCTCAGGTAAAAAAGGAACACCATCCAGGACAGTAAGTATCCTATCAAGTTAGCAATACAGTGGGAGATTCTGATCCCCACTTTGGTGGTGAAGGCAAATACCAAGATTCCCCACATGCCTTAATATAACCAAAGAAACCAATAGACTCTAGCTCTGAAAACTACCACGTTTTTATCACAGCCCCAGGCAAACAGGTAAACACCAACCCTATAGGTGCCCAAGAAAACAGGAATCCTCCAGTGGCCAGACCACCTCATGCAGCCCCAGGGAAATGCCCCATTGGTCTCAGCACAAGACAGACACCAGCCTTAGAACCCCAGCTCAGCACCAGTTAAGCTACCAGATCCCTGTGGCCTCCAGTAGTGCCAGCTATTTCCCACCTTGGTCCCTCAGGACAGCACTAGACATGATGTTTCCCCATAGACCTGAGGGTAACATCAGTGCAGCACCAGGTAAACAGTCAGGGCCTGTAAGCCTTGGCATGAGAAGCCTGAGAAAGTGACCCTTTCACACTGTGAGCAGAGAACAAATTTAACATAAAGGGAAAAGGCTAAAAAGAGATGAGAAAACAACAAGAAAACCTGATCATTGAAAGTTATTATGGTTATAAGGAAGACCTAGCCACAAACTCAGAAACAGACAACAATGTCAAAATTAAAAGGGATGTGGTTGCAAGCCCAGAAAGAACTTACATAAGAGTTCAAATGATTGTTTCTTTGCGTTATTTGTGACTGTCATTTGTTTCTCTTTAGTTTGCTATCCTATTCTAAGGTTGGACTCTATAAATGATTACTCCAGTATAAACCTCAGAAAATTTATAAAAGTCAATGAGTCTCCAAAAGGTTTATAGTTTGAAATCCATATCACTGATAAGATCAAGCCTTGTATTAGTCATTTTCTGGCATTTATGTACTTTTTATTAATTTACTGTAAAGGACTTCTAAGAGGTCGATAGAATAGTTACAGGGAACTTGCTGATTTGGTCTACTGTGAGCCACCAATCAATATAATCGAAAAACACAGAGTTTTTATACGTAGGGCAGGGTGAATGTGTATCAAGCTAATAGTGAGCAATTATCTCCAGACCAGACACAGTTGTTTACAATAATGAAACAGGGATTTGTTTTCAAGCTGGAGGTTTGCCGTGGACTTTAAGTAGTTTCAGTCTGCCAGAAAATTGCTTGATATGAGTTCCTGGTAGAATAAATCAGGGCTTGATGAAGCTTTGGTCTCCCTAGGAGCAAACAGTGCAAATGGCAGTTAATTAACATTAAAAACAAGATGAAGGGGCAACACTCTCTTGGAGCATCCAGGGTAACCTGTGATATTTATGACCCACTGCTAATGTGCACTCTTTTTGCTGATATATTTAACCCAAGCACTATTGGCTTGGCATACCATTAATTTTTCTTTTTGCATCAATTGATTATTAATACACCAACCTGTGTAATATTCTCTATTCATATTCTAATTGTACTATGTTCATTTGAGTAGTTACCATCATATCTTCTATGATAAATTATAGTCTCTATCAAATCAGTGACTAAAAAAAAACCTTTCATGAAACAGCAGGTAGTAGGTATCAATAAATGTTTATTGAAATACATAGTTGTTGAACTTGACAAAATTTAAGACCCAATGATGGAGAATTTTATGTCTACCAAAAAATGATCTTATCTGTCAGATTCCAGTGATTTAGAAATACTCTTTTGCTATATATAAATCTCATTGGATAGATTTTTCAAACAGAGTTTTTAAGGTTATCTTGAAAAAATTAAATATAAATCTTTATTCCTGACAATTTACACTTTTTGTCCTCTCTTTCATTTTTTCCAATTAAAAAAACTACACAGACATATGAGAGTAAATGTAAAGAATAATAATGGTAAAGGCATTTTAAAAGGCTATCATGTTGAAAGCCAAAAGAAAGTAATTTTTAGCACAATTTAAATATGGTCCCTCCTTTACCTTCTCTAGGATCATTTTTCAATGCACATATTCTTTTTATATGCAAAAGAAAAATCTCTGTATTATCTATTTGACTGAAATCATAACTACAGGTTAGCGTGAGAAAATCAGACTAATTAATACCTGGCAAAGTCATGGTCACCAATGGTAGTTTGACTCTGAATCTTCAGAACAAAGTAAATCAATCAACAAGCTTTTGTAGTTTTTGTATGTATGATTTTACATATGTGTGTGTGTGTTTGTTTAGTGGGCGGAGTTGTTTTTTCAATAATTTAAAGTAAGGTTTACTTAGATATTGGGAACAAGCAGTATGATCATTTTTTCAGAGAATATAAAGCAGATATAATTATTGGCTAAAGCTGTTTTTAAAGAAAAATAAATTTAAAATGCTATATATACCATAGCACAGCATGAACCCATACCATCTTTTTTTTTTAATTTTAATTTATTTTCTTGGTTACATCATTCATTTCCACAAGGTTTTGAGTTACAGATTTTCTCCCCTTTTTGCCCTTAGCCCCCAGCCCAGAATATTGATCCCCCTGTAAGGCCCCTCCCACAATCTGTTCCTTTTTATGCCCTCCTCCAACACC
>CM053594.1:165302064-165319242 GCA_028646575.1 Pseudocheirus occidentalis | reverse complement strand
CATTCTCAGAGGCACTTAAGCAAAGGGGCTAGGGGCAGGAAAGAGCTTCAGATTCCCATTACATATATATATATATATACATACACACATATATATATATACATATATATGTATATATGTATGTATATGTATGTATGTATGTGTATGTATATACATACACATACACATACACATATACATATACATATACATATACATATACATATACATATACATATACGTGTATGTTTATATTCCCTTCACCTATCCTCATACTGAGAAACATTTCACATGTCCCACTTATCAATTTTCCCTGTTGTCATGTAAATAGTTCAATTCTGATAAGTTTCTTATGATTTCTTTTCCATGTTTATCTTCTTATGCTTCATATACTTGAATGTCAAATTTTCTATTCAGTTCTGTTTTTTTTTTCCTCAAGAATGCTTGACAGTCTTCCACCTCACTGAATGACCATATTTAACCTTGAAATATTATACTCAATTTTGCTAGGTAGCTGATTCTTGGTTTTAATCTTAGCTCCCTCATTCTCGAGAATAACATATTCCCAGCCCTTTGATCCCTTAATGTAGAAGTTGCTAGATCCTGTGTTATCCTGATAGCATTTCCACAGTATTCAAATTTTTTCATTCTTGGCAGCTTGTAATATTTTCTCCTTGATCTGGAAACTATGGAAACTGGCTATAATATTCCTAGGAGTTTTCTTTTGGGGATCTTTTTCAAGAGATGATCAGAGACTTCTTTAAAGTTCCATTTTGCCCTTTGGTTCTAAAATATCAGGACAGTTTTCCTTGAGAATTTCTTGAAGGATGCTTTCTAGGTTCTCTTTTTGATCATGGCTTTCATGAAGTCCAATAATTTTTAAATTGCCTCTCCTGGATGTATTTTCCAAGCCAGTGGTCTTTTTCAATGATATACTTAATATTTCCTTCTATGCTTCATTTGTTTGGATCTGTTTAATAGTGTCTTGATTTCCCATAAAGTCATCTGCTTCTATTTGCTACACTCTACTTTGAAGGAATTATTCTCTTCAGTGAACTTTTGAGCTTCTTTTTCTATATGGCAAATTCAACTTTTTAAGTCATTCTTCTCCTCATTGGCTTTTTGGGCCTCTTTTTCCATTTGAGTTAATCAACTTTTTAAGGTATTATTTTCTTCAACCATGTTCGTGCCTCTTTTTTCATGATTTTCTCATATCATTCTCATTTCACTTCCCAATTTTTCCTCCACATCTTTTATTTGGTTTTCAAAATCCTTCTTAAGCTCCTCTATGGCTTGTAACCAGTCTACATTTTTCTTGGAATCTTTTGGTGCAGGTGTTCTAACTGTGCTGTCTTCCTCCCCTTCCATGCTTTGATCCCCAGAAAAGGAATCTAAAGTTGGATTGCTGGGCTTGCTTTTCCTCCTTTGCCTGCTCATGTTGCCAGTCAATTACTTGGCTTTTGAGATCCATAGAACTCTGCTTTCAGAGGGGAGGGCTGTGTCCAAAACTTCTAGGATTTTTGCAGCTGCTGGAGCTATCAGGAGGCCACCATCTCTGCAGCCCCCACCAGCTTTGGATCACTGGAAATGCATCTCAGAACCACCACCCAATACTGCTCAAGGCAAGAGCACTTAGCCTCTGAATGATTGCTTTGCCCCCCTGCAATCTGCAGGCTGAGAGCTCTGAAGCAGCCATGTGGAGGTGCCTGCAGGGCCACTGGGTCAGCCTTTCCTACCTCTGTGGCAGTAAGCCAGACCCTCTACCCCAAATTTAGCCAAGGTACAGTGACCTTTCCCTTTGTCCTTGTCTCTTATTGGTTAATAATTCTGGAAACTGCCACAGATCCCTGTGATTCACTCTCCTGAAAGCTTAAGCTGTGGTTTGTCTTTGACCACCCTTAAGCAACAGCCACAAATTCATGAGGGGCTGGGATGGGCTCCCAGGACATTGGAATGAACCCCCTTCCATCTGGGCTGCCTTCAGTGAGATCTTTGTTTTTCTATCCTTTTGTGCATTCTGGAGCTCTAACATTTGTTTAGAGTCATATTTTATAGGTATTTGAGGTGGTTATGGGGGGGGGCTGTGGAGTTTTGCTGCTTCTATGTTGTCATTTTGATGCCACCCTGAACTCTCACTATTAAATTTTATTTAGGTATGGTCGATCTTTTGTTTTTGGCTTAGGCAAAAGAACTAGAGAGTTAAGAATACTGTCATATAAATTTGAAAATTTTGAATTCTTGAATAATAAAATGAGTTTGGACTTCTTCCTACCCCAAAATTCATATTCCTATTACCTTAGACCCCATAACCTAGAAGCACCTAATAGAAAGCACTCTTTGTCATAATGAAGTTAGAAGAAAGCTTTCAATTTTTTTCTTTTATGTGAAACATATGGAACATCCATTACAGAAATACCTGGCATCATCATCATCTGCCATCCACCCAGTAGACTCCCTAACTTTCCAAAAAGTTTTAAGCTTGGCCATAGGGCAATAGATACAAATAAGTAAGCCTACAAAATCTGTTACAACTTTCTAGTCAATAAGGTTGATTACTCTCTCAAGCTAAGCACAGTGAATGTTGTATTACATTAATGGGGTCATAGTGTTCCATGTTCTAGGTTTTTATTCTTTTATTTTCAGAATCACAAAGATCACCATGTCAAAAGGTCACCAGATCCTAATTATACCAGCATATGTTAGACAAACACTTTTAAAACTAAGTTTGAAACAAAATTCTATTTAATGCATACACAGTGGATATTTTACCTCTCATCAAGACTAGAACACTAGTGTTCACTTACTAAGGGGACCCTTTTCCCAATATCAAAATTCCTGGTATGTACAGTTAATAATACAACATATTTATTTAGTACTTTAAACCTTTCAAATAACTCCCCTCAAGACAACCAGAAGAGGCAGCATAATTAATATATCAACTAACAAGAATGCATTCAGTATCTACCAGGAATAGGTGCTAAATGCTGGGAATATAAATATGCCAGAAAAAATAGTCCTTGACCTCAAGAAGCTTGCATTCTAACAAAGTAGACAACATGGATATGCACATACATGCATTCATACATATATGCACATACATACATACACAGACATACACATATATAATCTGTTTTTGTGATATACATCTATTGCATTAGAGATAGAAATGTGTGTGTGTGTATATAAAACAGTGTGTGTGTATAGCTCATTGCTTCTATCAGAGATTTAATGATTTAATTGAGAATTTAAGTTTAATTTAATTTAAATTAAATTGAATTAATTTAAATTAAATTAAATTAAAAATGAGATTTAATTTAATGTTTAATGAGTTCTTGAACATTTGCTGTGAGAGAGTGGGGGTAGGAGGAAGTCTGAATGATCTTCTTAGGAGTAAAAGGGGGATTATAATAAAACTTTTGAGGAGAGATATAAATTTTATTGAACCCAAGTTTAAAAAAATCCATGGCAGGAACAGAATGGTTCTGACATGATTATAAAAGTATTAATTTAGTATGACTGTTCCATTAAAAGAAAGCAGATTATGATGTGCTAACTGTAGTGACCAATTAAATGTTGGCATAGCTAACATAAACGAGGTTTCCTAATTTGAGTCCCTAAAAGAGGAAATAGTTAAAATAGGACTGGCATGAAAATAGATTACTATTAGATAGAGAGCAACTTGGGGATAAATGTTTGTTTTAAGAAAGAAAAGTATATCTCTCAACTTGCTAAGGAAATAGAGAGGCCAGGTTGAAAGAAATTAGTATTTAGTGAAATAATTGACATTGAGGAAGCTGTCAGCCTCCTGTCAATATTTGAAAAAGACAGTAGTATTAGGAATTTGGGAAGACTACTGACTGACAGAGCTAAGATCATATATTTATACAGACATAAGTAGATTAACAACTGTTCTAGAAGTCATGCTCCTTTTGACAAAACAGTTCTATGTATGGAGGTTTGGGGGACAAAATTTCGATCTCTTGACCTGGTTGAATTCCATTAGATTTCTCCATCACGCTGCCAGCAACTCCTTCATGCTGCAAGATCATATTACCCTTGCTTCTCAAACTTCATCAGTGCTCTCTGTCTTTGAGACCTCTCCGATTAGAGGGAGAAATGGAAAATTTCTTCAAAAACCTCAGTTTATGGAGGGTCATCTATCTTATTGTTCCCTACAAGGTTGTACTCCTTTGTACCTCTCTGACATGTCCCTATGCCAATTATCTTTACTTCTGCTTTTTCCTGTCCTTTCTCCCCATAACTTTCAACTTCCCTCCTTGATGTTTTCCTTCATTAAATTATAAACTCCTTAAAAATAAGGATCCTTTCTTCTCTTCTGCATTTGTATCCTCAGCACTTAGCAGAGTGTATAGAACATATTATGGACTCAATAAATTTTTACAGCCTTCCTGAAGCTCCTTTTGTTAGAATTGTAAATTTGCCTTAGCATAGGAAAGGTAGAATTCCAAAGTAGATGATAATTAAAGTATTAGTAGCTGAAGGTACTATGAAAGATGTCACATGGAAGACAGCATTTAAGCTGTTTTAAAAGCAGAAAAAAATGGATTCTTAAAGTTTGAGGTATAATGAGTATAAATTCTAGGCATGGGGTATTGCCAGTACAAAATATAAAAATGAAAGGTAGAACGTCATGTGAAATACAACAAAAATATAATTTAGTTAGAGCTAGATCATAGGTGCAGGAAGTAAAATAATATATAAGAAATTGGAAAAGGCTCATTGGGGCCAGGTTTTGTGCATTCTTAAAAATTAAATATTAACTAAATCTTACTCCAGACAAAAGAAAATTCCGGTCTGAACTAAGATGGCAGCAGTGTGAGCAGATCAGAGAATATAGACATGAGAGATGTTGGAGAGTTAGAGACAGAAAGATTTGGCAAGTGAATTAATATTTGGAGTGAAGGAAAGTAAATAACTAAGGAGAATATTATGGTTTCAAACCTGAGTAGGATAAGAGTATCATTGATAGTAAAAAGGAAGTACAGAAAGAGCAGTAGATACGGGGACCAAAATAAGTTATTTTAGACATTTTTCATTAAGATTAAATTGGATTATTGGCTTGAAATATCCAATAAATACTTGGACTTGTGAGACTGGAATTCAAGAGATGAGGGATAGATACAACAGATCTGATAGATATTTGTTGACAATTGATAATTAAAACAATGAGACCCAATAGTCACAAAGTAATAAAAAGTATAAAGGAAAATAGAAAAAGAACCTAGTATAGAGCCTTGGGGTAAATACTTTAGAACCTGTAATGTGGATGATAAACTAGAAAAAAAAGAGCAAGAAATAGTTATAAAGGTAGGAGGAGAAAGAAGAGGTAATAGTGGCACAAAATCTCCATGAGGAGAAAGCATTCAAGTTTAGTTTTTGGTCAATGGTGCCAAAAGTTTCAGAGATTTAAAGAATAATGATAACTCACAATTGTAAATCCAATGGCAATTATGAAATCATATGTAACTTTGGGTGGGATAGTTTTGATCAAATAAGAAGGCTACAGAACTTTAAGACATCACCAACATAAGAGGAAATGAAAGCAAACTTATGAATTTAGAAAGATTTTTTTTAAACAAGCTTGTCTGGAAGTGAGAAAAAGATATAGAATTATGACATATAGTGAAAGTCCTCCACCCCAGAGGGGGCAGGGAGAATTTTTTCAAGTAGTGAGAAGAAACAGATAGGGAGAAAGAAAGTAACATGCCACACTGAGGAATGATGAGGTGGGCATCTACAACATTAAAGCATTACCTTGCTTTCTACCTTATTTTTATATCTAAAAACAAAGTTTGTAATACTGAAGTGTGTCAGTGAAATGTATCTTCTGTGTGTCTGTGTGAGTTTATGTGTATATTAGAGGTATTACCTAGCTCCTACTAGCCTATGTTTATGATAAAATTGAGGCAATACATTTAGCTGTGTTTTTTTAATCAACTGAAAACCCCCGAAACATTAAATTTAACCCAAAAGTATTAAAAATGACAGGGAAAATAAATTTCTAGTGAAACTATGTTTCTATATCTTCCTAACATTCAAAATATATTAAAAATTTCAAATCTACCAAATCTTATTTATTCACTGTTATAGTTTGACTCTGTTACCTTTTAGAAGATGAAGTGAAGTTTCCTATTACCTCCATAAATTTGAGAAAATTTCAAGAATAACTGACCAATTTACTCCCCAATAGGCAGCAACTGGGTGCTGAAGGGTGAGAGATAAAAAAAAATTCTTAATGACTCCAATTTAAAATTTTCAATGAAAGAGAAAAAAAAACTTGACATAATTCCATACTACATATTTTGGAGAGCATATTTTAAAGTTCAAATAAAGGAGGTAGAGGACAGACTTATAATAATGAGAAATTGTAAGGAATTAAATTCTAATAACAAAATACACCTGCTTAGAAGAAAGAGAAAAATGCCTAAAGAAACTTGTAAGAAAGAATGGGAAATCCACTAAGCAACTGGTTTGGAAAAAAAATACATATTATTAAAAGATAGGGGTAAGGACAGATTGGAAATTATAGACAAAAGAAGATCCTTCTTCTTAAATCTTTTTCATCTCATATCATCCAGATCTTTCTTTATCAACTTCTTCATTCCTGTCTTTCATGAAGAGGTGATCCTTCTTACCAAAGTAAATCCCTCTAATGTAGCCTTTATTTTGTCCTTTCTCATATTTTCCCACTGTCATGTGATTTTTCATCTTATTTAACTTTTATCATTGATCACTTCTTGCCAGTTAGCTCCCATCCACTTGCCACAACATCTTTTAAGTCATCTTATGTCAACCTCAAAACATCATCCCTTACTCCTCACTCATATTCATTCCACATATCTAACCTGTTGCCCAGTCTTGTCACTCTTATATCCATAACATGTCATGAAAAAAAACACTTTTTTCACTAAATGATCTCTACAATCTGAGTACATGCTTTTATCACCTCATATTATTGCTAAAGCCTTTTGATTAATTTACACACAAATATACATGCAGGCACACACACAGACATACACGCATATATGTGTGTGTATGTATATATATATATATGCATATATCTATTGCATATGCATACACACGTATTATCTTTCCTCTGGAGAAAATTGGATGAGGATAGAAAAGGTATATCACATTTTTTCAGTGGTACATGACACATAGAAAAAGTTTTTCCAGGTATTAGGGCATAAAAAATCTCACAATCCAATGCAGAATGAAATAGAAAAAGTATTCTTTATGGTGATGATGCAAATAAAAGTACATGTAATAAAAGGCCATGGAAAGAGAGAACAAGCATTAAATGAAAACTAAATAGGAGAATCCTAAAGAAAGAGTAGGTCAAACAACAAATCATAGAAATAATCAATAATTTTGTCAAAGAGAATGGCAATAATGACACAACATAACAAAATTTATGTTATGCAGTTCTTATGGAAAATTTTATTTTTCTAAATGTTTAAATGATTAAACTAGCTCCAGAGGAGATCAATGAACTGGGTATGCCACTAAAAAATCTGGAAAAAAAAATAAATTAAAAGTCCTCAATTAAATACCAAATTAGATATTGTGAAAGTTAAAAAAGAGATGAATAAAATTGAAAGTTATAAGATATTTTAAGCTAATAAATAGACTTTTTAAAAATTAAAAAACAGCAAAATAGGTTAATTTAACTTTAGTTAATTTAACTTCAGATTAATTATATTTTATAAAGGAGAGAAGAGGAAATGGAGACAAGATGGCAGAGAAAAGGCAGTGAATCACCTGACTTTCCCCCCCAAACCCCTCCAAAATTTTTTAATAATCTAATAAAACAATTCCTAGAGCAGTAAAATCCGCAAAAGCATGGGGTGAAACATTTTTTCCAAACCAAGATAACTTAGAAGTTTGGCAGGAAAGGACTGTCACACCTAGTAAGAGTGGAGTACAGTCCAGCACAGTCTTCACCAGCACAATCCCAGCTCCAACAAAACCAGGAACCAACCTTCAGAGCCAATGAATGGATCAGCAGCAGTAGCTTCCAGAGTTCTCAGTTCACAGATGGTAAATGAGTTGAACAACTGGTCAGAAGAAAATCACAGGGGACTCTTGCTTTTTCCACTCTGAAATCTGGGTTGCAAACCTGGGTGGCAGCCCCAGGATAAATGTAACAGAGCTTGTGTCCACATAGTTGTTAACTTACCCATGTTCCAGAACAGAAGACTCTTTGGGTTGCTCACAGATGAGAGCAAAGACCAGGAAAGGAATATATCCTCCTCTCTTTAGATCATACCAACTTGGGAGAACTGAAAACTTACAGGTCCCTAGATATATCTTTGAAAACATCTTCACAAAACCACTGAAACTCAAGACAAAGAGCCCTCCACCCACAATGCACAGTCCTACCTTAACAAACATTTAAACATCAAGAAATAGCCTGGGAAAATGAGCAACAGAAAAAAAAATCTGACCACAGAAAGTTACTGTCATGACAAGGAAGATTGAAAAACACTCTCAGAAGAAGACAGCAAATTTAAATTTTCTACATCCAAAGCCTCCAAGAAAAATATGAATTTTTCTCAGGCCAAGGAAGGATTAAAAAAATTCTGAAAATATATCAAGAGAGGCAGAGGAAAAATTGGGGAGAGAAATGAGAGTGATGCAAAAAAAGAAATCAGGAAAAAAAGATTCAACAACTTAGAAAAGGCAGCAAAAAATCTAAGAAAGTAACACCTTATTATAAGACAACTCTAAAAAACTCATGAAAGAAAGGGATATCCACATTCAAAGAAAGAACTACAGTCTGAATGCAGATTAAAGCAAACTACTCTCTGTTTTGTATTTTGTTTTCTTTCATTCCTTCTTCTTCATTCCTCACCTCACTGGTTATAATTCTTCTTTACAACTTGGATAATTTTTAATGTAAAGGCATTTGAAGAACTTATATTGAATTACATGCTACCATGGGGGAGGAGAGGTAGGAAGAGAAAATTTGGAAATCAAGGGATTGTTGAACAGAATGTGTTAACTAAATGGAAATGAATATTTGGAAAAAAAAATAAAATAACACCTTAAAATGGACAAGGAAAAGTGGTAAAAAAAATGAGAAAAATGCTTCTAGCTGTAGAATTAGTGAAATGGAAAAAGAGGCACAAAACTTTATGGAAGAAAACAAACAGCTCCTTAAAAAGTAGAATTGGTCAAATGGAAAAGAAGGTACAAAAGCTAAGTGAAGAAAATAATTTCTTTAAAATTAGAATCAAGTAGGTGGAAGTTTATGACTTCATGAAAAAAAATCACTGAAGAATAAAACAAAATCAAAACACAGGAAAAAAAAAGGAGATAATCCCTGCTTCAGAGCTCCTGGCCTACAGATCCTAGGGGGGAGGGGGGCAAGTGACCATAAAGAGGGGTAATCACTCTTGCTTTTGTTGTGCAGAAAATAAGAGCAAGCTGAGACATGGGTTCAAGGTAAATTTAGATGTGGATTTGTTAATTAAGAGTGTGACTACCCAAGTATATTCACTCAAATGAGTAGTAATTTTTTTTTGGAATTACAGACTTGACTATAAAGGCTAAAACTACAAAAATCATTCATGGAAGGGAGGTAGCAGAAGCCATGACATATAGAAGGAAAGAACAGCCATTGGTTAGATCCATAGCTCAGGGCTAATTTGGGGATATGGTGCAAGGGTATAAGTGTGCAACCTTCTTGTGACATGGGGGTCCCTCTTAGAAAAGGATGGAGAGTACAGGGTGAAGCATCTTAGCACTTTCCAGAGCAGCATCATGTTCTAGGCAAGGAGGGTGGGGGCCCTGCTTGGTCAACAGGATAGGATAGAGTGGTACCTAGATGAGATCCTTGCAACATAATGAACCTTATATGCTATAATGATTCCAGGGAAATATAAAATGCTGATTAGGGAAGGAGGGGTCAGACATGCCTTAAGCAATTTTCAACTATAATAAGATGTAAAATAGGGACAAAAACAGAAATATCGAAGGAGCTTAATGGTGGGCCACAGATCAGGTGGTGTTTAGTGGCCTGGGTTTTGGGTTTGTGTACAACACTTTAACCTGCTCAGATCTGGACCATTGTCTTGGATAGAGGTCCTGGGGTATGTGACCAGGTGCCAGAGCTTGTGAAGCTACAGAGAGTGCACCAAGATAATAGCTCCAGTAGCTGCAAAACCCCCAGCAATTAGAGACAAAACTTTCCTCTCTGGATGTAGAGTTCTACTGTGGCAAATAGGTCAAAAATCAAGTAATTGGGTAGCAACATAAGCAAGAAAAGGAAGCAAAGCAACAACAGTGGTCAAACCTTAGATTCCTTTTGGGGGGAGAAAAAGGATCAAAGCATTAAATGGGAGTAAGACAATGAAGTCAGAACTTCTGCACCAGAAGCTTCCAAGAAAAATATGAACTGGTTACAGGTCACAGAGGAGCTAAGGAAGGATTCTGAAAGCCAAATAAGAGAAGTGGAGGAAAAATTGGGAAGAGAAATGAGAATGATGCAAGAACATCATGAAAAGAGACTCAACAACCTGACTGAACAAAAGAACACCTTAAAAAAACAGACTAGCTCAAATGGCAAAAGAGGTCCAAAAAGCCAATGAGGAGAAGAATGCCTTAAAAAGCCAAATTTGCCAGAAGGAAAAAAAATTTCAAAAGCTCAATGAGGATAATAATTCCTTCGCAATTAGAGTAGAGCAAATGGAAGCTAATGCCTCTATGAGATATCAAGATACTATGAAACAGATCCAAACAAATGAAGAAAATAAAAGGCAATGTGAAATACATCACTGAAAAAAACACTGACCTGGAAAATACATCCATGAGAGACACTTTAAAAATTATTGGACTGCCTGAAAGCCATGATTAAAAAAAAAGAAAAATTAGAAATCATCCTTCAGGAAATTCTCGAGAAAAATTGCCTTGTTATTTTAGAACCAGAGGGCAAAATAGAAATTGAAAGAATTCGCTGATCACCTCTTGAAAAAGATCCCCAAAAGATAACTCTTTGGAATATTATAGCCAGGTACCAGAGTTCCCAGATCAAAGAGAAAACATTACAAGCAAGCAAAAAGGAAACAATATGCATTCCTATAAGGAATATTATGGTAACACAATCAGGATAACAGAGGATCTAGCAGCTTCTATATTAAGGGATTGAAGGGCCTGGAATATGATATTCCAGAGGCTGAAGAAGCTACGATTAAAACCAAGAATCACTTACCCAGCAAAACTGAGTATAATGTTCCAGGGGAAAGTATGGTCAGTCAATGAAATAGAGGACTCCTAAGCATTCTTGCTGAAAAAAAAACAGAGTTGAATAGAAAATTTGACATTCAAATACAAGAAGCAAGAGAAGCATGAGAAGGTAAACAGGGAAAAGAAATCATGAGGAACTTATCAAAGTTGAACTATTTACATGCCTACATGGAAAAATGATAAATGTAATTTATAAAACTCTTCTCAGCATGAGGATAAAGGGAGTATAGATGTGTGTATATGTATGCAAGTATGTATGTATGTATAATATATATGTATATATGTGTGTTCATGTATATATACATACATATGTCAATATAGGAGGGTATATAGGCATACGAATACATATGTGAATGTGTGTATATATGTTTACAGGTATACATAGACAGAAGGCACAGCATCAATTGAATAGGAAGGGATAATATTTTAAAAATAAAATTAAGAGGTGAGGGAGGAATATAATGAGAGGAAATAGGGAGAGACAGAATAGGGTAAATTATTTCATATAGAAGAGGCAAGGGAAAACTGTTACAATGGAGGGGAGGAACAGGAAAGCAAAAGGGAATGGGTCAACCTTACTATCATGGAATTTGGCTTAAGGAGGGAATAACATATAAATTAAATTGGATATCTTACCCTACAAGAAAGTAGGGGGCAAGGGGACAAGAGGGGGAATGATAGAAGGGATGGCAGATTAGGGAGGAGGGTAGTCAGAAGCACACACTTTTTAAAAGGGACAGGGTCAAAGTAGGAAGTATAACAAGTGGGGGGTGGGATATAATGGAGGGAAATATAGTCAGTCTTTCACAATATATCCACTATGGAAATGTTTGCATAACTACACATGTACAACCTATATTGAATTTTTATCTTCCCAGTAATGGTAAGTGGTGGGGGAATAAGGGAAAGAATCTGGAATTCAAAGTTTTCAAATAAAATGTTTCAAAATATTATTATTATTATTATTTTTACATCTGCTGGGAAATAAAATATAGAGGCACTGGGATAGGGAGTTCCATCTTGCCCCTCCTGGAAAATTGTAGAGGGCTGATGGAGGATATAGGAGAGAGCAGAATGGGGGGAGCAAACAGTGGGATTGCTGTTGTGGGGTAGAGGAAAGATGGGGAGAAAACTGTAACTTAAAACCTTGCAGAAATGAATTTTGTAAACTGAAAATAAACATAAAATTTAAAAAAAAACAAAATAACAGAATTGTCTCAAAGTGGGAATAGCATACACACACAATTGGATGTAGAAATCTGTCTTACCCTAGAAGAAAGTAAAAGAGGAAGGGAATAAGGGAAAGCATCATGTGATAGAAGTAAGGGAAAATTTGGAGAGGGGTTAGTCAGAAGGAAACCCTTTTGAGGGAGGATTAGTTAAGAGAGAATAGAATAAATGGGGGGGTGATAAAGGGAAAGTCAGTTAACAATAATGAGTATAAAAAAATTGTGAAGGAAGTTTCTCTGATAAAGGGCCCATTTCTTAGATATATGGAGAACTAATTCTTTTTTTAAGAGCCATTCTAAATGATCAAAAGATATAAACAGCCTTAAAAAAATATTCTAACTCACTGTTGACAAAAATATTCTAACTCACTGTTGATTTGATTGGAGAAATACACATTATAGCAATTCTGAGGTAGTACCTCAAATATGTAGGATTGTCCAATAGATGAGAAAAGTAAAATGACAAATGTTGCAGGGAATGTGGAGAAAGTTAGACATTAATCCACTTTTGTTGGAGTTGTGCACTGACTCAACCAGTCTTTAGTGCAATTTGGAACTATGCCCAGAAGGCTATAAATCCATGTATACCCTCTGACCTAGCAATACGACTACAAAGTATTTATAGCATCTCTTTTCTAGGAACTAAGAATTAGAAATTTAGGGGATGGGAATGGATGGGATGGGAAATAGAGGAAGGGAAGAAGGGATAGTATTTGAAACTCAAAATTATAAAAAGAAATGTGAAAATTTGGCTTTTTAAAAAATAAATTTTATTGGTCTTCAATTTAAGACCTATTCAAAAACAAATGCTGAAATACCACAACAAAAGGACTATCCTTGTTAAATGGATAAATGCAGTATAGGAATTATTGTTGTTGTTTTTTAATTAAGTTATTCCATCTCAGAGAAATGAAGTTTCTCAAAGGCTAATTTTCTAGATACCTGAAGCTCACTATGCAAAATATCCATTTAAAAAATGTAATCATTTTTGATTGAAGCCTGTCTTTAACTGTATCTCATATTTCCCCAACCTCTTAAACAGAGTATACTTTCTTCAATTTAGGGTAATAATGATGCAAATCAATCACTACTGTATTGTACTGGGATTAGAGGAAGAATATCAACATGATAACTGAGATTTATAGGATTATCTACTTTTAATTAAATAGTAATGTTTTTATCAATTATTCTGCATGCTTTTTTAAATTTCTATTCTATACTTTGCCCTCACTTCTTGCTGTTATCAATATTCCTAGGAGCTCTTTTATAGCCAAGGTGATTGGAAGTGTTTCCCCAGATAAGCAAATGGGTTTTGAATGAGAGAATGAGGAGATGAAGAGTTTTCCAATGAGTAGAAGCCATGATCCTTATAGACTTTACAACACATTTTAGCTGTTCAAAGGTCTCTTTTTATTCTCTTTTTAGCTTACTGCTAGATTCTTGGTATTGTTCTTGGTAGGCGAGATTGCTGCATAGGTGGCCTGGGAATAAGTGAGTTGTTACTGTACCCACATCAGCAAGAAACTAGAAAGAACTTGGTTTGAATGCAGACTGAATCAAACTACCTGCTCTCTTTCTTTTTCATTAGATTTGGTTTCCTCTTTCCCATTGTTTGTTCCATTGGTTACAATCCTTCTTTACAACCTGACTAATGTCTAATGTGAAAGTATTTGCACATCCTATACTTGATTGCATGCTGTCATGATGAGGGAGAGGAAGGGGAAGACAATTTGAGACTCAAAGGATTGTGGAACTGAATCTTGTAAACTAAAAATAAACAAATTAATAAATACAAAAAGGGGGGGAAGGATTAAAAATATCCTCATTACACTGAAGTGGACATCATAATGGTACTCCTTAGACTGAGATTCTCTGTGCCCATTGATTTGGTCAGAAGACGTTGGACTACTACCAAAAGGAGTTTTTACTGGTTTCTCTGCTGGTTTCTCTTCCATAGGAGCACTAGTAGGCATAGGTCCACAAGCCGCTGCAGCTGGTGTTGGAGTAACACATGCAGTTGCAGTGGTGAGAATGAAGGCAGGGGAAGGATTTAAGGCTTGAGTCAGAGATTCTGCTGTAGATGAACTAACTATAATAGTTATAGCAGGATATGATTGTTGAACTGTAACTGGTGAGAGTATTGAAGTAGCTGCTTTGGGTTTTGTTCACATAATCACCACAATGTTTCATTTTTTGCTTTGTTTTGTTTTGTTTCTCATCGGTTTGGTATTCTTTCAGAGCAGTTTCATCATTAAGGGATTTTGCCTGAATAAATTAATTTTTGTTCTGTTCCTGGAAAGGCAGTCTTTCCCTTTGACGATTCAGTCTTCTTTTTCAGTGTCTCCTCAGGGTTGATATCAGTTGAAGCTCTGTTGCTTGAGAGTCTTCAGAGTGATCTGCATAGGGTCACTGCCACCCCAGATGCCTTGGTTGCTGTGGCCTCAGTACATTTGGAAGGAGGTTGAGGTGACTGATAGGGTTAGTCACAATGACCCTTTGGAGTGGCCTCTCCCCCTGGGCCTGGGTCACCACTCTTGCTGTCATTTCCCCCCAGCATTATTGGTAGCAAGAGTCTTCTCCCCAAGGCTTGGGACCAGCAAAGAGTCAGTCCTCAGAAAGTGCAGGCTAGTTTGGAAGGCAGTGAGTCAATCCACTAGGCCATCAGGGACTGGTTTCCACAGACATGACTTGCTTTGACATTCTCTCACTTCCACCAGAAGAAGTTGGGGGATAAGAATTGCTTTTATATGTAACTGGGGAAAACAAAACAGTAATAAATCATAACATAGCTATCAAAGTCCATACACATTATGAATATTCCTTCATTTTAAAATATGCATTATTGCAAACACAAACAATGTTACTAAAATCCATTTAATCAATTTCATAATAAATTTATGCTATGATTTTTAAAGCAAAAATCTCTTTGCAAATAACCTATCATATTTTGAAATTTTTTGAAATTTGTCTTTCAGAACTTACTGGATATTTTTTTAGTAATAAATTTCATTTACATCCTAATATACTTGCATTATCCTAAGTATTATATCCAGTTAGTTTTGTGCTCTCCTAGGGTGCTTATATAGTTACAACCTCTACATCTGCTACCTTGATAGGGAAGAAAGAGTTTCTCAGGTGTCTGCTAGAAGCCTGAAATGTATCATCAATAGCTAGAACTGACGAACCAATAAGAAGTCAGAATCTGATCCAGAAAGCCAGAATATAATTAAACTAGCATAAGAAAATCCAGGAAATCCTCCCTCATGAAGAGAATTTCATGTTCTTCAAGTGTCACCTTGACCTCAATGGAGTTCTGCAACAAGAAGTAGATTATGTACTCCAAAGTTTTGCTAACAGCCCTGCACACTAACTCTACCTATAGTACAGAAACAAATACATCTCAAATAGGAACATATCTTTGGTGTCTTCTTTGCCTATTCCAAGCCAAAAAAAACCCTTCTGCTTAAACTGTGTCATGATGAATTCCACAATGGAAATT
Source organism: Pseudocheirus occidentalis (assembly GCA_028646575.1). Classification (NCBI taxonomy): domain Eukaryota; kingdom Metazoa; phylum Chordata; class Mammalia; order Diprotodontia; family Pseudocheiridae; genus Pseudocheirus; species Pseudocheirus occidentalis. The sequence continues at coordinate 165,303,267 of CM053594.1, read as the reverse complement.
CCATTGCGTATACTGGGCTTTTGATGGTCACTGCTCCTTCATAACATTGTTCACATTAGCACAAGCAGTTTGAGAGCATTATTCAGAACAGCATTTGTGAGTCTGGCAGGACTGCTCACACACTCTCCTCTTTCAGCCCTTACCTAAAATTTCTGACATATTATCTGCACTTGCAGATCCAGAATTCCCTCCCAGTAATTGTTGATGTCTTGATAAAAACTGTTTCACTTTTATCTAGACCTTTCACTGATGTAAAAATGGTTTCATTACTCCTAAAAAGAAAATTATTTGTGTTTACTACCTTCCCTCTCAACTTCTTTCAGACCAAAAACTACAGTTTATATCACATTTCTCTTCAAATATATTCACTGCACAATAAGTAAAAATCTCTTTCTATTGCCCACCACATTCCATTTGCAATACAAATTAGTATACTAATTATACGCTATAGTAGTACTTTCCTTGATACCCTTGATGTCCTCAAAGAATTGTTTCTTATTTTGTTCCATCACAGAGTTCTGGCATTACAATATTAAACATTCTTCCATCAAGAACAATTGTTTTCCATGTGCATATTCCATTACAACTTTGTCCCAGATATAAATCCAGGTCATATATCTTTTATTTGTCCACATAATATATGTAAATTTTGATAACTGATTTTTTTTTTCTTAAGGACTGTGTCTTAAACCCAAACTGCTCTGATTTTCATTGATTGGCCAACAATATGTCCCAGGTCAATTCCCACTTGATCATTTGGGCTCCTAAATTGCTCATAGTGAATTTAATTAGCAATTATTTCTTTTTTGGCCAGAAACCCTGATGATCTTCCCCTCCCAGACTGCTTTATTTTTATTGAGTAATTCTAGAGGCCATCGTTTGCCTCATTTCTTATCTAACCTTAATCACTGAATGGTCACTGCACTAGCCAAATCTTTTAAAACTTAACTTAAAAAAACCAAGGTCTCCCACAGCATTGAAGGTCATCGCCAGTTGTCCAGATCTATGTCTTGCCCCTGGACCCAGATGCCTCTGCAGGAGAAAGTGAGGCTAGTGACTTTGCACAGCCCTCCCTCACTTAAATACAATTCACTTGCTTGTCATGGCATTACCGTTGTGATGTCATAGGCCTGTTCAACAACAAAAGACGAACAAACCAAAAAAACTCATTATCTAAATAAGGGCAAGTCTACAGCTGTCACT
>CM053594.1:165283510-165301564 GCA_028646575.1 Pseudocheirus occidentalis | reverse complement strand
TTGTGTGGTTGTCTAAGAATTTTATTTGGAGACTAAAGGTAATGGTTTCCCTATGATTGGAAGAGCAGTATATTGTTAACTGTTGATTGAATCAATTCCCTCTTAGGGAAACTAGGTCATTCCTTTTGTTAATTGATTGATTGGATCCTTAACTTGACTGTTTGAATCTAAAAATGTGAAGCTGGTTTCTCCCTTAGGGAAGCCAGCTGATTCTTCTCTTGTTCCTTGTTCCTTTCTGTAATAAGATATAATATTGAGACTTTCCTTTTTCTGAAGATTGTATATAATATTGTGAATTGTTGAAACTGTGAACATTGTACTGAATCTAGATTTGTGGTGGAATAAACAGAGTGTTCACTAATACTGTGTAATCCGAATCTTAAAAGCTGTTCATAGTAGCATTCTTTTAGGAATCTACTGCTGATTGGCTTTACAGGAAGTCATATGGAATTCTTCTTATATTCCTAAATAGACAGTTTAGTAAAGTATGGACTTATTGTTTGGCAAAGTTATGTTTCCACTTTTGCCTTGAGAATGAATTATTCTGCCTTTGAGGTAATGGAAACTCTTCTATTTTACTGTCAACATAGTCTTATTTCACCATCTGTAATCTAGATAATTAGCTATCTAAGGAGTTCCAAAATATAATGGTTACACTAAAACAAATTCATAATACGATTAATAACCCCTTCTTGATTGTCAGAGTATTAACCTGCAACTGAAAGCATAAATGAATCAAATTGGTTCAGACACCAAGAGAGAAATATTTGGGAAAGCCCAAATGATAACTAGCTATGTTCTGGAAAGGAGACAACATATTTATTTATTGCCAGGAAGGAACACACAATGGTTCTTTATTTCTAGTCAATAAGTAATTATCATGTTAAAGTTAGACTTGGGGACATTTCCTCTGGGCAACTGAGAAAAACTGAGTGCCTTGACTATGTATTGCCAGAATACTCTCTTAAAAGATTCTAAATTCTCGAAATTTCTAAATGTATTATTATTCCTGTTGCTTGGCTGGTTGTTGTTTTTCCTTCTTGAAGAAGACCAAAATGAAGTCACTATGTTGGGATCAAGGTAGAACAATATGAGCTCTGAAAACTTTACCACAAGGATGGGCACAGGTAGTCCATATAAATATTTGGAATGGAGATTTCTCTAAATTTGTGCATCTCATATTTCTTTTGAGATACTAAAATTCTGTTCCTTTTAATAATGTCTTTAAATATTTATTTTAAAAACAGTATGACCACTTGTTTTACTGTTACCAATTACTGAAAAGCAATGTCTTTCCCCTGACAAGAGTAAGTTAATTGGTGCACTCTTACTTCATATTCAAGGGTTATAGGATAACATTTGCATTGAGGCAAATAGTAAACACTAAACAATTAACCTAAATAAAGATTGTCTATTCTATGGACGTTTTCTGGCACCAGTTTAAGGTCTTTGGTCCCCTATGACTATGTGACATGAAATTAGAAAATTTCTTAATAAGTTTATTTTAGATATTATAGTTAGTAATGCTAACAGGTGCCTAAGAAGATGAATGATTCAAGTTTCTCTGTGTCACAGTGGATAGAATACCAGGTCTGTAATCATGAAGGTCTGAGTGCAAATCTGGCTTTAGCCACTTACTAAATGTTAGTGAGAAAGTCACTTAACCTTGTTAGCCTCAGTTTCCTCATTGTTAAAATGAACTGAAGAGGGAAATGGCAAACACTTCAATATCTTTGCTAAGAAAACTTCAGATGGGGTCATGAAGAGGTATGCATAACTGAACAACAACAATTAGAGTTAAGGTGTAGTAAATCATTTTTTTCAGGGGCAGAATTTCAACCAGAGACAGCGATGACCTAGAAATCTTGTGCATTGAGTCGGAATTGAGAAAGCATGGAGATTTAGTAATATGTACAAGGTAAAATAATCCTGAACCTGAACAAAATTTCCATTGGAAAATTGGATGAAGACTTTCTTAGATGCTGAAGCCCAAGATAACATTCTAATATACTTTGAGGTCCAGCCTTAAGTGACATTTTTTTTCCTTTCTCTTCATCCCACGTAAAAGTTCCTTTTATTTATATAAAAGGTGACCCAGAGGTTTTACAATAGGCTACTTTAAGCTCTTTATTGATCAGTTCTTCTTAGTCATGAAGTCACTTTTCCCACTTCTTGGCTAACAGCAAAACTATGCTGTAGCCTCTGTATTTGTTCTCTCCTCTAAGGAAAGAGCCAGTTCTTGAACAGTGTCAGCATTTTTCCTTTAAAACAAAATGGTTCAGTCCTTGGGCTTTACGTCTTGGCTAGAACTCCCATCCTTATTTAGGATTATATAGGCTATATAGAAAACAAAGGAATTATTAGCTTTGTAAAAAAAAATCCTCTTGTAGTAGCATACAGAAGGCCCATAGGATCCATATGCAATCTGATAAAAAAAAATTAAGTGCCTACTATATGTCAGGGATTATGTTAAGCACACAGATATAAATAATAAAAAGAAAGACATCCTCTACTCTCAGGAAGCTCATAGCCTAATGGGAAGAGACAACACACACACACACACACACACACACACACACACACACATGCACACACACACACTGTAATGATAATTGAATTTGAAGAGCTTTCTTGCCCCATAATAGACATATGGAATTTGAAGATATTCCTGGTCACTTATTGGGCTTCACTTAGAGCCCAACATGAGAAGTTTGCTTATGAGAGGCTTGTTTTTCAGGAAGACCCACACCTTTTATTACTTTGTAATTAGGCAGTGGGTCTCAAAGGTTGTAATGTCCTCTGATCTTGAGAAAGGGTATATATACTCTGAAGTGAAGTTTTGCTTTGGGATTCATGAGAAGTTGTGTGATTTAAACACTTGAGACTCTGGGTAGATGTTGAGCCCCCCAGCTTTGAAAACTCAGCTGTTGCTGCTTCTCTCTCTGGTAACTATGTATGTATGTATGTATGTATATCAGACAGTTAGAAGCCCTGTCTCTTGATCTATTGAATTGTGTTATTTTCTCTATCTCTATTATTTTTTGTCTGCCTAAAGTTTCTGTTTGTATTTTCTCTGAAGTTTAGGGGTCTGACTTTTTCCCCCTGAACTAAGTAAATTATATCTATGTTTAATTAATGTAAGATTGTTAACCATTTTTTAATTGCTTTCCTTTAGAAAATCAGAAAGAACAATCTGTGCTAGCAGTCATCCTGGGTATGCTAGGGTGCTTGCTTTTACAAAATGGCATAGTCAGCAGGCTGTGCAAACTAAAAGGAAAGTATGGGAGCTATGATAATTGTTTGTTTCCCAGTTATGGTAGTTGCGACTCTGGAGTCATAGAACAGTTAAAGCTGGAGGGAGAGACTGCACCCAGGCAAACAGTGAGGTTTGTGAATAAATATTTGTTTTGGGGAAGGCTAAAGGTTGGTGTGGCTTCATGCTGTGTTATGAATTACTAGCTTCTTTCCTCCTATGATGGATTTGGCTTTCTGGTGTTGGGATTTTATTTTCTGGTGTCTGAACAAATGTTTTCCTTCTGTTTTCTACATGGAGTATCTGTTTTATTTTGCATTTCAGAACTATGCTGGCATATTCAAAGTTGTTGCGCATGTGCATGCACACACACACACACAGAAGGTGGAAGAGGTGGAAGAGAGACAAGAGAGTATCTTTTTGTACCAAGTAGAAGAGCAGATATCAGAACAGAATGAAATGAAGTTCAGTTTCTGCCCTGTATATAAAGTCATTGAGAGGAGTTTGTGTGGCATACCACCTTCCAAGTCTCCTTAATCAGAGGGAGAGAAGGTTAACGTAAGTAATAACATTCAAGGCTTGAGTAAGTGTGGTGAAGAGATAAGAGGTGATGAGCTTAAACTGGTTAGGGCAACCAAGCGAGCATATAATGATGAAGCTTTCTAGAAGTGACATCAAATATAATTTGTTTCACTGGCAACTAAATGGGTTGATCTTCTTTTCTGCTATAACTGGTTAACTTCTCTGAACAGAGTTGTATTGAGCTGTCATGGGATGCAAAGTAATCTGTTAGCCTTGGGTAGTCATCACTCTCAGGGCTAGTACCATCACATCACCAGCAGGAACCATAAACCCAGTAACTCCCATAGCCCCAAAGCAGCTAAAGTGTGTGACAAAAAAGCTGAGTAATTTTGGGTAAACTTCAACTTGAAACTATTTGGCCTTTTGCTTGGCCTGAAACTAGTTCTTCCTATCTCATTCCCTCCTTCAAACTATTATTATATTACAGCAATATTCCATTTTGGTAAATAATAGATAAATATATTTATTTTGTATTTACATATAATTTAGTACAGGATAGAAACATTCAGTTATTTCTTAAGAATCTGAAAGATTATATTAAATTTATTATGTAGTGATTATTTTAAAAATAGAAGTAACAAAAAATGGGATGTTTTTCTTGTAATAAGTGATGAGGTTGGAAGATTTTTTTTTAGTAAAAAAGCCATCAATAGTCTTCACAATGTATTAGTTATGATCCTGACAGAATATTTAATATTTTACTGTCATTTCATTAGAATAATTTTCATAAATTGAAAATTCATTGCAAAGTTTATATTATTTATACACAAAGAAAAATTATATTTTTTCATGTTGAATCTTCTCAGTTAATATCCTAACACAATAACAATCCTTGTAGAATGTAATATTTCCCATTAGGATAAAAATTAATTTTTTTCTGTTAGAAGAAACTTCTACAAAAATATGTATTGGGTTATATACAGGTTTGATTTTATTTCAAGTTTTTTCTAAAAACACTATTAAATGAATGGTGCCAGTCAAAAAGTAGGAAACATCTTTTTTTTTCTTTTCAATAGTCTTTTTATACTTTATTAATCTTATTATAAGTGCTGGTAGCAAAAATGAACAATAAGAAGCAGTATAATTTGAATACATTTCCTCTCTTCATTGTTTCTTTTCTGTCCTTTTGTCTTTCTCTTCCTCCTTTCTTTTCCCCAATCATTCAATGAAAAAATTATGAACTCAGTATTACCAGGTCCTATGCTAAATGCTTATTAGATCCAAGGATTTTTTAAAGCTCAACTGTGGTTTCCTGGTATAGGGAAGTCCCAGTCAGACACTTTGTCTTTCAAGGAATATCAAAAGCTTCTCTTCAATATATAGTCTTAGAGACCCAGCATGAGACAGCCAATAAGTGGCAAAGAAAGGACTTGAGGCCATGAGTCTTCCTAACTCCAATGCTAGCTTTCATCTATTATACCATGCTTATGAAATCAGAACACAAAGCTATATCTGCATCTAAATCAATAATGATGCATACTGTATATATCTTATTAAATATACAAAGATCTATATTATATCCATAGCTCCATATCAATCTGTATATGTGCATATGAATAAATATGCACATGGATATATATATATATGACATACATACATACATACACACATATATTCAGTACTGCTTTTCATACAACTTAGGTTCTGTTGGGAGGGAGTGGGAACAACAGATTTATAGATAAATACAAAAGATGTAGGTAGTAAATAAAACTATTTTTGGCAAGGGGAAGGAAATTCAAATGTATATATAGTATACATACACATATGTCTATGAAGGAGGGTTTATATTTGCATGAACACATATCTGAATATGAGTATCATATGTGTACATAAAAGGGGCGCAGGATCAATCACATAGGAAGAGACGACACTTTAAAAGGTGAAATTCTGAGGTGGGAAAGGATTAGAATGAGAAGCGACAGGGAGAGACAGAATGGGGTTAATCATCTAATATAAAAGAGGCTAGGGATAATTGTTAAAATGGAGGGGAAGAACAGAAGGTGAAAGGAAAAGGGTCAACTTTATTCTCATTGAATTTGGCTTAGGGAAGGAATGGCACAAACTCTGAACTGGGTATCTTGCCACACAGGAGAGTAGAGGTGATGTGGATGAGAGGTGGATTGATGGAGGGGAAGGCAGGGTTGGGGGGAGGGTGGCTGGAAGTACACATTTCAGTAAAGGGACAGGGATAGGGTAGAGAATAGAACAAGGGGGTGGGTGGGATAGGAAGGAGGGACATATAATCATCCTCTCAGAATATGTCCACTGTTGAGATGTCCTGTGTAATTACACATGTACAGTCTGTATTGAATTACTTGTCCTTCCAGTGGGGGTGGGTGACAAGGGAGGGAGGGAAATAAGCTAGAATTTAAAGTTCTACAATCAAATGTATATGTGTGTGTGTATAATAATAATAATAATTATTATTAACTGCATGAAACTGGGAATTTAGACATGCAGGCACTGGGGTAGGGAGACCCATCCTGCCGTACCAGAAAGTCAGAGGGGTGATGGGGGAGGACATAGGAGAGAGCGGATTGGGGGAGGGCCTATACAGTGGAATTGCTGTTTTGGGGTAGTGGGTAGGATAAAGATGGGGAGAAAATTTTTAACTCAAAATCTTGTGGAAATAAGTGATGTAAACAAGAAAATAAATAAATAAATTTAAATTAAAAAAAGAAAAGTGTTTTGTAGTTGTGTTCATACAGGTACTGGGGTTTTTTTGGCAAGTAGATTCCCAAATATTTTATAATGTCTGCAGTAACTTTAAATGGGTTTTTTCTTACTGTCTCTTGCTGTTGGACTTCATTGGAAACATATAGGAATGCTGAGGATGTATGTGGGTTTATTTTATATCCTGCAACTTTGCTAAATTTATTTATCGTCTCAAGAAATTTTTTGCTTGATTTTCCAGGGTTCTCCAAGTATATCATCATGTCATCTGCAAAGTGTGATAGCTTAGTCTTTTCTTTGCTGAATTTGATTCCTTTGATTTCTTTTTCTTCTCTAATTGCTATTGTTAACATTTCTAGTACCAGACTGAATAAGAGGGGTGATAGTGGACATCCTTGTTTCACCCCTTATCTTATTGGAAATGCTTCTATATTATCCCTATTACATATAATACTTTCTGATGGCTTTGAATGGATGCTACTTAATATTCTAAAGAAAATTCCATTTATGTTTATTCTTCCTAATGTTTTTAATAGGAATGGATGTTGTAGTTTATTGAAAGCTTTTTCTGCCCGTATTGAGATAATTGCATGGTTTTTTTGATAGTTTTGTTGTGATGTGATCGATTATACTGATAGTTTTCCTGTTATTGAACCACCCTTGCATTCCTGGGACAAATCCTGCTGATCAAAGTGTATTATTCTCATGATCCTTTACTGTAGTCTTTTTGCTAATATTTTATTTAGAATTTTTGCATCTATATTCATAAGAGAAATTGGTCTGTAATTTTCTTTGCCTTTTTTGTCTCTTCCCAAGTTAGGTATCAGTGCTATATTTGTCTCATAAAAATAATTTGGTAGAACTCCTTCTCCAATTTTCCTGAATAGTTTGTAAAGTATTGGAATCAATTGTTCTTTAAATTTTTGGTAGAATTCACTAGTAAAGCCATGTGGCTCTGGAGATTTTTTCCTACAGGGTTCATTGATGGCTTGTTCAATTTCTTTTTCTGAGACGTATTTATTTAAGTAATTTGCTTCCTCTTCTTCATTTAGTCTAGGCAACTTATATTATTGTAAATATTCATTTATTTCACTAAGATTGTCAATTTTACATGCATACAATTGGGCAAAATATTTCCTAATTAGTATTTTAATTTCCTCTTCATTGGAAGTAGATTCACCCATTTCATTTTTTATATTCAAAATTTGGTTTTCTTCTTTCTATTTTTTTCATCATATTGGCTAAAAGGTCTATCACTTTTGTTAGCTTTTTCATATTATGAACTCTTAGTTTTATTTATTAATTAAATAATTTTCTTGAATTCAATTTTATTACACTCTTCCTTTGGTTCTCATTATTTCTAATTTAGTATTTAATTGGGGATTCTCAGTTTGTTCTCTGTCTAGCTTTTTCAATTCCATGCCCAATTCATTGATCTCCATCTTCTCTAATTTATTCATGTATGCATTCATGGATATAAAACATCCCCTAAGAACTGCCTTTGCTGCATCCCATGAATTTTGGTATGCTGTCTCATTACTGCAGTTCTCTTGAATGAAGTTTCTATTTGTTTCAATGATTTTTTGTTTGACCCACTCATTTTTTAGGATTAAGTTATTTAGCTTCCATCTAGTTTTTTGTCTATCATTCCATGGCCTTCTACTTCGTATAATTTTTATTGCATTGTGATCTGATAAGGATGCATTTAATATTTCCACCTTTCTGCACTGAATTTTGAGGTTTTTGTGCCCTAGCACATGGCCACTTTTTGTGTTTGTTCCAGTTACTACTGAGAAGAAGCTATATTCCTTTTTATCCCCATTCAATTTTCTCTAGAGGTCTACCATATCTATTTTCTCTAAGATTCTATTTTCCTCCTTAACTTCTTTCTTGTTTTATTTTGAGATTAGATTTATCAATCTCAGAAAGGGGGATATTAAAGTCCCCCACTAAAATAGTTTTGCTATCTATTTCTTCCTCTAGCATCCTTAATTTCTCCTTTTGGAATGTGGATGCTGTACCACTTTGTGCATAAAAGTTTAGTAATGATATTATCTCATTTTTGATGGTGCCTTTTAGCAAGATATAATGTCCTCTGTTATCTCTTTTAATTAGTTCTATTTTTGATTTTGCTGTATCTGAGATAAGAATTGCCACCCCTGCTTTTTTTCACTTTAGTTCAGGCATGATATATTTTACTCCAGCCTTTTACCTTTACCCTGTGTATATCCTTCTGTTTCAGATGTGTTTCTTGTAAACAGCATATTGTAAGGTAATTGTTTTTAATCCATTCTGCTATCCATCTCCATTTTATGGTAGAGTTCATCCCATTCACATTCAGTTATGATTAGTATCTGTGTCTTTCCCTACATCCTATTCCCTCCCCTGTTTATGCTTTTGTATTAAGCCTTCTTCCTTCCTCTTCTTAAGAGTTTTCCTTTTTTCCTCTGCCTCTCTTAATATTCCCTTCTTATCTGTCCCCCTCCCTTTTCCTACCTTTCTCCCTTACTACTTCTTTCCTCCCTTCTAACCCCACCCCTTTCTTGGCCCTTCCCTCCCTCTTACTGCCTGTAGGACATGATCAATTTTTTTATCCTCGTTATTTCTTCCTCGGACCAAGACTGATGAGAATAGATCTCATGCAATTCCACTTTCCCTCCCCTCTTTCCCTCTATTATGATAAGTTTTATGATTCTTCTCAATAAAGTCCTATCTTTAACTGGTTGTGTTACTCTCTCCTTGCACCAGAACCAGAAGCTCAAATAATTCTCATCTTCCTCCCTTCTTTTCTCTACTATATTGTTTTTATGCCTCTTTGTGTAGCATAAGTTACCCTTCTCTGCTTCATTCTTTCTTCTTCTTCCATTGTAGTCCCTTAATAAGAACTTTTATCATCATTTTGCATAGTTTATACCCACACCCTCTATTTTTTATACCACTTTTAGATGTTTATATAGGTATAGAGTTCATGATATTAACAGGTATCAACTTCCCATAGAGGGATGTAAACAGTTGACTCTTGTTAAATAACAAGGGGTGTGTGTGTGTGTGTGTGTGTGTGTGTGTGTGTGTGTGTGTGTATGCATTTTTCCTTATTTACCTTTCTATGTCTCTCCTGGGTCTTGTAATTGGAGGTTGAATTTCCCATTGAGCCCTGGCTTTTTTATTAGGAAGTTCTGGAATTCTCTAATGTCACTGAATGTCCAACTTGCCTGGCAGATTATACTCAGTCTTGCTATACTCCTTCGTTGTAGCCCAAACTCTTTTGCCTTGGGAAAAATCACATTCCGGTTCCTTTGATCTTTTAGCATTGAGGCTGCCATATCCTGTGCAATCCTAACTGTGGTTCTGTGTTATCTGAATTGCTTCTTTCTGGTCACTTGTAGTATTTTCTCCTTTACCTGATAGTTCTGGAATTTGGCCACAGCATTTCATGGACTTTTCAATTTGGGATCTCTTTCCGAAGGTTTCCAGTGGATTCTTCCAATGCCTATTTTACCCTCTGATTCTAGGATCTCGTGGCAGTTATCCTTGAAGAGCTCTTGGAAGACATTGTCCAGACTCATTTTTTCATCACGATTTTCTAGTAGACCAATGATTCTCAGATTGTCTCTCCTGGATCTGTTTTCCAGGTCAGTTATTTTTCCAATGAGATTCTTTTTTCCAATTTTTAGAAAATTTTTCTAATTAAAAAAATGTTTTTCTAATTTTTCAGTCTTGAAGTTCTGTTTGACTGATTCTTGGTTCCTCATAGAGTAATTGGCTTCAATTTGGTAGATCCTAGTTTTTAGTGAATTATTCTCCTCAGTTTTTGAAGCTCCTTTTCCATATGCTCAGATTTCATTTTCAGTTCATACATTTTACTTTTTAAGGAGCTGTTGCCTTCATTGTAGTGTTTTTCTAATTTTGCAAGTTTGTTTTGGCAAGAGCTGTTGATTTTATCTTCTACCTCTCTAAGCCAGATTTCAAAGTTCTTTTTGAACTCATCTAGGAATGCTTTCTGTGCCTGAAACCAGGTCATATTCCCTGTTAAGGCTTCAGCTGGGGTGTGGAGTCAATACTCTCTCTTTCTGAGTTTGATTCCTCCCTCTCACCATAGTAGGATTCAAGATTCTTTTTCTTTGTCTTTGCAGCCTGCTTTCTTCCCATTTTGAGGCAGGGCATTAGCCATGCCCTTCCTCCAGGGTTCCTAAACTTTTACTGCTTAAAATTTTCTCTGGGGCAATAGTTATTGTGTTTTTGGGTTAGAGGGGTAGATCAGAGTAGCCAGGGTTCAGACTGTCATCTTTTTCCCTGGAAGTTCAGATAGGGACTTTTAAAATTTTCAGATTGCTAATGATTAGTCCTTGGAGTATCTGCTGCCCATTGTGTGGGCCCTCCCTTTGTCTCTTACCCAACTCAGTCCTTTCCCTGACTTGTGGTGATAGGCCTGGGAGTGGCCCTTGTGGTTGGTGGATCAGCAGACCATGTCCAGAGACAGCCTCTTGGTGTTCTGCCCTCTGTGGATGTCTGCTGCCTGCCTCTTGGGTTGGGTCCTGATAATTTCTTAAAAGATGATGTCTAGGCTCTTTTTTTTTCAGGTAGTCCAATTCCTAAAGTACCTTTCCTAGATCTATTTTCCAGGTCAGTTGTTTTTCCAGTGTGGTATTTTACATTTTCTTCTATTTTTTTTCATTCATTTGATTTTATTTGACTGATTCTTGATGTGTCATAGAATCATTAGCTCCCACTTGCTCAATTCTAATTTTGAAGGAATTATTTTCTTCACTTTGCTTTTGTACCTTTTCCCCCCCAATCTGATCAATTCAGTTTTTAAGGAGTTGTTTCCTTCCATGGATTTTTATTCTCATTTGGCCAATTCTATTTTTAAGAAATTATTTTCTTCAATCAAATTTTGTGCTTCCTTTTCCAGTGTGCTGACCATTTTGTTTTCCTCCCCCCCTAATTCTCTTGCATAACTCTCGTTTCTTTTCTCAATTTTCTTCTACTTCTCTTTCTTGATTTTTAAAATCTTTTTTCAAGTTCTTCCAAGAGAACATACTGGGCTTGAGATCAATTCACATTTCCTTTTGAAACTTCACACATAGGCATTTTGACATTGTCCCCTTATGAATTTGTGTTTTCATCTTCTCTTTAATACCAGTAGCTTTCTGTGGTCAGGACTCTTTTCTTTTCTTTTTCTTTTTTGCTCATTTTTGAAGTTGAGCTCTGCTCCTGGGTTATAGGGGACACTGTCCCAAGTTTTTTGCTCTGGAGACCAGGGGCCTCATCATTGACTTTGTGAACAGGGGCCGCTGAGGCTGCTGACTTGATCAATGTACTAGCATGGCCCAACCTAGTCATCCCTCTTGTGCCATGTGTTCTGGTGCTTTAAGTTTGCCTGCTGTGCTGGGGCTGGAGGTCTCTGAGTTGGCCTGCTCTGCTACTGGTCTGCTGAGACAGAATTGGGTGGCCTCAGTTGCTGTTCTGTGTTGTGTCTGAGTTTCATAATGGCTGGTTAGGACACTTCCTTCCCTGGACTGCTCTCATCTTTTACCCATGAGACAGACATTTTCTATGGTCCTTCTAAGTTATGGTGGGTTGAAAAATGTTCACTCTGTTTTTTGTGTGTGTGTGAATTCTGTCACTGCAGATATATTTTAGAGGCTCAATTTAGCATTTTTCTGAGGGAAACTTAGGAGAGCTCAGGCAGTAACCTGGCTTTTCACTGCCATCTTCAGTCAAATAATTTTTAAATTCCATTGTTTCACCTTGTTTCACATTGTTTCAGATATTTAGTGAGTTTGTTACTTGTATCAATTATGTACCTTTCTTACTTTTCAGTCTTTCTTTTGTATGCTCCTGGATATCTCTCTGTCTCTGTCTCTGTCTCTGTCTCTGTCTCTGTCTCTCTCTCTCTCTCTCTCTCTCTGTTTCTCTCTCTCTCTGTCTCTCTCTCCATCTATCTAATCTTTCTGTGTCTTAGTATTAGTTTTCCATTTACATATGAAAATAATTTTAACAATGTTTTCAAATTCTGAGTTCCAAATTCTCTTTCTCCATTCACTTTGCCCCTCATTGAGAAGGCAAATTGACATAGTTTATAATTGAGTAGTCATGAAGAACACATTTTCATGTAAATCATTTTGAAAAAGAAAACATTGACAAAAAAAGAAAAAGAAAGAAAAAAGAAGAAAAAGTATCATAGCTCTGCATTCAAGTTCTACCAGTTCTTTCTCTATAAATGGACAGCACCTTTCGTAATAAGTCCTATACAATTCTCTTGGGTTATTTTATTTCTGAGACTATTTAAGTTATCCATAGTAAATCATCATAAATATAGCTTTTACTGTGTATAATGTTCTTCTGGTTCCTCATTTCACTTTGCATCAGTCCATGTAAGTCTTTCCAAGTTTTTCTGAGAGCATCTTGCTCATCATTTTTAAAAAGCTCAATAGTTTTCCATCACAATCATATGCAACAACTTGTTCAGGCATTCCCCAACTCATAGACATCCCCTCAATTTCCAATTTTTTGCCACCATTAAAAGAGTTGATATAAATATTTCCGTTAAAATAGGTCCTTCTCTTTTAACTTTTTTTTCTTTGTGGTACAGACCTAACAATCCTTTGTTGAAGAACATGCATGGTTTTATAACTCTTTGGACAAACTTCCAATTTGCTCTCCAAAATGGTTGTCAGTATTCAACTTTACCAATAATTCATCAGTGTTTTAATTTTCCAATATCACTTCCAATAGTTTTTTTAAATTTTCCTGTTTTATAATATTAGCCAGTCTTAAAGATGAAGTATAGTAGCTCAGAATTGTTTTATTTTCCATTTCTATCATCAGCAGTGATTTAGAACATTTTTATATAACTATAGATAGCTTCAATTACTTTGAAAACTGCACATTCATATCCCTTGACCATTTATCAATTGAGGAACAGGTCTTCTTTGTATACATATAATTCATTTTTCTATATGTTTGAGAAATAAAGCCTTTCTCCAGAAACTTACTATAATTTTTTTTCACAGTAATGATTGCAAACTATATATTTACCTCCATTCTTCTCCCCCTGTTTATCCTACTTTCTATTTCTTTTGCCTTCTCCATTCTCATGTGTTTTGCTTCTGACTTTTACCTCCACCAAAGTGCTCTGCCTTCTATGATCTCCCCCTTCACCTTCTGTTATCTTCTCCCCTTCCTTCTTTCTTGCATGGTAAGATAGATTTCTTCCCCCAGCTGAGAGTGTATATTATTCCCTCTTGGAGCTATTTCTGATGAGAGTAAGGTTCATGGACTCACATCTTCCCTTCCCCCGTTACTCCCTCCCCTGTAAAATACCTTTCAGGACTCTTTTATGTCAATAAATTTATCCCATTCTTTATTTCCCTTCCCTTTGTTCCCAGTGCATTTTTCTTTCTTACTCCATAAATTTTATTTTGTTTTATTTTTAGATAATCAAGCCATCACATTCAGCTCACACCTCTGTTATCTCTCTGTGTATACTAATTCTAACTGCCCAAATAATTAGAAACTGTTCAGGAGCTGTAAGTATAATTTTCCAATGTAGGAATATAAACAGTTGAACCTTAACAAATAATTTATGATTTATCTTTCCTGTTTAATTGTTAATGCTTCTTTTTCATTTTGTATTTGAAAGTAAAATTTTTTTTTCAGCTCTGATCTTTTCTTGAGAAATCCTTGAAAGCCCTGTATTCAATTGAATGTTGATTTTTTTCCCTGAAGGATTATGCTTAGTATTGCTGAATAGGTGATTTTTGGTGGTAGTATGAAACTCTTTTATCCTCTGGAACATCATATTCCAAGTCCCCTGAACCCTTAATATAGAAAATGCTAATCTTGTGTTTTCCTCACTGTGGCTTCTTTATATTTGATTTATTTTAGTAGCTCCTTGCAGTACTTTATTCTTGACCCACTAATTTTGGAATTTGACTAAAGTATTCCTTAGAGTTTTCATTTTGGGATCTCTTTCAGGAGATCAGTGGTGGATTCTTTCAATGAGTATTTTGCCCTCTGCTGCTTGAATATCAGGGCAATTTTTCTTGATAATTTCTTGAAAGATGAAAGACCTTTTTTATTAACCATGATATTCAGGTAGTCCAAAAATTCTTAAATTATCTGTCCTGAATCTATTTTCCAGGTCATTCATTTCTAGTGAGGTATTTTCATTCTTTTTCTACTTGTTTTTATTCTTTTGAGTCTGTTTAACATTCTACTGATATCTCATAAAGTCATTGGATTCAACTTGCCTAATTCTAAGTATATAACTATTTCTTACTAAATTCTATGTATTTATTCATTTATTTATTTATTCATTATCAATTCATTTTTAGTTTTCCACATGTTATAAGACTTTAAGTTCTATTTTTTCCCATCTCCCTCCACTCCAACATCACCAAGACAGCTTGTAATATTATATAGGCTATATATGTATGATCATGTTAAACATATTTTCACACTGACAATGATGTAAAGAAGAATCAGAACCAAAAGGAAAAACCATGAGATAATCCAAGAAAAAAAGGAGAAAATAGTATAGTTTTATCTTCATTCAGACACAACAGGTCTTTCTCTGGATATGGATAGCATTTTCCATCATGAATCTTTGGTAACTGTCTTAGATCAGTGGTTGTCAACCTTCCTAATGCTGCAACCCTTTAATACTTGTGTGTGGGCATATCTGCACGTGGGCAGACCTGCTTGGAGACAGATAGAGGAGTGTTGTCTCAGTTCCTAAGACCATAGGAAATATGTTTTCTGATTGTCTTAGGTGACCCCTGTGACACCTGTGTAATGGTCACTCGACCCCCCCCCCAAAGGGGTTGTAACCCACAGGTTGAGAACTGCTGTCTTAGATCATTACATTATTCATAAGAGTTAAGTCTTCCAAAATCAGTAATTGCACAATATGGCTGTAATTATGTGAAATGTTCTCCTGTTTCTGTTCAATTCACTCAGCATCAGTTCATGCAAGTTTTGCCAGGTTTTTCTGAAGCCTGCCTGCTCACCATTTCTTATGGAATAAGAGTATTCCACTATAGTCATATACCAGAATGTGTATGTATGTATGTATGCATGCATGTATGTATATGACATGTGGATTCCATTCCCTTTTTATAATCTCTTTGGGATGCTAAACTAATGGAGTAGTGTTGGGTCAAAGTGTATGCACAGTTTTATAGCTTTATGTTTTAGTTACAAATTGTTTTCAAGAATGGTGAGGTTGGTTCACAACTCTACTAATAATGCATCAGTGTTGCAATTATCCCACATCTCCAACATTTATCATTTTTCTATTTTGTCATGTTAGCCAATTTGATAGGTGTAATGTGGTACCACCGAGTTGTTTAATTTGGATTACTCTAATCAATAATGATTTAGAGCAATTTTTCATATGGTTATAGATAGTTTAATTTTTTTTCCTCAGAAAAGTGCCCGTTCATATCCTTTGGCCATTTGTCAGTTGGGGAATGATCTAAAATCTTATAAGTTTGACTCAGTTATATAAATATATACATCTATATCTATATCTATATCTATATCTATCTGTCTATATCTATAGATATAGACAGATATAGATAGATCCAGATATAGTTGATATATATAGATATTGATATATAGATAGATATAGATATAGCTCTATACATAGATCTATAGACATATCTATATCTATATATTGATATACACACATCTCTATATATTTATATATAAACTTAATATAATAAAATTATCCATTTCCATTTTGTAATGTTTTCTAAGTCTTGTTTGTTCACAAATTCTTCCCTTCTTCATAGATCTGACATGTGATATGTTCCTTGTTCTCCTAACACTTATAATTTCTTCCTTTACATCTAAATATTGTGCCTTTTTTTTTACCTTATCTTGGTATATGATGTAAGATGCTGGTCTATGCCTAGTTTCTGCAATTGTGTTTTCCATTTGTCTCAGAAGTTTTGGCAAATAGTGAGTTCTTTTTCTGGAAACTGGAACCTTTGGGTTTATCAAACAGTAGATTACTATAGTCATTGACTACTGTGTCCTTTGCACCAAACCTATTCCACCGATCCATTACTCTATTTCTTAACCTATACCAAGTAGTTTTGATTATTGCTGCTTTATAATATAATTTTAGATCTGTTACAACTAGGCTACCTTTCCTTGCATTTTCTTTCATTCATGCATTTTAAATTCTGGATCTTTTGTCCTTCTAGGTGAATTTTGTTACTATTTTTTCTAGCTCTTCTTGTTGTTATTATTTTTATTGTCTTGCACTAAGTAAATTAATTTAAGCAGAATTATCATTTTTACTAGATTAGCCCAGCCTATCCATGAGCAACTGACATTTTTCCAGTTATTGAGATCTGACTGTATTTGTGCAGAAATTGCTTTGTAATTGTGTTCATATACTTCCTGGGTTTGTCTTAGCAAGAAAACTGCCATTTCATATTGTCTACCATACTTTAAATGGAATTTCTCTTTCTATCTCTTCCATATATACTTTGTTATTAATATATGGAAATGTGAATGATTTGTGTGGATTTATTTAATGTTCTTCAACTCTCCTAAAGTTAATTATTTCCAATAGATTTTAGTTTGTTCTTTAGGATTCTCTAAGTATCTCAACATATCATAGGCAAAGACTGAATGTTTTGTTTCTTCATTGACTATTCTATTTCCTTCATTTTCTCTTTCTTATAACTAAAGCTAGCATTTCTAGGACAATATTGAATAACAATGGCGACAATGGACATTTAAGAAATTATTTTCTTCAGTAAGGTTTTGTACTTTCATTTCCATTTGGACAAATATGCTTTTCAAAGCATTCTTCTCTCAAATGGATATTTGTGGCTTTTTTGTCATTTGACTTGTTTTGTTTTTTAAGGTGACATTTTCTTCAGTGATATTTGTGCCTCCTTTGCAAAACTATTCCTTCTTTTTTTTACTGATTGTCTTGCCTCACTCTCATTTCTCTTCGCAATTTTTCCTCTGCATCTCTTACTTGATTTTTAAAATCCTGTTTGAACTCTTTCCTGGCTTGAAACCAATTCATATTTTTCTTGGAGGTTTTGGATGCAAGAATTTTGACTTGGTTGTCTTTTTTGAATGAGAGTTTTGATCTTTCCTGTCACCATAGTAACTTTCTATGATCAACATTTTTTTTCTATTCTTTCCTCACTTCCACCCTATTTCTTCATTTTCAATTCTATTCTGAAATGGGGTTCTCCTGAAGTAGATGGTATACTGTCTCAAACTTCAGGGGGTTTATGTAGCTTTTTCAGATCTAATTATGGGTAGGTGTAAGCTTTTTTTCCCCTTTTCTAAGGTGATACAATCTAATAGTTGTGTTTTCTTCTCTTCTGTACTGTGCACTGGTTTGTGAGAAGCTGTAAGTACACTTTTCAACTCTGGAATTGTGGCCAGGGCTCTTATACTCCTATGGCTACAAGTCCTGCTGTGCTAGTGTTCCCTCCTCACACCGGGACTAAGTTGCAGGACTGATACCCAGATCCAAGTATAGTCAATATAACAGAGTCCTTCCC
>CM053594.1:165247572-165283010 GCA_028646575.1 Pseudocheirus occidentalis | reverse complement strand
GATCCCTGCTTGAGGGATCCTGTTCTATTTGTGAAGGCTTGGGAATGTGGGTGTCCACTGCGTTAACTATGTGTATCAACTTTGTGACCATCATAATGACTTTGGCTTTCTGGTTTTGGGACTTGTCCTTCTGGTTTTGGGACTCAGTGTTATGGTTTCTGAATAAAGACCTTGGTTCTGCCTTCCGTGTGGAGAGTTTGCTACATTTTGTGATCCAAAACTATACCAGCATATTCATAACCATCATGGGTGTTGTGAATATCTCATTATTGATACACCTCCACACACTGGTCCCAAGAAATTCTGACAGTTCCTCTCTGGAGCTTTTCCTTATATACACACAGCATTAACTACTTCCTGTTTCAGCCAACCCCTAAGGTTACATCAGGAACAGGGAGTCCTTACTTTCTGTTTCTTTCACAAAAGCTTAATTAATTACTAAGTGCTACTAAGTACCTGCTTACTTTCCAGTACAAAGGGGTCTTCCAGTTAAAATTCAAATTCAAACACATGTGTGCTTTTGTGTGTGTGTGTGTGTGCATGTGTGTATATTTGTGTACTTTCTTGGTACCTGTGCTAGAAAGACACTAGGCCCTGAGAGAGACTGACACAAATTCTTATAATGCCAGACAGAGAATTAATATTATGAACATATACAATATGATTGGATGGAAAAGATCAACATCTATATCTCTAGAACCAAGTCTAATTCATCATGTATTTGTTATTTTTCAGTGATTCCAGTTGTGTTCAATTATTTGTAACCCCATCTGGAGTTTCATTATGAAAGATATTGGAGTGATTTGCCATTTCCTTATTTTACAGGTGTAGAAAGTGAGGCAAATAGGGTTAAATGACTTGCCTATGATCACCCAGATGGGAAGTATCTGAGGCTGGATTTGAATGTGACTCCAGTCTGTGGTCTTCCTTATTCAAGGCCCAGCACTCTATCCATTGCAATGCCTAGCTTTCTCAAAACAAAGACCTGTCAGTAATGGGATAAGTATTCATAAACTGATTAGAAATATTATTTGAAATGTTGCTCTATGAGCTGTAACTACATGGCATATGAACTTTATTTTATTTTTGACTCTAAAGATATTGCATAAAGGATAAAAGCTTTTATTTCCTATTTCTCCATCATTATAAAAATCATACTGATTACCATATGTCTGTTATTATTTCCACAGAATATTTCATCTTTCCAATACACATTTGATTCAGAGTGCTTAGGCAAGATTAGGCCCTCCATACACATTTATATACCTTTTCTCCCTTTTTATTCAAAACCAGAATTTGAATTTATGATTTTAATTACCTTAAAGTGCCATCTTATTCTATTTTCCTCTTTTTACATCCCAGGGGGGGTGGAATGATCATAAATCTGAGGCCTATTTTCATCGAGTTCTTGTCTTCTCATTTGCTCATCATTCAATTTTTCCTGTTCTGATATTTTTCTTATTTTCACCAATTCCCACAATGTCAAACCTCATTTCTAATGAAAT
Source organism: Pseudocheirus occidentalis (assembly GCA_028646575.1). Lineage (NCBI taxonomy): Eukaryota > Metazoa > Chordata > Mammalia > Diprotodontia > Pseudocheiridae > Pseudocheirus > Pseudocheirus occidentalis. The sequence goes on along the minus strand of CM053594.1, from coordinate 165,281,505 downwards.
TTCAAAAGACTTCAGCAGGGTTACCTAAAGTGCTTTTAATGATGAGTAGGACTGAGGAAACCACGTTCAAGGTAGGCAGAGAAAAAACATACAGATAAAGGACAAGTTTCGCTGCTGCAGTATAGGTGGACCTTCAGAGGGTCACAATGGATCGATGAGTTAGAATAAAGCTGGTGGAAACAGGGTGGTTAATTTTGAGAGAGAAGGTCGGGCGATCTATGAGCTAAAGAAATACAATCCAAATTCAGCCTCTGAAAACATCAGGTGAAAATACAAACCAAAGAATGTTCTTTTGTCACACACAGGTGGTTAATACTTGTCTAACCATAAGAATTTAGTGGTCATTAGTAGTGTTATCTGTCACTTAACAAACAAATTACCAGAACTGACAACTACAAATCACAGAAAAATTGTGACTTTTTTCATCCAGTTCATAAATATTTATCATGAATAATGACATACAGGGTGGTGCTTCCTATTTCTAATCTTCCGGTGCATAATCCCCCTTACTTTGATCTTTATTTATAGTTTTAATGCATAAATGTGTCCTAAGTCAGAGAAGCCTTTGGGGCATATAGAAGACCATGACATATTCAGTCCCAATTATCTTGTAATAAATGGCTTTGAATAAATGAAATGTAAATGGCCTTGTCACTTCAATGGAACAAAACCCATTAAGCCACCCACTATCTGAAGGACTAATTAGATCCTTTCTTTTAAATCATTTGAGATGTTGTGATTTTTAAAGTCTGCATATTATGAGGCATCAAGTGGGGAAAATGACTTTCTAAGTTCACAGTTATTACATATGAACTCTAAGTAAAATGTAATCTTCTGATGATTCAAAGTTACCTTACCTATTTTGCTGGGCAAATAGGGAGACCAACAACAGTTTTCCAAGATAGATTCTCTGAATCCTTAGGGTTGGTTATATGGACAATTATTGAGACATAACAGTCCTAGGAGCTCATTCAGCCACTATTAATCTCTTTCCCTTTTGTATACTAGATTCCATTCAGTTGAAGGACGTACCACAAGGGACCCTAATTGCTTAGCCACTAATGGCAACATGACATAGTCCTCTACTTCTTTTTGCTTTCTCCTGGAATATCAAGGGAAAATATTCTTTAAACCACTTTCTACCCTTAGTCATAGAAAAAGTCACTTTACATTTAGTTCAAAGGGATACACTTTTTTGAGAAATATTAAATGTGAATTTGATCTGAAGTAGCCTGATGAAACATTCACTTTCATAGAAGCAAATGCTGAAATTCTGAACCAATAATCTTATGGCCACAAAAAGAATCTGAGCTTGAAAGAATGGAGAGTAAATATATGTTGAGAAAGAACACATAGAATAGATAAGTCTGTCTGAAGACTGTGGCACATAGAGGCACAATTTCCAAAGAATTTTCTTTATCTTCTGCTGACAACCACTCTAAATGTCCAATACATTGGAATTTTCCCAAACTTCAAAATGAAATAAATATGTGGCTTTAACAAGGTCTAAAGAAAATAGTGCGTACCTTTAATGGGAGCCTTTTATCCCTCTCTACTTGATTTTTTATCCGTATAATATTTGTAAGATACCTTAAAGTACTAAAAATTAGACAAAACTTCTGAATAAATATTAACCTATTTACTACACCTATACATTGTTTTACAATGTGGAAAATGGCATTAGATAATAAAAATTGTTACATACTTAGGTCAAGGACTCATTTAATAACATTCTTGTTTTATTATATGCTTCGCTCATGTGATTTTTTTTAAAAATCCTGTTTAGACTCTTGAGGAGTTAAAGCTGTGGAGATAATGGTCATATGAGAAAACACATACCATGCACAAATATGAAGGCATAATACATGTGCGCATATGTACATATGCATGCAATCTGTATATATGAGTTAAGCTTTCCACCTCAAAATTTGATCCCTTGTGTCATATTCATTTGCTAGCTCAAGATCCATGAGTTGTAGATTCTGAATATAAACACTATTAAGAACATCAGAATTGAACAGGTGATATATTTATTCTCTTGTACAAAGGAAATAGCATAAGGCTCTAGGCTCAGAATTTTGCTTTTTTTTCTCTGGCCTGAAATAACAAGTGTTAACATATGCCCGTAATGTCAACAATAGGTGGAAGGAAATCTTATATACACACACATCTCCAGATCACATTCTTAATTGCATGTGCTCATTTGTTAGGCTTAATTTAAATGTCTATGTGGCTGTATATTATTTTGAGACAAATAACAAACTCATAGTGCCCCATATTCTATCTTCAGATAAATATTGTGCCTGTCTATCTTAATTTATCTTTTTTTTCTGATATCTGTGCTTATCATGAAATCACCAAGTTCACATGCATTTAATATTAAATGATGAGGAAAAGCAGTGGAGAGTCTGATAATTTTTCTTACCACTAGTAATTCTTCCCTGAAACTCACAATTCAGAGGCCTAAACTCTGAAATTTAACCTAATAATGTGTTCTTAAAGTTTTATTTTTTCTTTGTAACCATATTTTAGAAAATCTGTCATTTTCTCCAATGCTATCATCCCTCTAGCAGCTATTTAGAAATACACACTTGAACAATTCTAAGTACTGAGAAGTATTTCTCCTAAGAAATTCTTTAGTACTGCTTAGGCCTTAAAGAGCATAATTATTTTTATTTTGATACTTCAATTTGTCTTGTTATTTAGAAAATAATGTGTGATATGTAGAGATGATAAGAAATTTGTGAACATCTACACCAATAATTGTCCTCCTCTTTTAACAGATGTGAAAAAGGTCAGGTTCTGAATTTTCCAAGGTCACAAAGTTTACAGTAAATTCTAGGTTCCAATTAAGTTCTAGATTCTAAAATCTTAAATTTTCCAAATGCCACATACTTTTAATTATGCCAAAATAGATGGGGATGAATATTCTTCACAGATTCTACCAAGAGAAACAACATGGGATTACAAAAATATGGCTGGATATGGAATGAGAAATCCTAAGTTTAAATTCTGACTTTTGTGTTGTTGATTTTTCTTTACTTCTATGACTTCAGGAAAAAAAATGATTTAATATTTCTGAGACTAAATTTCTTTTTTTAAACTACATAAATCAAATTTTGTTTGTTTTCAGCTTATACCATTTGTTTCCATGAGATTTTGAGTTACAAAATTTCTCCCCATCTTTCCCCTACTCACCACCCCAAAACAGCAATCATGTGTTTACCCCCTCCCCGAATCTGCTCTCTCCTATATCCTCCTCCATCACCCCTCCGATTTTCCAGTAGAGGAAGATGGATGTCCTTACCCCAGTGCCTATATATCTTAATTCCCAGTTACATGTAAATAATTATATATATATATATATGTATGTATATATATGTATGTATGTGTGTATATGTATATACACACGCATGCTGTGAATTTTAGTATTACATTTTCTCCATTTTGTTCATATATGTAAACATTCAATTTCCACAATGGACATATTGTGAAAGACATATTTCCCACTTTCTTATCCTGCCCTCAACTTGTTCTATTCTCTAATTTGTCCCTGTCCCTTTACAGAAGTGTGTGCTTCTAGCAAACCTACCCACCAAACTGCCCTCCCTTCTATCATCCTCCCCATCTCATCCCCATACCCACTACTCTCCTGTAGGGCAAGATACTCAATGCAGAGTGTATGTCATTCCTTCCCTAAGCCAAATTCAATGAGAGTAAGGTTGACCAATTTCCTTTTGCCTTGCTGATGTACCCCTCCATTGTTTAACAGTTATTCCTTGCCTCTTCTGTATGAGATGATTAACCCCATTTTTTCTCTCCCAGTCTCCTCTCCTTCTATTCCTCACTGACCTCTTAATGTCACCTTTTAAAATATCATCCCTTCCTATTCAATTGATCCTCTGCCCTCTCTCTATGTAGACATATATGCACACACTAACATATGTATTTATAGGCATATATGTCCTTTTATAAAGACATATGTGTATGTATACAAATATAAAAACATTTATATTCCATTCACCTATCATCATATTGAGAAAGATTTCATAAGTTACAATTGTCGTTTTTCCATGTTGGCATATAAATAGTTCAATTTTGTTAAGTTTCTTATGTTTTCTTTTCCATGTTTACCTTCTCATGCTTCTTTTATTTGAATATCATTTATTTTATTCAGTTCTGTTTTTTTATTTTCAGTAAGAAGGCTTGAAAATCCTCCACCTCATTGATTGACCTTTTTTTCCCCTGAAACATTATGTTCAATTTTTCTCAGTAAGTGACTCTTGGTTTTAATCCTAGCTCCCTTGATCTCCAGAATATCATATTCCAAGCCCTTGAGTCCCTTGATGTAGATGCTGTTAGATCCTGGGTAATCCTGACTGCATTTCCACCATATTCAAATTCTTCTTCTTGGAAGCCTGTAATATTTTCTCCTTGATCTGGGGACTCATTAACCTGGCTATAAAAAGTTTTAGGAGTTTTATTTTTGGGATCTTTTTCAAGAGATGATGAGTGAATTCTACCAAGTTCTATTTTGCCCTCTGTTTCTAAAATATCAGGGCAATTTTCCTTGAGAATTTCCTGAAGGATGATTTCTACATTCTTTTAATGAACATGGCTTTCAGGTAGTCTAACAATTTTCAGATTGTCTCTCCTGGATCTATTTTCTAGGTCAGTGGTTTTTTTCAATGAGATATTTCACATTGCCTTCTATTTTTTTTTAATTTTTTTGGATCTGTTTAATAGTATCTTGATTTCTCATAAAGTCATTTTCTCCCATTTACTCCACTCTAATTCTGAAGGAATTATTTTCTTCAGTAAGATTTTGAGATTCTTTTTCCAAACGGCAAATTCAAATGTTAAGGCATTCTTCTCCTCATTTGCTTTTTGGGCCTCTTTGCCAGTTGAGTCTGTCTATTTTTAAGGTGTTGTTTTCTTAAGTCAAGGAGTTGACTCAATTTTTTTTGCATCATCCCCATTGGAGGGGGAAGGCAGTGCAATTGGAATTAACTGCCTTGTCCAAGGTTACATGTCTAGTTGTGTGTGTGTGTGTGTGTGTGTGTGAAGTGTCTAAGGCCTGATTTGAACTCAGGTCCTCTTGACTCCAGTGCAGATGTTCTATCCAATGTGCCACCTAGCTGCCCTGATACTTCTCTTTTGGGGAAAACCAAGTGTGAATTATTCTTTTTTATCTTTTTGGTTGTCACAACATTCATCTGTTTCATGTTGAGCAGTACAGTAAAACTCCTAGGTCAGCGGTTCTCAGCCTGTGGATTACGTTCAATTTGTAACAACAAAAATACATCCTATATATATTTACATTATGATTCATAAATATAGCAAAATTACAGTTATGAAGTAGCAATGAAAATAATTTTATGATTGGGGGTCACCACAGCATGAGGAACTGTATTAAAGAGTTGCAGCATTAGGAACATTGAGTACCACTGTCTTAGGTCTTTTGCAAACAAACTTTTCTCTACCGAGAGAAGTTGTTCTTCCATCTTATATTTGTGAGAGCATTTTTTTCCATTCCAATACAAGACTATAAGCACTGGAAGAATCAGAACAAAAGCCAAAAGAAACAGCTTCATGGGAGATGGTCGTGTTCTCATGAAATTCTTTAAAATCCTTATTTTAACATTATTCTGGTTAATTATTCAAGCAACTTAGCTATTTTAAGAAAAAGGATAGATGTGGGGAAGTTGGAATAGTAATTCATTGTTGGTGGAGCTATGAGACATTTGGAACTATTCCCAAAGAGCTATAAAAGTGTGCATATCCTTTGATTCAACAATACTACTTCTAAGATTGTATCTCAAAGAGATCGTAAAAATGGAAAAAGGACACACATGCACAAAAATATTTATAACAGTTCTTTTTGTGGTGACCAAGAACTGGAAATTGAGGGGATATCCATTAATGGGGGAATGACTGAACAAGTTGTTGTATATAAATGTAATGGAATACTAATATGCTATTAGAAATGATAACCAGGTGGACTTCAGAAGACCCTGGAAAGACTTATATGAAGTGATGCTGAGTTAAGTGAGCAGAACCAGGAGAATATTGTCCACAGAGACAGCCACACTGTGTGATAACTGATTTTAATAGACTTATCCCTTCTCAGGAATGCAAGGACTTAAAAGTTCCAAAGGACTCATGATGGAAAATGTCATCCACATCCAGATAAAGAACTATGGAGTTGGAATACAGAGAAAAGTTAACTACTTTCTTTTTTAAAATTTTGTTTTGCTTTATTCTTTATCATGGTTTCTCCCATTTATTAAAATTCTTTGAAACACAGCTAATATGAAAATATGTTTACTAGGAATGTATGTGTAGAGCTCCTATCAGATTGCATGCCATCTTGGAGAGGGAATGAGAAGCAATGGGAGAGAAAATAAAATCTTAGAGGAGTGAATATTGAAAATTAAAAGTAAATAATTTTTTTAAAAGGAAAAGGAGATTTAGCCTGGAATGACCTCTTATTCATGAAACCTTTCTGTGTCTTTGGTTATCACTGTTTCCTTTTTGATGCTCACAAAACTATGAATTTATTAATACTTTGTAGAGTTTTATGTGTTAATATGTTTTAGAAATTAAAGTTAAGATCAATGGGCTTAGTGTTTGTGAAATCCTTGTCCAAAGACCAGAAAATTGGCACACTGTTTGAGCAGCTAATATATATAGCAACAGTGGCTTCTCACTGAAAATAAAGCCAACATAAAATTAAAATGCAATTAAATGAACTGTCTACCAACAGGTTCTGCTCAGAAGATCAATTAAAGGTTGATTCTTTATGTACATACAAACAGAAGGAAAGATCTTTGTTTCAGGGAGTTGATTATCTTGTCATGTAGTTAAAAATAGTTTTTATTAAAAAAACAGTTGGTCACATTTTCATATGTACATATTTAGCTGAGAGATAAACCTAAGAGATTATACAGTGTATTTTTTTTGTTTATAATTAAAAATATATTTGACTCAGAGACTTGAAGGTTCTTTTCTAAAAGAAGTCTCTCATGCTTGTGTTAAAATTATATGTGTGTGTTTATATATATATATATATATATATAAACACACACACACACATATATATATATATACCTATATGTATATGTATATCATTAGAAATCCTGTCATTGAGACAATTCTCTTCAACAACTGTTCAATTGTTAACAAACTTTGCTCATTAGCATTTAAAGCTCTTCACAATCTGAATGCAGCCTACCACTCCAGATTTACTATAAATTATTTCTCTTATAAGGAATTCAACTGTACAGATCAACAAGTCTACTTTTTGTTTGGACCTGTACATAAGATTGTACCTCTTATCTCTGGGCCTGTTCACAGGCTCTTCTCTTTTCCCAGAAGGCATTCTTTCCTCATTTATGTTCCAAAATTCCTAGACACTTTAAAGTTCTGGTCCAGTGATAATTACCATGTGAAGCCTTTTTTTGTCACCTACTTCCTGATACCTTCCTTCAAACTCTTAGCCTTTGATATTGGCTTTACCTCGCATATATTGTGTAGATATTTAATTGTGTATATGTTTGCCTTAATAAAATGCAAGCTAATTGAAGAAAGGGATGATTCCTTTCTTTTGCTTATATGCCTAATGACTATGTAAGAACCTGGCTACATAATGATATAAGAAAACAAAAATCATAATTGATCTATAGGAAAACCATGGTAAAAATAAAGCCTGGACAGTATCTTTCAAGAAACCATCAAGAAAAATTGCACTGAGGTCCTGGAACGTAAGTGTGAAATAGTCAACAAAAGAATTCACGAATCATCTCCCTCCTGAAAGAGATCCCAAATTGAAAACTCCAAGGAAAACTCCAAAAATACCAGGTCAAAGAGCAAATGCTGCAAACAGTAAGATGGAAACAATTTAAATATCATGGTAGCATGGCAGTATTATTCAAGACCTTGCAGCTTCTACATTAAAAGATCTCAGGACTTTGAATATGATATTCTGGAAGCAAAGGAAACCCAGATTACAACCAAATATCAATTACCCTGTGAAGCTGATCATAATATTACAGGTGAGGAATTAGAAATTCCACAAAATAAGGGACCTCCAAACCTTCCTGATGAGGAGAGCAGAGCTCAACAGAAAATTTGATCTTCAAATACAAGACCCAAGAGAGGCAAAGAAAGCAAATAGGAAAAAACAAAACAGCACATTATTAATAAGGCAAACTATTAACATCTCAATAAGGGAAGATGACACTTACAAAATCTGTAAGGACCATATCATTACTATGATATTTGAAATGTGTATTACGTGTATAGGTATAAGTTTATTTTGATGTGATGATTGAAAAAAAACCTAATTAAGCAGTAAAAAAAAGAATTCTACTGGGAGAAGAAGAAAGGAGGAGATAGACAACAGTAAATTGGATAATATGATAAGGCACAAAACTCCATAAAAATAGAGTGAAAACAGGTAGGGAGATGAGAATTTTTTGAACCTTACTCTCACCAAATTTAACTTAAAGACAGAATAAGATAATAAATTTGTTATAGAAAACTAATTTGCCCAAAAGGAACCATTAGGGGAAAGTTGAAAGAAAATGGGGGGAAGGATAGAAGGGAATCAAGATTAAGAGAAAGGGGGATGAAATGCAAAATTATAATGAGGTGGGAAAGATAGAAAGGTAACAGAAAAGCACAAATAGTAATCACAACTGTGAATATGAATGGGATGAACTCTCCTGTAAAACAGAAGCAGATAGCAGAATGTATTAAAAAACAAAATTCTACTATATGTTGTTTACAAGGAATTTTTTTGCAGGGCAATTGGGGTTAAGCAACTTGCCCAAGGTCACACAGCTAGTAAGTGTGTCAAGTGCCTCAGGCCAGATTTGAACTCAGGTCCTTCTGACTCTAGGGCTGGTGCTCTACTCACTGCAACACCGGGCCATCCCAAGGAACACATTTTAAGCATGATACACACAGCATAAATGTAAAAGACTGTAGTAGAATGTATTTACCTTCACCTGAAGTAAAAAAAAAAAGCTGAAGTATGGGGATAGCAGTCCTGATCCCAGACAAAGCAAAAGGAAAAAAAATGACTCGATTAAAAGATATAAGGAAAGAAACCACATCCTGCTAAAAGATACCATAGACAATGAAGTAATATTATAAATAAACATATATGCACCAAGTGGTAAAGCATCTACATGCTTAGAGGAGAAGTTAAGGGATTTACAGGAAGAAATAAACAACAAATCTATACTAGTGGGGGATCTCAATCTCTCAATTTCAGAACCAGATAAATCTAACCACAAAATAAAGAAGTAAGGGAGGTGAATAGAATTTTTTAAAGTTATATACATTTGACATCTGGAGAAAAATGAATGGGGATGGAAAGCAATACACCTTTTCCTCAATGCTACAAGGAAAAACTGATCATATGTTAGGACATAAAAACCTTACAATCCAATACAGAAAGGCAGCAATGTTAAATGCATCCATGTCATATAATGATGCAAAAAATTACATATAATAAAGGACCATGGAAAGACAGACTAAAACTAATTGGGAACTAAATCTAATTCTAGAGAATGAGTTGATTGAATGACAAATCATAGGAACTACAAATAACTTCATCCAAGAGAATGACAACAATAAGCCAACAAACCAAAACTTATGGGATGCAGCCAAACAGTTCTTAAGGGAAAAAATACTAGCAAAAGAACACATTTTAAATTCTCAATTAAATACTAAACAGAAATTCTGAAAATCAGAGAGATTAATAAAATTGAAATTCAGACTGTAACAGTAATTAGATTTGAATTTTTTTGTATCGCTAAACTAAGAGGTACTTAGCACCTCCTTTAGATTTGCCTCTGTTAAAGAAACAGAAGGTATGAACTCCTGTCTCCTGTTGATGATATAACAGGAAGGGACTGAACAGTGAGGGGGCAATACTATATATAAAGAAAAACCCAGAGAGGGAGAGGGAGACCTTCTTGGAGTAACCTTGTAGAGGCAGAAGCAGCTGCTGATGAGGAGGATAAAGAGGAAGGATCCATGCTGGAGAAAATGATTTTGATTTAGGGAATCTGAGTGACAGTTGAAGTGATTTAGAGAGGGAGTGACAGGTCTTCTAGGAGCAAGGATGATTGAATGTTTGAGTTACTAAATAATTGTTCTCTGTTGAAAACTTTGTGACCACTGTGTTGGAAATTATGTGGTCAGTTTCTGCAGTAAGTCCCTAGATCAAGGAGAAAATATTACAAGCTGCCAAGAATAAACAATTTGAATACTGTGGAAACACAGTCAGGACAACCCAGGATCTAGCAGCTTCTTCATTCAGGGATCAAAGGGACAGGAATATGATATTCTAGAGATCAAGGGAGCTAGGATTAAAACCAAGATTCACCTACCCAGAAAAATTGAGTATAATGTTCCAGGGGAAAATATGGTCATTCAGTGAGGCAGAGGACTTTCATACATTCTTATTGAAAAAAAACCAAAAACGAAAAGAAAATTTGGCACTCAAATACAAGAAACATGAGAAGGTAAACATGGATAAGAAATTATAAGGTACTTATCAAAGTTGAACTATTTACATGCCAACATGGAAAAATGATAATTGTAACTTATGAAATTTTTCTGTGTATGAGGATAGGTGAAGGGAATACAAATGTATATATATGTATACATTCACATATGTCTATATAGGAGGGTTTATATATGCATACAAACTCATATGTGAGTATGTGTTATTTAGTACTTACTATGTAGAGGGCACAGGATCAATTGAAAAGGAAAGGACAATACTCTAAAAAGTGAATTTCTGGGGTGGGAGAGGATTAGAATGAGAGGAGACAGGGTGAGTCAGAATGTGGTCTGTCATCTCATATAGAAGAGGCAAGGGATAATTCTTACAATGGAGAGGAAGAACAGGGAAGGTAAAAAGGAAGTGGTCAATCTTACTCTCATTGAATTTGGGTTAGGGAAGTAATGGCATAAACTCTAAACTGGGTACCTTGCCACACAGGAGAGTAGGGGGGATGGGGATGAGAGGTGGGATGATGGAGCAGAGGGCATGTGTCAGGGGGAGGGTTGCTGGAAGCACACACTTCTGTAAAGGGACAGGGACAGGACAGAGGATAGAACAAGGGTGGGGGCAGGATAGGAAGGAGGGACATACAATCAGGATCTCACAATATGCCCACTGTGTAGATGTTCTGCATAATTACACATGTACAGCCTCTATTTAATTGTTTGTCTTTTCACTGGGGGTGGGTGACTTCAGTGGGAGGATGGGAAAGAATATAGAATTTAAAATTTTATAATTAAATTTTAAAAATATGTATGTATTTTATTATTATTATTATTTTCATTTTCATTTTTATTATTAACAAAATCCAACCAGGAATTAAGATATATAGGCACTGTGGTAGGGAGATCCATCCTGCCCTACCAGAAAGTCAGAGGGATGTTGGGGAGGACATAGGAGAGAGCAGATTGGGGGAGGGTTTACACAGCTGGATGGCTGTTTTGAGGTGTTGGATAGGGGAAAGATGGGGACAAAATTTGTAACTCAAAATCCCCTGGAAATGAATGATGCAAACAAGAAAATTACTTTAAAAATTTATTTATTTAAATTTATTTATTTAAAAATAAAGTGGAAGGTATGAAACATTTTGGAGGTTAAGTTTTTACAAGAAGTCAAAACAGTCTGTTTTTGGTCATATGTCCAAATTTGATATGAGTTTGTCTCCCCCACAAAATTGTCAGCTTCTCAAGGAAAAATATTGTCTTTTGCTTTTTTTTTTTATTCATCCATACTTAGTATAGTCCCTGGCACCTAGCAGATGTTTCCATAAAGGAATATATGAAAGCAGTTCATTTTTAAAATTTTCTATATGTCAATTTTGATGCAATTATGTATGAGGAGAATCAGTTCAATGGATGAATACCTAATACCATAAATACATGTAATAATGTCTATATGGTTCCTAATCAAGAGAAGGAAATGGAAAGAAGAGGTATGAAAAGTAGAAAGGCTAAATAACAATAACAATGCATGCAATGCTGCTGAAAGAACACTGGCTTTAACCTTAGAAAACCTGATTGAATTCTATTTCTACCACTTAACCCATGAATACCTTGTGCAAATTATTTATCTTTTCTGAAGATCAGATAACAATATGTGTACATCCTACCACACCATCCTTTTGTGAGGCTCAAATGAAATAATGTACATAAATTGTTTTGCAAACCTTATACCATCACATACATTGAATTTATTTTTACAACTTAATTCATTTGCATAGTTACCACCTATTAAGACCAAAAAAAGTTTGAAATTCAATCAAGTCATTGATATAAATATCTCATATAAAATACCTTTCAGTTCTCCTTCCCCTCCTAAAGCATCTAAATCAGCTAGTTCTTTTTTATATTATCTTGATATAGTCAAAATGTGGCACCAATAACATGAAACAAGACTGGATGACCATTCATTTAGTTCATGTTTAACTGACAAAAGGGTATTTATACTTCTTGTAGCCCTCTTCCTTTACATTTCCCCAGAAGTGCAAAAGCACATGTCACGTTTAAACTATTGCTGTGTTTTCAGAAATGCAGTACGTAGGTAAAGAGATCTGAATAGTCTCTCTGTGAAATCAAGTAGAAATCTGAACAATGCATTTCTCTCTTCTTCATAATAATTATGCACAGTAGCAGCTGTCTGCTTCTGAGGCAGAAAGCAGATAGAACTTGACTGGTGGTCATAGACTACACCTTCACCTCTGTCAACAGCCATCTTCAAAAATATGTTGCCAAGTCAACAGTTCATTGTCCAAAGTGACCCTGATGTGAACTGTCTGTGTTTCAAACAATACAGTGGATTCTGAAGTTACAAGGGGCACAGAAATAAACATCTCAGCTACCATATCTTCAAATTTATAATAAAACGTTCATATCATCAATGTTTAAAAAGTGGAAGATGCAACTTATTTTGTTGTTTTTTTAAAATTCATTTGTGTTGAATTTTGTTGAGAATTATCAGTAATATAAGAATAAATTCATTGATAAGTTCATGTAAATATATTTTCTGTTAACAATGTATATCATTACCTGTAGATATTAATTGTATGTTTTAAGAAATTAATTGCAATGCCATTTATGAATGAAAAGATAAAAAAACCAATTAGACTGTGAGCTCCTTAAAATTAAAATTCTTTTTATTTTCTCTTTTTTACCCTCCTTTGCTACAAATATTTCATATAATGGCTGAAATATAGCAGGTACTTAATAAATGCTTACTGATTTGACTTAATTAGGATATTTTATACTGATTTATTTTTATCTCTCTTTCTGTAAGATTCCAGAATGTTAAGAGAAGTCATGAAACAATTTCTGGTTACACATTTATAAGACTGAAAGAAATTTAAGCCATCTTATGCAATTTATTTTTTTCATTGTAGTATCCCCTTGAATTTCATGAATTATTTGGAGAATGGTACTGGTCAAACATAGGATCTACATTTATTTTTAAAATAACTCTGTGTGTGTGTGTGTGTGTGTGTGTGTGTGTGTAGACAAAATGAGGTCTTTTTTCTTTGCTATATTACTTGACACCTAGTCTTAGGAATGTTGTTGTTATTCAGTTATTTCACTTATCCCTGACACTTCATGACCTCATTTTGGGTTTTCTTGGCAAAGATATTGGTTTGATTTGTGATTTCCTTCTCCTGCTCATTTTACAAATGAGGAATTGAGGCAAACAAGGGTAAGTGGCTTGCCCGAGATCATATAGTTATTAAGTGTATAAGGTGAAATTTGAACTCATAAAGATGAGTCTTCCTGTCTCCAGGCCCAGTACTCTTATTTACTGCACTGCCTAACTACCCAGGTTAAGAATTACATTTTGATAGAGAAATTGAATGAAACTTTGTCTTTCACTGCCTTTCTATATCAAACTTCAGGCTGACTTGGAAAACGACTCAACTGTTTCCTCTGTATAATGGTTCCATTTAGGGAAAATATTTTCTTAATATACCTTCTGAATATCTACTTCTAGAACCTTTCTAACTCTGTGTGTAGTAGTAGTAGTAGTAGTAGTAGTAGTAGTAGTAGTAGTAGTAGTAGCAGGACGAGGAGGATAAGGATGAGGAGGAGCACGAGGAGGAGGAGGAGGAGGAGAAACAGAACCTAGATTATGACTGATTCTTTTAGGTTTGTTTAACATAGTTGAAAATAATCTTGGCAGTTTTTCTTGATTATAAAATTTTGTGAAAATAGGTTCTATACAAGTCAGAAAAATGGTATTTTCTATTATCTTAGGAAAATACTTCAAATGAAAAAAGGTACAATTAAAATTGATTAACTTAAAAAAATACTACTGTATAGTAGGTACAATCAATAGCAAAGGGACAGATACTTGGGGAACTACTAAGTTAAATACAATACACTCATGTTGCCTATCTGGAATTGCCCTTCAGAAGGATATAATATTTTAAACTTTAATTAAGTTAAAAGGTGATGTAACCATCATCATTATTTGTAAAAGATAGACGAAGTACCCCTATGGTACATGGAAGAAAAAGATCTTTGACTCTGTTGTTGTATACTAAAATTACGTGAATTTTGTTATAGCTGTGACTGAAAGTAGATAGAGAATAAGAATGAGGTTATAAAACCTGTGGTCATTCCATGAAGATCAATGCTGCTAAAAAAACCACCATGAAAATAACATGAATATACAGATCCTTATTGCCATTGTGCATGTTATGAGGTGCTGGAAGAGAAGGACTTATGAGCAATAGAACTGACTTATAGAGTGGAACACATAAATTTCTAGGATGCCTAGATTCCAAATTGACTTACTAATTTATAAAACACCAGCACTGTGTGACAAGCTAGTATTCCTTTTAATATCTTTGACTAATCAATTGATTCAAGATAAATTTCTGGCTTATTCATACCTAATCCATACTTTTGATTGGGCAATTGAACTGAGAAGTCATTTGTAATTATAGTTGTCTGAGTTTTCATCACTTCTCTTAATCACAAGATAGATAGAAGACATGGAAGAAGGAAGACACTAGCAACTGAGAGAATCAAGAAGGATTTCAATCAATCAAGAAGCATTTATTTCATTTTAATGACAAATAACATGAATTGGGATATACAAGATAAATAAGAAATAAATCAAAGTAGCCTTAAAATGGAAGGCAATAGAAGTTGGGAGCCTGAGAGTGGGGGTGGGGTGGGAGGAGAATCAGGAAAATCCTCTATAGATTGCATTTGAATTGCATCTTCAATGAAGAAGAGAATAACCAAAACATGGCAGGAGAAATAGAAAACCAAATGAATTCTTTGCAAGCATGATGTTTCCATAATTAAAATAAGTGGTAAAATTAGAACAGATAACCATGTATTTACCCCAGAGTATCAAAACTGACAAAAGGTTTATATTTTAATTAGAGAAGGCTCCTCTCAGGTGGGCTCCTTCCTGAATGATCCCTGTTCAGATCCTACAGCAATAGCTTCCATATGAACCTGTACAAGCTAGTATCTAGGATCCCCATTTCTCCATCACAAATCTGAATCCAAACTCTGGGATCTCTACCTTCAGGCCCTGTGACCTGAAGTTGCAGTAATCTCCCTACCAATTTGAGGTACTGAACATGAAATGCTATGTGTAATTCTGATTTAGGCTTCATATAGGTACAGAATATATTATGTTCAATTTTCTTTATCCAAAATGAATCAACATTTAGTTAGTTGTTTTTTTTTCCAATCATTACATATCAAGGCAGGTGCATTTTGAAAACTAAAACTGGCCATAAAGCAATGGCAAAAATAACCCTGCTGTTGCCTGAAATCTCCCCATTGGCTGGCATATGGCATTTCTAAAACACAGATATATTTTGGTGATAAATATCACGTTTGAGCAAACAAAATGACATTAAGCTATTTCCAAGATATTCACCAAATAATAATGATTTTTTTATATAACTGAACTTTTCTTTACTTCATCTAAAAAGGAATCTGTGTCCCTGGGATTTTCTAAATAAAACTATGTTCTCTGGTCAACATACTGAATTGAAATTTTTGAAGCTAAGATTAGAATTCTTCCAAAATTATCTCCCATTAGATACATCTCAAATCACGTTGCTGTTGTTTTTAAGGTAGCTAAGAATACATGAAGATAAGTGTTTTATTCCTTTCTAAGGGAGATACATCTGTCCTCTTGACTTTAAATTGTCAGAGATCTGTCCTTTCATTTTCATCTGAACATTTCATCACTCCAACCTTACAAAAGTTCCCTCTAATATCTCCTCTAACATAAAAGACTTTGGTTCCATTTTTATTTTCTACATATCAGACTTTATTTTTACATCCCTTTGCCTAAAGTCATCCTCTTCATTTCATTTGAAAGGGACAGGTATAATTTTCATTTACTAACCTAAACTTATGAAGGATGACAAATCTGGTGTCAGGAAGATGCATAGTACATTGGAAAATGTTCAGAATTTGATTTAAATCACCTGGGATTGACTTCAGGCTCTGCAGTTGCTGCCTCTGAGACTTGGAGCCAATCTTTTTACTTATCAACCCCTCAGGTTTCTCAAGTATAAGATAAGAGAATTAGAGTAATTAATCTCTAAAATAGCTTCAAGAAATAAATTTATGATCTGACTGCTGAAAGCTTTGGTATATCATGTGTTTTATGTGTATGCATCTGTACACATACATGACAGAATGTGAACATATGTATACATAAATATATTATGTATACATTTATGCACAGTATAATATATAGTGTATAGAGCCCTTGTATGCATGCATGTATACACACTTATATGTACATATTTATACATATATGTACACAAATCTATTCACACTGATATAAGAATGTATATCTTTATCTATATCAAATCTATATATCTCTGTGTGTATAACTAGAGAGACAGAAATATCACTAGAGAGAGAAATAAGATGTCTATAGATCTCCCCATTTCTCTCTCTCTCTCTCTCTCTCTCTCTCTCTCTCTCTCTCTTTCTCTTTTCTTTTTGTATCTCCACATATGTGTATTGTTCTTTCCAGCATTATCTTGATTATTCTCTTTCACATATTGTGTGACCAACCAAAAAGGATTTCTGGACATCCCTCCAAACCCTCTAAATTCGTTTTGCTTTTCTGACTGTTGTGTTTTTATTCACACTTTTTCCTGTGTCTGGAATGTCCTTTTCCTTACCTGTGTTGGAATGATCCAATTTCAAAACTAAAAGGATTCTTAGAGATTTTTGCATCCGTTGATCTTAAAGATAAGGAAAGATTGGTTAAGTGGCTTGCTTAAGGTCATATGAGTTTTTAATAGCAGGTCTTGAACTGAAACATCAGTTTTCTGAACACATGTCCTATGTTCATTACACTTCATTCCTTCTTTTGGCAACATAAAATCTATCTTTGAAGCTCATTTCAAATATGATAGATACCACCTACAAACTTTTTCTGATCCCACCAACCTGAACTTTTCTCCACATCTGATTTCATAGTACTTTGTTCTATTCCTATATATTTATACCTTTGTAATTTTATACTATATTTTTCTAAAATACCTTAAAGATAAGAAAATATTTTGTTTTTGTTAAATTTCCTTGGGTCTATAATTTTAATTGTATGTATTTTTAGTTGTGTATTCATTGGTGTAAAGGTCTCCCAGTAAAGAAACTCTTGCTTCCTATGAATATTTAAGTAGACTCTAAAACTGATGGTCTTGGAGAATTTCTTAGGGAACAGAGAGTGGAAGGCTTTTTTTCCCCATCACACAGCAAGTATATGTCAAACACTGAAATTGAACTCATAACTTCCTGAAAATAAGACCAGTTCTCTGGCCCATATTATACTATCTTGGTAGATATTTAATAATCCTATTGAATCGATAAATGGTAAATTTCTAGCATAGTTGTGAACTGTCCCAGCTAATGGTGCAATGCAGCTCATTGAAGTTTAGGGGCTCATTTGCACGTGTATTTTTAATTCTCTAGCATTTAAGACTGAAATTGATCTTATTTTTATTGGGATACCTCAGTAGCTAAATGTGGACCCATCTTATAGGATCATTCCCTATTTAAAAAGCAATAATGTCAATCCATTAAGTATCTATTATGTATGAGATGATGATGGAGATAATAAAGCACTTAGGATAATACCTGGCACAAAACCATTATGTAAATTTAGATTGTTGTTGTCACTATCATTTAACTTTGGGCGATCTATAGATGGTGAGATACTTATCAAACACCTACGTCACTGCAAAATGGGAAATTAAAATAATGTTTTACTAGATGAGTTATTTCCTGGGGATGATGTGGTCCCTCATATTCAAGTTTATGGATAGCATCTTCTTGGTTGCATCAAGTCAATGTTTTGCTTCTATATTAACCCAGGTAAAAATAAGTGAATCAAAAACGTCTTACTAATTCAGAATGCATTTGGATAGCTGTTCTATAGAATTTATTAGAAAGTATATGTTGACCAGGCAACACAGATGAACTGTGAGACTGCCCTATGGATGAAAAGAAGATTTTTAGGCTAGATTGTTTGGGGGAAATTAAAAAGCTCTCTTATTTGCTCCAAATTTCACATGAAGGCAAGGGCCTATCTTTTCTTTTCTTTTTTCTCATTTAATTATTTAATTTATTTTCTTCTTTACATCATTCACTTCCACCAGATTTTGAGTTTCAGAATTTTTTCCCCATCTTTCCCTCCCCCCCTCACTCCCATCCCCAAAATAGTGATCCCATTGTAAAGCCCCTCCCCCAATCTGCTCTCTTCTATGTCTTTCCCCAACACCCTTCTTACTTTCTGGTAGGGCAGGGAGGGTCTCCTTACTCCAGTACCTGTATATCTTAATTCCCAGTTGCATGTAGTTAATGATAATAATTATACACACACACACACACACACATATTTTTTTTCTTAACATTTCATTGTAGAGCTTTAAATTCTAGATTCCTACGGTTCCTTCCTCATCACCCGTCCCCACTGGAAGGACAAGCAATTCAATACAGGCTATACATGTGTAATTACACAGGACATCTCCACAGTGGACATGTTGTGAGAGGTTGATTATATGTCCCTCCTTCCTTTCCCAACCACCCCTCCTTGTTCTATTCTCAATCCTGTCCCTGTCTCTTTACTGGTGTGTGTTTCCAGCAACCCTCCCCCAGACCCTCCCCTCCCCTCCATCATCCTGCCTCTCATCCCTGCCCACCCTAATCTCCTGTGTGGACCCATCTTTTCAATGCCAATGTTTTAGTAGTCAACATATAGCAATGAGATATGGAATATTTCTGCAATCAAACTGAATGGGAACCTGAGACTAAGTCACAAATGAGATTTGATATATTAGCCATCTCACTCATTACCAATTACCTGATTTCCCTCCTATGATCCCTTCCTTTGTTCATTTGGGTGCAATCATGTACAAATAGACTTTATGCATTTTATTAAAATATCCTAAGTCATAAAGACACTAATAAGTGCAAAACAGACTGTAGCAATATACAGATTATACAATTTTAGAGGAACAACTAGAAAAGGTAAGCATTGCCTTGGAAAATGGACCAAAATTAAGAGTCTATGTTAAATACATCTATAGAATGACAGGAAGATGGTAGCAAATATAGAAGAACAATTAGCTTTCTGAAGCATTTATTTCAGTGACACTGCAAAGCAGGCTGAATAGGGTATAGCACTTAGGATAAACAAAGCAGAAAACCTTTATGGTTTATCAAAAGAGTGTTTTCCATAAAAAATATAATAGCTTTTTTTCTTAACAAATTTTAGTCACCTAAACTAAATAAATAAAAGCATTATTTATGTCACCAAAGTAGCAGGTAGTGAATCATTTGAGCTCTTCAGTGTATGAACATTTTATTGGAATAAAGGATTCATTTATTATTGCTGACTAATATCATAACATCTATTGACCAAAGTATACCTAATTTAAAATGTGCGTTCTGACAAGATTCTATTTTTTCAGTTTTCTATAGGGATTTTATTAATTTTCTACAAAAAAGGTTGTTATAAATATTTACTTTTTTATTTTCAGCTTTCAACATTATATTTTATAAGATTTTGAGTTTCAAATTTTCTCCCTCCCTTCCCTGACCTTTTCCTAAGATACAATCTGCTATAGGCTATACATGTATAGTAATGTTAAACCAATTTCCATATTACTTATGTTGTGAAATAAAAATCAGAACAAAAGGGGAAAAATCACAAGAAAGAAAAAAACAGGAGAAAAAATAGTACTCTTCAATCTGTATTCAGACTACACATTTCTATCAACAGATGTGTGTAGCATTTTTGAATCATTGTATTGTTGAGAAGACTTAAGAAATTTGATCATCAAACAATGTTGCTCTTACAATGTGTAATGCCAAGTATGAGCAGTTTTCCAGAGGACTGCTGCTGTAAACAGTTTTTAAGGTTCTGATTACATAGTATAGCAAACTAACTATTTATTCAGTAACACACCAAGACAAAACATTCACAGAAATCAAAGTACACCATTCAGAATGTTATGGCATAACAGCTTACCACTAAAATGGCCACATAGCTTTCACCAAAGTAGTCACATAGTTTTAAACAAAAGAAAATGTACATTTAGTAAGTCCTTAATTCAGTCATCCTTAAGGAGGAAAGCCTTCTTAATTGACACAAAGTAGAAAGGTCCAAGTCTTCCACCCCTAGGTCATATTGTCTTAATCTCTTTAATCAAAAAGTCTCCTTTCTTCTTAATTGGAGATTAGTTTCCAATCATCCTTAATTAGTAAGTCCTTAACTCAATCATCTAAATATAGAGGTGAAAGTTCTCCACCCCTAGTAAACCATGATCTCCTCAGTTTGCATTAAATACCCAAGGAGAGGTTTTTTTTCATCTTTACCAGAGGCAGGCTCTCAGCTAACCTGGTTCCTCTTCCATGATCCCAGCTCCTGCCCAAATCTATCTCACTGTCACCTGAGTTCAAAGGCAAATAGCTCTCAATTCTTTGTCCAACTTTCTGTGCAGTTCCTCGTCTAGTTCCCATTCCATGCTGCAGTTCACAGAGTCTGATCCACGTCAAGTTCTTCACAGTTTCTATTCCTGTGAAAACAAAGCTTAATAAAGTCACAAAAATATTCATATACATCATCAGTATCCACATTAATTCATTTTATTCATGTGAAATCAGCTTAGACCCAACAACAAGTTCTGAGGAATCAACACAAATGATCAGTATAGTCCGTGGACCTCTGAAAACATCAACAAGACTGTTCCTCTAGGATTTCTGTTAACATACAAGAAAATCCTCTGTGAGGGCTTCTGAACCAGCAACAAGGTCCCAGGGCTTCTCTGACAAAAGCACCATCCTCTAACAGCTGTCAAATCTGACAAAGTAACATCAAAACAGACAGACAAAATACTGACAGCATACCCATGCCTCCTCAAAGTTCTCCTCTCTTTTCATTTCTCAGTTCTCAATTCTCAGTTCTGTCCTTAGTTCTCATTTTTCTTCTCAGTTCTTATAAGTCTCAGTTCAGTTCTAAGTTCTCTTCTCTCTTTCCAGCAGTGGCAGCTGAGCCTCCAGAAGCACACTCCAAGCAGTTCTCTCTCTCAGCAATTCTCATTCTAGCTGTTCTCTTTCTCTCTCTCTCTCTCTCTCTCTCTCTCTCTCTCTCTCTCTCTCTCTCTCTCTCTCTCTCCAGCAGCAGCTCCTCTGCCTCCATGATGCTCAATACCAAAATTTCTTTCTCTCTAGCTTGGGTTTTTATTTTAAAACAAGATTATTTTTAGTTTACAAAATACATTTTCACAAAATTTTGGGTTACGGTTTTTTTTTCTCCCTGTCTTTCCCCTATTGCACCAAGCATATTGAATACCATTTGACCCAATCTGTTTCCTCTTGTATCTTCCCACATTACCCCCCCCCAACTTTCTAGTAGGGCAAAATGAATTTCTATATCTCAGTGCCTGTATATCTTATTTCCCAGTTGCAAGTAAGAAACTTTTTTTTAACATTTGTTTTTAAAATTTTGATTTCCAGATTTTTTCCTTCCTTCCTTCCTCACCTGCCCCTATAGGGAAGATAAGAAATTCAATATAGGTTGCACATGTGTAGTTAATCAAATCATTTCCATAATTGATATATTTTGAAAGACTAACTATATTTCCCTCCACCCTGTCTCCCCTCACTTATTCTATTTTCTCCTTTACCCTTATCCCTTTTCAAAAATGTTTACTTCTAACTACCTTCTCCTCAAATCTGCCTTTGCTTCTATCATTCCTCCTCTTATCCTGTAACAGCCTACTTTCCTGTAGGGTAAAATAGCCAGTTGAGTGTATATATTATTCCCTCACTAAGCCAAATTCAATGAGAGCAAGGATAATCCATTCCCATTTATCTTCCTGCAATTTTCCTCCACTGTAACAGTTTTATTTTGCCTCTTATTTATGAGATGATTTACACTAATCTATCTCTCCCCTCCTCAAAAAATTCCTCTCTCATCTCTTAATTTTATTTTTAGATATCATCCCCTCATATTCAATTCATCCTCTGCCCTTTTCTCTATATACATGAACACACATATAGCCGTAGTCACATATATATTTATATACATATACATTCTCCTATGCATATGTATATACACACATATATAGTCCCTTCAACTATCCTCATACTGAGACAAGTCTTATGAGTTACAACTATCATTTGTCTATGTAGGAATGAAAATAGTCCAACTTTAATAAATTCATTATGATTTTTTTCCTGTTTACCTTCTCATGCTTCTCTTGATTCTGATATTTGAAAGTCAAATGTTCTGTTCAGCTATGGTTTTTTCATCAAGAATGCCTGAAAATCCTTTATTTCATTGAATGACCATATTTTCCCCTGAAGCATTATACTCAGTTTTGCTGGATAGGTGTTCCTTGGTTTTAGTCCTAGCTCCTTTGATCTTTAGAATGTCATATCCCAAGTCCTTCAATCCCTTATTGTAGTAGCTACTAGGTTTTCTGTTATCCTGATTGTGTTTCCACAGTACTCAGATTGTTTCTTCCTGACTGCTTGAAGTATTTTCTCATTGACCTGGGAACTCTGGAATTTGATTATAATATTCCTAGGAGTTTTCTTTTGGGGATCTTTTTCAAGAGATCATTGGAGGAATCTTTCAAATTCTGTTTTGCCCTCTGGTTCTAAAATATTGGGGAAATCTTGCTTCAGAATTTCTTGAAAGATGGTGTCTAGGCTCTGTTGTTTTTTATCATGGCTTTCAGGTAGTCCAAGAATTTTAAAAATTATCTCTCCTGGATGTATTTTCCAGGTCAGTGGTTTTTCCAATCAGATATTTCACATTTCCTTCTATTGTTTCATTTGCTTGGATAGCTTCCAATTGCTCCAATCTAATTCTGAAGGAATTATTTTCTTTAGTGAGCTTTTGAAATTATTTTTCCATCTGTCAAATTCAGATTTTTCAGCATTATTTTACTCATTGGCTTTTCTGGGCCTCTTTTGCCATCTGATTTAGTCTATTCTTTAAAGTTTTATTTTCTTCAGTGTAGTTTTTGGGTCTCCTTTAGCAGGCTGTTGACTTCCCTTTTCTGATTTTTCTGCATCATTCTCATTTCTCTTCCCAATTTTTCCTCCACTTCTCTCACTTGATTTTTAAAATTGTTCTTGAGCTCCTCCATGGCCTATGACCAGGTCATATGTTTCTCAGAGGATTTTGATGCAGCAGTTTTGACTTAGCTGTCTTCTTCCTTCTCCATATCTTGATCCTTTTTGCCCCCCCAAAGGATTCTATTTTTTGTTTGTGCTTCCTGTGCTTGCTCATATTGCTAGCTAATTACTTCACCCTTGGGCTCTTTGCCACCATAGAACTATGCTTCCATAATGGAGAGAGCTTTGTCCCAAAATGTTGGGGGGGGGGTTGCAGCTGGCAGAGCTATTAGGATGGCATCCTCTCTACAGCTCCCACAAGCTTTGGATCACAGTCACACACTCCAGGACCACCACTCAAGATCATGGATCCAGATCCAAGAAGATTAAAGTAAGAGTGATTACCCTCTAAATGGTTGCTTGGTCCCCCATAAATATGCTTGCCAGAAGCTCCTGACACAAATATATCTCTGCCACTTCTTGCCCTGGGGCAGCAGAGAGACCAGGCTCTTCCATCCCCTCCTCCCCAGTTCCAACAAAGTTCCACACTGATCATTTACTTTGTCTTTGGCATTTCAGAAGTCTGCAAGTTGCCACAACTGCTGGTTATTCATTATTCTGAAGTCTTCTCTGGCTGCTACCAATTGGGACCACCCTGGGGCTGTAACCTTGTGACTACCAGAGGAAGTGTGATTAATTCCCAGCATGCTGCAATAGACGTTTCCTGTTGGCCTGCCTGCTGTCATCAGTGGGAGATTTGCTTCTCTCTTTCACTTTGTGGGTTCTGTAGCTTTATAATTTGTTTAGGGTCATTTTTTTACAGGTATTGGAATTGTTTGGAGCCAGAGCCCACTCCAAGTTTGTGCTTCTAATATGCCATCTTGCCTTTGTCCCCAGGCTTTTGGCTCTCCTTTTACAACAGGAATCGCCTCCCATGAGGAATATCAACTGGAACATAATCATGATCTGGAACATGGTGGTAAATACCTATTTGATTGCAAATACGGGGAATCTTTAAATTCTGTGCACAATGTTCTCCTGAATCTGGTCACTTCACTCAGCATCAGTTCATTAAGTCTTTCCAGATTTTTCTGAAGCGTCATTGCTCATCATTTCTTATAGTACAATAATATTTCATTACATTCATATAACACAACTTTTTCAACTCTTCCCCAAATGATGGCCATTCTCTCGATTTCTAATTCTTTGCTACTACAAAAAGAACGGCTGTTAATATTTTTGCAAATGTGTCTTTTCTCTCTTTTATGATCTCTGGGATACAGTACTATTGGTAATGCTGGATCAAAGGGTTTGAACAGTTTGGTTGGCCTTTGAGTGTAGTTCTAAAATACTCTCTAGACTGACCGGATCAATTCACTTCTCTTTCACCAAGGTATTAGTGTTCAGATTTACCCACATCTTTTCCAACATTTATAATGTCCCTTTTATGTCATATTAGTGAATCTGATTTGTGTGAGGTGGTACCTCATAGTTGTTTTAATTTATATTTTTATGATCAATGGTGATTTAGAACATTTCTTCACATGACTATAGATAGCTTTAATTTCTTCATCTCAATATTGTCTGTAAATATTCATTGATCATTTATCAGTTGAGGAATGACTCACCCTATAAATTACTCAGTTCTCTATTTAGTCTAGAAATTAGGCCTTTGTCAGGCACACTGGCTGCAAAAATTCTTTCCCAACTTTTGGTTTCCTTTCCAATATTGGTTGCATTGGCTTTGTTTGTGTCAAAACTTTTAATTCGGTGTAATAAAAATGTTAATTTTGCATTTCATAATGTTCTCTCTCACTCATTTGTTCACAAATTCTTCCCTTCTCCATAAATCTGGGAAGTAAACTATCTGTTGCTCTTCTTATTTGCTTATAATATTACCCTTTCTGTCTAAATCATGTACTCATTTTGACCTTATCTTGGTATACTAGATGCTGGACTATGGTTCATTTCCTGGTTTGAATATTAAAAGAGATTGAAAAGCACTGAGTCTCAGAGGACCATGGAAGAGGACCTCCAATTCTGTACAAAATGTTAGAAGAAAGTGTTTCTTCTGCCTATTTCCTCTTCCAATGGGCCCACTGTCTTAGGTTTCTATCCATCTGTCAAGGAGGTTATCCTGAATGAAAAGATGAACGAACATCAAAGGAATGGGAACAAGCAGATACAGTTCAGTATGTTTCTACAATGCATGTGGAAGTATCTATTCAAATTTATTAGTGTGAATGCCCAGAGAATCCAATTGAATGTGAATTCTGTGAACTGGCCATGCTGCTCAGCTGCCTAGAAGATCATAAGATGAGCTATGGTGGCCAGACAGTGCCCTCCCTCACCTGTAAATCACCTATCCTCCTTGCACATCTTAACAGTCAGGAAGTCCTATATGTGCACAAGCCTAAAAGCCTAGGAAAACTCCCAGTAAATTACCATTTGAAGTGCAGACAAGACATCACAGAAGCAAAACTTTACTAACATTAAGATGAATGCCACAGGTTCACAAATCTCTTGGAGGTCAGCATTCAGCTGTCAAAAATGTTTAACCTATCAAAATTTTTCCTTTGAATTTGAAATTCCAGTCAAAAATTTCCATCTGGCATTATAATTCTTATAGCATACATCTTTCAAAGTGTCCTTTTGAAATTCCAAGATCTCTCCAAGGAATGAACATTGCTCATTAACAGTTTTTGTTAAATGCAAAATTTTTAGCAAAAAATATGTGGTTTCATTGAAATTAACTTCTATTTTTGCAGTTGACTTTTCAGTCTTTCAGCTGACCACAGAAAGGAACAAATAACAGACTTTGAACAGGAAGCAGTTTTGAAGGTAATCAGACTCACTCCAAATAGAAGCCTACAGAGATATAGTGACTTATTCAAAGTCACAGATATAGTATGTACCAGAGGGATACATTTAAATTCAGGTTCATCAACTCAAAATCCACAATTATTTCCCTTACAGCATCCCTATTTTTCCATTAAATATTGTTTTGTCCATTGATAATTTGTAATAATCTTAAAATATAACTTTATGAGAGACTTATATTTGTGCTTGTGAATTCATTAATAAAATATGGTATACATCAATATTTCTGCATGTTTGAGTTATCCTATTTTTATTTGAAAATTTGAATAGTGAAAAAAAACAAAATAAAAGAGCATTTTTTCCCTTAAATGATACCTTTTTACTTGTTGACTACTTTAACCCCAACTTATTTGGAGTTTCTTTTGGCTACAGACATAGTCAAGTTGGAACTTATTTCCATTAACATAAAATAAGTGGATTGGACTGATGCTAGTTCATAAATGTAAGTGCAGAATGAGCATCTTAGTGGTATTTTTATTAGCATATATTTGAAGAATTATTTTTATTAAACAAAAATTAATTATAGTCTCTTTCAGTTCAAACAAATTGTTTGAAGAATGTAGGTAGAGTCATTTGAGAATGAGTAGCTCATGTTATGGGCTTGCCTTATTTTCACAAATACAATCTGTAAAGCTCTGAATTAATCCCTAAGGCATGTTAATGTGTTTCTTTGACAACTCTTATTAATGATAACAAGGCATTTAAATTGCAGATACCCTGCTGAATGAATATTTAAAAGGCACTTGACAGCCAAACACCAACATACCAGATGCTCCTTCTAGGAGAAAGTGCATTCTCTTATTTTAAGACTTTGAAAAGGTGGATTTCATGTCAAAGTGCCCTGGCATCAGAGTTTAATGGAGTGCTAGGTCTCTGAGAAATAAAATCAAAAGAACAAAAAGGACAATAAAGTTCCCCTCATGAGCTGAGAAAGAATAAATTGGATCAAACCTTAGTATGAACAATAAAGTAGAAACAAAAGGGATAATATAATGATAGTAAGGTTGGTGAAAGAAGTCCCTGGAGATAAATAATTGTCTGAGATTTAAGTTTGCATATGCCTGGAGGCAGGTGGATCAACAGAATAATATAAACCAAATTCCTTATGGTGGTAAGGTCTTTGATTTTGTGAATATCTACAAATATCTTTATTTCATGGATTTGAAAAGATTAAAGGAGACAGCATGGGATGGAAAATGTGCTGCACATGGAAGTCAGAAAATATGGAATAAAATATCTCCAACATTTAGGAATACAAATAGAAAATGTTGCTGCCCCAGGGTAGGAAAAAAAACCTCACTCAGTACTTGTATTGTGCCCAAAACCAAATCACAAGTCACTCCACACCATGTGCTTTGAGGCCTACCGTATTTTGGCCCTTCATATTTTGCGTCTTTGTCTCTGTCCTAAACCTTGTACTAGCTTGAAACAGCTTGAGGGATAGTGCGGGGTAAATTGCCCAGGGCGTGATCTGCTGACCCCCCCCCCCCCACCTTCTCCATGAATCAGCATTCTATACAAGGATAAGTCCCAGGATATATGACACACTTCTGTCTTATGTAGGGGTCACCTTGTTCTGGGAAACTGACCCAGCAGGGTCCCCACACACTGCACGCAGGACATGACCTTGGTCTGTTCTGGGAAATTGACTGTTATCAAGTTCCCCTTGCCCAATGACCCCTCACCTGTACCCTCGACCCTATTTTTCCCCCTTGCCCATTGATCCTCTACCCTGTACCCTGCACCCTGTTTTGGGAGGTAACCCCTTGTCTCTAGAAGGCTGCACTCTTGTACCATTGTGCCATTTTTTCAAATTAGACCTGAGCTATAGATTTAACAAACTGAGTGCTAAACTTAGATATTTCTATGATCTTAGACTTTCCCTTTAAAAATTTTGTACGCTTTAAATTCTCTAACACTGGGTCAAAGCTGATCAGTTTACCCTGATTATTTCCCTTCATATTAACTGGGATTCTGCTGTGAGAAAATCATTTCATCTCAATAAACTTTAATTGACCTAATCTGTAAAATGGGAATGACTAACTATACAAATATTACCTATTTTAAAAGAATGTAAAGCATAATGTGATTCATAAGTAAGACATTATTGTTGGCAAAATCATAACACTTATTGGTTTGTGGGTTTCAATTTTTTTGACATTTTTTTAGTTTAGTTTAGTTTTAGTTTTGAATGCTGATAGTACAGAGAAATCCAAAGGAATTTTCATTCAATAAACTTATTTGTTAAAATAATTTAACTCCAAATATAATTGTTGAATTTACATTGAGTTCTACGTACAATTCTTGTTTCATCCCAAGTAGTGAGGTTTAACAACTGATATTGTTATAAAACAATAAACTGTTGTTCAGTTTTAATGGTCAGTTGTATTAGAGTTCAACAATTAACTGTAAACTATATTTAATTGATCTCTAGGAAACCCCAAATCAATAATGCTCATTCTATATCCATAAAGC
The DNA here is from genome assembly GCA_028646575.1 of Pseudocheirus occidentalis. Lineage (NCBI taxonomy): Eukaryota > Metazoa > Chordata > Mammalia > Diprotodontia > Pseudocheiridae > Pseudocheirus > Pseudocheirus occidentalis. The sequence continues at coordinate 165,252,462 of CM053594.1, read as the reverse complement.
CACTGCACTCACTCTAGAAACCCTTATCTAGATTTAACATATGCATGATGACACAGATAAGCAGAAAATAAAAACTTATATTATCTTTTAAGTTTTGATTGGTTGGGAAGCATCTGTATTAAGACAGAACACTGATCAGAACAAAATAATAATAATAATAATAATCCACATACTTAGATGCACATATATTTTTATGTACATCCTCTGAAAAGCAAATGGCAGGAATCTTTAGGCAATATTCTCTACACAGTAGTTTTACCATAAATAAGTGATGGCACCTGTGGTACTATCAGTTGGAAAAGTTAATTCTAATTGTACAAACCAAAGAAAAATGTGATCAAATGTTTTAGAAAGACTTTTGTGTAATACTTTTCATCAGATGCTGGCTTGTTTTGCACATGCTGTACAAAATGAAAGGCAACAATTACCATCACTATTACAGCTTACAATAATTAAAGTTGCAACATTAAAAGCTGAAATATGTAAAAACAAAACAAAAATGTGCTTCTTTTATAAGAAAGTACAAAATCTTACAAGAACAGCTAAAGTAAAAATCATCTTTGGATCAAAACATAATATTTTTAAGACATGTTAGAAGAATTCCCATTGAAAATAATTACTAGTCTGATCAGGGTACAAAATAGAGTAAGCCAAGATTACTTATCTTCACAGAAAGAGGTGACCACCAATTCTCTCATGTGTCCCTTTAAGGTTAATCTTTCTGTTCTCAAACTTTTAGCCACCATCTCACCAAACATAACTACCATTCAATCAAGTGGAAGTATGTTCTCACTAGATGACATACCATAAATTATCTTTTTTTTTGAAGTTTTATTGATATCTTTTGTTTTCACATCAGCCATTTTGGGATATGTCTTCTCCCCATCTTCCAATGAGTGAGCCGTCCCATGTAACAAAGAAAAGCAGTTAAGCAAAGCCATTACAGCTACATTTTCTAACATTTCATGCAACATTCATACCCACAGTACCCTAACCCAAGGAAAGAAGAGAAAGGCATTTTACCATAAATTATCTTATCCATATGTAGAGATGATAGTGAGAGAATACTTTACTCAAGGATATACTGGAAAACACTTTACAAAACTCAATAAGCTATATAAATATAAATTACGTTTTCTGATTGGTGCAATCAAACACATATACTTTGATGAGATCAAAAGGGAGAGATTATATAAAGAAAAGGACATTTAACAAAAAGCCTTGCTTTACCTTCATGCTTGGGATATCATTTATGGATGAAGAAGCAGCAATGAGATACTGTCCTAATTCTCTAATGATGGTGAACATTTATATCTAGATTACATATTTATTGTTGTACAGGTAGAAATACTAAGAGAAAACAGTGTCACAGAAGACAAAGGAGCATGGAATATCTATGAGGATCTTTAAATGACAGACCACATAAAATACTGGAGAAATCAAAGAAAACGGAGACTTGTTATAGCCCCTTAAAAATTGGTTGTTTAGTTTTCAATTTTTTTGAAAGGTAAGTTTTAGTACAAATTTCCAGTCAAAAGCTTGATAAGGGATACAGGAAAGAGTTGGAGAAAGTGGAGGCATCTAGAACAAGAGGAAAAACTCTTTTTTTTTGGATCCTGACAGTGAAAGTTAGGAAAAAATGTAGGAAATATTAGGAAAAATACTGTCAACTAGAGACGATGGAAAAGAGAAGTGATGACTTTTGGTGGTGGTGGTGGTGGTGGTTGATATTTTTTACAGCTCTTAAAAACATATTTAAAGAGAGTATAAATGTTTTAAAGAGAGACTTAAGAAGATTTCTCTGTAATTTGCTTTCCAATTGCTGCTATGATCACATCCTGCAATTCATTCTTCCCTTTATACCAAACACATAAAATTAGCATTAAAGTAAGCTTTCTTTTAGTACACTGTGGTTAGTTAGCTTCTAAGACCTTATGACTCTGTCTTGACAAGTATTATAATACTATCTATGTTACAGATGATGCTAATAAAATACTAAAAGGAGATAGATTATGTAAATGTATAGAGGTTTACAAGTATAGGATTATATCTGCTAATGGCAATGCATCCCAATTTAGAGTGAACATATATATGTATATATATGTATATATAATATTCATATTTTATAATATCCAATTTAATTTAATAATATATATATGTATGCATAAAATTGTATGTAACAAGGTTGGACAGGTTGTTTGGCAATAGCAAGAATAGTATTATAGCTAAGAAGTTTGCATTTTATACTCTAGACAAAAGAGAAATATTGAAGACTTTTTGTTCCTTAGCTGTTTCTGTTATCTAATGACTTAAACAATTACATTAAACATTAATAAAATTTATCATACATATATGATATACAATTATATATAAATATATATAATATTGCACATAACATATCATATAATATATAAATATATACTATAAACAATTATAAATTGTTTAATTTATAAACAATATAAGTTGTTTATATCTGATTTTATTTGTTTAAAATATTTTTAAAATTGTGTTCATATTGTTGTTTGATTTGTTTTGGCAAGTGGACTTCCACATATATTATATTGACCACAGGTATTTTAAGTTGAATTTCTCTTTCTATCCCTTGCTGCTGGATATTGTATATAGTATATAGAAATATTGATGTTAATATTTTATATCCTACATCATTGTTAACATTGCTAATTATTTCAACTCTTTTTTTAGTAATTCTCTAAGTAGATCATCATATCATCTGTGTAATGTCATACATGAGCAGCTTTCTAAAAGAATGCTACAGTGAACAGCTTTTAAGTTTCTGATTACACAGTATAGTAAACACTCCATAACAAAGGAAAGTAAAACATTCCCAGAAAATCAAGGTATAGTATTCACAATATTAAAATTTATCACAGAAAATCACAATATAGTGTTTGTAACACCTTATCATAAAAATGGCCACATAGTTTTCACCAAAGTCTTGACTTGAGGCAAGTTCTGAGCAAGCTCTGTTACTGGGAAGACAAAGCTTAACAAAGCCAGAACATGCATTGACAGTGTCATCATTGGTTCACTCTCTGTCTGCAGAACAGTCTCAGGACAGTTGAAAACATCAGCAAGACCTTCTTCCAGGATTTCTGTAAACATACAGGAAAATAATTCTTCAGAGCTTCTGAGACAACAGCATTGTTCCAGGACATCTGCCACAACAGCACTGTCCTTCACTAGCAGACAAGTCTGGCAAAAGACCATCAAAACAGATGGACAGAATGCAAGCAACATAGTCATACCTCCTTAGGCCTCTGGCAGTTTGGCTGGCCCTAGGACCCAGAAGAAATCTTAACTGGCTCCTGGAATCAAAATCACTCCTCCAAGGGTTTCAAAATCAAAATCAGTTTCTCCAGTCTAGGTGGGGCTTTCCTCTTTAGCCTTCCTGACAGCAGCATCTTCAGCTTTCATCAGATTCTGGTCTCAAGAAACTGTGAGTTTCTTGTCAAAACTGTGCCTCTCTGGGGCTTTCCTTATATACACACAGAATTAGCTTCCTGTTTCAGCCAACCCCTTCCTGTTACATCAGCAACAGGAGACAAGTGTTCATACCTTCTGTTTCTCCAATAGTGGCTTGATCAATTACTAACTGCTAAATATCTTCTACCTTTGCTTGACTTGAAACAAGGTGCTAAGTACCTGCTAACTTGCCAATATAAAAAAGGGATAATTACCATTACAATCTGCAAATGGTGATAGTTTTGTTTCTTCAATCCTTATTCTAATTACTTCAATTTCTTTTTTTGCCTCCTTTTGTTAATATTAACATTTCTAGTACAACATTAAATGATAATGGTGATGATAGGCATGCTTGTTTCACCCCTAATGTTATGAGAGTCTTTATAGCTCATCCCGACTACAGATAATTCCTAGAGTTTTATATAGAAACTCTTTGTCATTTTAAAGAAATTTCCACTGATTCCTATGATCTTTACAGATTTTAATAAAGCTGAGTGCTGTATTTTGTTTTAAAAAATGCATCTAGGGGCAGAACCAAGACGGCAGCATAGAAGCAGCAACATTTCGCAGCTCCCACACAGCCACCGTAAATACCCATATAATACGACTCTAAACAAATTTAAGGGGCTCCCAAACTCACAAAAATACAGAAAACACATCTCTCACTGAAGGCAGCCCAGGAGGAGGGGCTCATCGATATAGGCAGGGGGCCAAGACCAGCCCAGCCCAAAACCAAAACTGTGACCAGGCCTCAGGGTAGCAGGAGGAGCCAAGCTGTATATCTGAGAGAAGATCTGCAGCACCTTGAGCAATCTCCACAACTGTCAAACCAAGAAAAATAAGGATTAGAGAAAGATCAGTGAAAGTTAAACTTTCAAGCTAAATTTGGGGGAGGAAAAGCAGTTCGGCCAATCTGCCCCCATGGAAAGGAAGCAGTGGGAGGTGGCTGTGGCACCAGGAATGACTGAACGCAGCAACAGCTTCCACTGGGCTGCTTCAGAGCTCCTGGCCTGTGGACCCCACAGGAGAGCTGAGTCGATGGTTCAGGGCCAAGGGCTCTTGCATTGAGCAGCCTGAATCCAGATCGTGGTCTTAGGTGGTAGTCCTGGGGTGCACTTTCAGGAAGCCAAAGCTGGAGGGGGCTGCAGCACCCCCTAATAGCTCTGGCAGCTGTGAAAACCCCAGTGATTTGGAACAGAGCTTTCCCCCTTGGAAGCAGAGTTCCACAGAGTTAAAAATACCAACCAATGAATTGACTGGCCAACATGAGGAAAAGGAAGGAAAATAGGAACAGCAATAAAACTCTAGAATCCTTTTTTGTGTACAATAAAGATCAAAGCATGGAACAGGAGGAAGACAACACAGTCAGAACTCCCACACCAAATGCTTCCAAGAAACATGAAGATT
>CM053594.1:165228607-165247072 GCA_028646575.1 Pseudocheirus occidentalis | reverse complement strand
TCTTTGCTTGAGGTAGCCTGTTGTGTTTTGAAGGCTTGAGAATGTGGATGTTTACTACTTTAACTACATGTGCCAATGTCATAACTATTGTGTTGGCTTTGACTTTCTGGTTTTGGGGCTTAGTTTTCTGGTATTTGAATAAATGCTCTGGCCATATTTCTCATGTTGAGAGCTTGCTGCATTTTGTGATTAATAACCATATCAGCATATGTATAGTTACTGTAAGTGTTGTGAATACTGCATTGCTGATACATTTGGTGATGATGGCAGGATCACAGAATGTCAGGCCTCTATTTGGAAGCTAGAAGGCTGTAGAGGGAGAAATGGCTATCCCAGGATGAGAGAATTTGCCTCGCTCTTCTCTTTTTAAAAATTTCATTTATTTTAAAAAATTAATTATTTTATTTATTTTCTTGTTTACATCATTCATTTCCACCAGATTTTGAGTTACAGAATTTTCTCCCTGTCTTTCTGCCACCCTCGTCCCCAATACAGCGAACCGTCTGTAAAGCACCTTCCCCAGTCTTCTCCCCTCTACATCCTCCCCCAACACCCCTCTCATTTTGTGGTACAGCAGGGAGGGTGTCCCTACCCCCATACCTGTATATCTTAATTCCCAGCTGCATGAGTTCAATGATAATAATAGTTATACACATATACACATATATACATATATACATTTTTTCTTAACATTTGATTGTAGAGCTTTAAATTCTATATTCCCTCAGTTCCTCCCTTGCCACCCACCCCCACTGGAAGGACAAGCAACTCAATACAGGCTATACATGTGCAACTACGCAGGAAATCTCCAGAGTAGACATATTGTAAGAGGCTGATTAAATGTCCCTCCCTCCCGTCCCACCCCCAACCCCTATTCCACTCTCCACCCCATCGGTGTCTCTTTACCAAAGTGTATGCTTCCAGTAACCCTACCCCAGATCCTGCCCTCTGCTCCATCATCAAACCTCTCATCCCTACTCCCCCTACTCTCCTGTGTGGCATGATACCCAGTTTAGGTATATGTCATTCCTTCCCTAAGCCAAATTCAATGACAGTAAATGAGAGTAAAGTTGTAACAATTATCCCTTGCCTCTTCTATATGGGAATATTAACCCCACTTTGTCTCTCCCTATCTCCTCTCATTCTAGTCCTCTCCTACCTCATAATTTCACCTTTTAAAGTATCAACCCTTCATATTAAATTGATCCTGTACCCTATATGTAAACATTTACACATATGCTCATATATGTATTCATATGCATATATACCCTCCCGTATAGACATATGTGTAGGTATACATACATACGTACATACATACACACATACATACATACATACATTTGTATTCCCTTCACCTATCCTCATACTAAGAAAAGTTCCATAATTTACTATTATCTTTTTTCCATATTGGCATGTAAATAGTTCAACTTTGATAAGTTCCTTATGATTTCTTTCCCATATTTACCTTCCCATGCTTCTTGTATTTGAGTGTCAAGTTTTCTGTTCAGTTCTGGTTTTTTCAGCAAGAAGGTCCTCCACCTCACTGAATGACCATAATTTTCCCTGGAACATTATACTCAGTTTTGCTGGGTAGGTGATTCTTGGTTTTAATCACAGCTCCCTTGATCTCCAGAATATTGTATTCCAGGCCTTTTTATCCCTCAGTGTCGAGGCTGCCAAATAGTCAGTTATCCTAATTGTGTTACCACAGTATTCAAATTGTTTTCTCTTGGCAGCCTGTAATATTTTTTTCCTTTAACTGGGGGTTCCAGAAACTGGATATAACATTTCTAGGAATTTTCTTTTGGGTATCTTTTAAAAGAGGTGATTGGTGAATTCTTTCAAGTTCTCTTTTGCCCTCTGATTTTAAAGTATCAGTGCAATTTTCCTTGAGAATCTCTTGAAGGATGCTTTCTAAGTTATTTTATTTATTATGACTTTCACGTAGACCAATAATTTTCAAGTTGTCTCTCCTGGATCTATTTTGCAGTTCAGTGATTTTTTTCAAGGAGATATTTCACATTGCCTTCAATTCTTTCATTTGTCTGTATCTATTTAATAGTATCTTGATTTCTCATAAAGTCATTTGCTTCCATTTTCTCCACTCTAATTTTGATGGAATTATTCTCTTCAGAATGCTTTTGAGACTCTTTTTCCATCTGACAAACTTGACTTTTTAAGGCGTTCTTCTCCTCATTACCTTTTGGGCCTCTTTTGCCATCTGTTTTTTTTTATGGTGTTATTCTTTTCAGTCAGGCTGTTGACTTTTTCTTGCATCATTCTCATTTCTCTTGCCAATTTTTCCTCCACTTCTCTTATTTGGTTTTCAAAGTCCTTTTTAACCTGACCTATAGCTTTTAGGCAATCTTCATGCATCTTGGAAGCATTTGGTGTGGGAGTTCTGACTCTGCTGTCTTCTTCCCAATTTTTGTCCCCCAAAAAGTATTCTAGAGTTGGATTACTGTACTTACTTTGCTTCCTTTTCCTCATATTGGCCAGTCAATTGCTTGATTTTTTAGCTCTGTTGAACTCTTCTTACAGGGGGGAAAGCTCTGTCCTATATCACTGGTTTTTTCACAGCTGCTGGTGTTATTAGGTGGGTTCTGCAGCCCCAACCAGCTTTGTCTTGCTGAAAGCGCACCCCAGGAACACCACCCAAGACCATGATCTGGACCCAGGATGCTCAACCCAAGAGCCCTTGGCCTTTGATCAATTGCTTTTGCCCCCCTGCTATGCGCAGGCCGGGAGCTCTGATGCATCTGGGTTGGGCTGCTTCCTTTCCATGGGGGCAATTTGGCCAGACTGCTTTTTTTTCTCCCCAAATTTAGCTTGAATTCCCCTGACCTTTCACTTAGCCTTATTATTCCTGGTTTGATAAATGGGAAGATTGCACCAGGTACTTCCAATCCACTCTCTTGTAGACTCCAGCTGCGGCTTTTCCTGTCTGCCCAGGGTCCATGCTACAGGTTTTGGGCTGGGCTGGCCTCAGCTCTCAGCGTGTTGCAATAAGCCCCTTTTGACAAGCTGCCTTCAGTGAGAGATGTGTTTTCTGTATTTTTGTGGGGTTTGGAGCCCTAAAATTTGTTTAGAGTCATATTTATGGGTACTTAAGGTGGCCGTGTGGGAGTTGTGAAACTTTGCTGCTTCTATGCTGCCATCTTGGCTCCACCGAACCAAGATTAATTTTGCCTCATTCTTCTCTAGCCAGAGAATTGCATCAGATGGCTAGGTAGTCTGCTGGTTTGCCTGATAATTCTTCTGTGCCACAGCATTCTGAAGAGTAAACTGCAGGTTCTCAGGTAGAAGAGCAAGCTCCAGTTCACGTAGCTAAAAAGAAGAAAAAACTAGCAGAAAGAATGTGCACGCAACTTTTGTACATACTGGGCAGAGTGGCCCAGACAGCTGCCAGGAGAATATGTGTGAGGAGAATGGAACAGGGTTAGTTGAGGAGTGTTCTAAGGTAGAAGCTCTCTTCATGCACAGAAGAAGACAGGAGAACCACTAGGGTCAAACAGAGTCCAGGGTGATAATCGAGGATTTCACTCAACAGGATATTACTGATATATTGAGTAGATTCACTCAAAGAATGGGAGAGTCTTTAGTGTCTTGGATGGTAAGGATCATGAATGAAGGTGCCAGAGGAACAACAGTGTACAACGTGGACTCCTTAACATTCATAAGCATCAGTCAGAATTCCTGCCTACTCCGAGCTTTTAGGGATCACCATACATGAGAAGGCATACAAAACCTACTGTTCGCTTTAGCTTCAGAGGGATGCAAAAAGCAATATCCTACTGAATCTGCATTGCCTGGTGGAGACAGACCTTAGTACTCACTTAGATACTGTATGACAAAGCTAAAAGAAGAGGTAATGAAAACTGCTATTGTGCTTGGATGTGCAAATATATATCATGATACTCCCCTAGGAGTTCCTCATAGGAATATTATAGTGAAGATGGCTCCTCCTCCTTACAAGCACCTAATTTTTTCTCTGTTAATTGGGGAAGTAGGGCAACTTCTTTTGGAGGTGCTAGATAAGATTTCACAATTAAGTAATTTAGGGGAATGGGGAAGTGATAAATTTCCTTGAGGGGGAAGAGTAAATAGCCAGAGGATTCAAAGACAAAATGGATAGAGAAGAAAGGAACTATTTACTGCTCTATTGAGAGCAGGGGTAAATTTTAGAAGAATAGATGGTATTCCAACTGAAGAGCTGCATAAGATATACTAAGAAAAAGTACTTTATATTAGAATGAATAGGGAAGCAAGAACCACATCCTGCAGGTACTCCTGAATATCCAAGTTTGTCACACCTTCAAGGAGAATAGGAAACTGGCCAAGCCCCAGCCCAATATATCAGGGAGATGGCAGACCCCATATTGGTTTAACAATATATTGGAAGAATAGATCAACTACTGTAACTAGGGCTTTGCTTGATATAGGGGCTGAGGCCACACATATCTATGGAAACCCTGATAAGTTTAAACATGGAACTCCTTTTCCCATCACAGGGCTTGGAGGGGCTGAAATATCAGCCAGACAAGTTAAGATAACAATGAAAACTGGGCAGTTACCTAAGAAAGAATATACTGTGGTTGTTGAACCCATTCTTGAATACATCATTGGAATAGATATGTTGGGAGGCATGACTCTGAATTTACTTGAAGGAAGATACCAATTTGCTGTAAGGAAGACAGGAATTAATACTGTTTTAGTGGGAAAAATAAAAATGGACCCAATAACTTTACCTGAACCTTCTCAAGTAATTACTTTAAAGCAGTATTGTGGGCCAGGTGGGCAAGATGAAATTACCACTTCTATAAAGGAATATGTTGAAGCAGGAATGTTAGTCTCTACAACCACACGATGGAATAATCCTGTCTGGTCAGTACAAAAATCAGATGGGACATGGAGAATGACTGGGGATTATAGACATTGAGTAAGTTGACTCCTCCTTTGTACACTGCTGTTCTAGATACTGTCACCTTAATAGAAAGGATCCAGAAATATGATGGGACTTAGTATGCAGTTAGTGACTTGGCAAATGCCTTATTCACCATCCCAATAGACCCTAAACAATGGGGCCAGTTTGCTTTGACTTGGCAGGGTAGAGAATATACTTTTACCCACTTGCCACAAGGATACTTGCATAGCCCCACTATTTGTTACAGGATTGTGGCTGAACAGTTGGATGAATTGAAGCTACCTGGGGTACAACTTACCCACTACATGGATGATACCATAATACATGGAAAAGATGCAAAAGAAGTGGAGAGGATTTTGACCCTTCTCATTGAGCATATGAAAAGTAAAGTTGGGAAATTAACCCTGCAAAGGTACAAGGACCAACTTAAAATGTAAAATTTTGGGGTATACAATGGAACAAGGGACTACGAGAGATTCTCCCACAAGCCCAACAAAAGACTCAGAATTTTCCCACCCCTACTAATAATAAGGAGGCCTCAAAATTCATAGGATTGTTGGGATACTGGAGGCACCACATTCCACATTTGGGACAGATTTTGAAACCTTTATATAAAGTCACTCAGAAGAAATATGAATTTGATTGGGGACTTGAGCAGAGTAAAGCTTTTGAAGAAGCCGAGGCTGCAGTACAATGGGCTCTAGATTTATGGCCAATTCAAAATTGTCCAGTGGAATTACAAGCAACTGTACAGGATGATTATACAAAATGGAGTTTATGGCAAAAACAACAGAGCTGAAAGGTACCCTTGGGATTTTGGTAGGAAACTCCCTTCATCTGGAGTCCAGGATACACCTTTTGAAAAGCAGTTGTTAGCTACATATTGGACTTTGGTGGAGACTGAACAGCTGACTCTGGGCCATAAATTGATATTGAGACATGGATTCCCAATTATGACCTGGGCAAAGAGTACCCCAGCTTCTCACAGGATTGGACATGCCCAAGAGGCTGGTATAATCAAATGGAAGTGGTATATTCAAAATAGAGCAAAAGCAGGCCAAAGTGGAGTCTCTACTCTACATGAATCTGTGGCAAACATAGAAACTGAGGGGAATGACACACCCCCTGAGCCAAAGCAATGGTGGGTACAGTCCTCTGTTAAATGGAATGAAGGATATGATGGATTAACTGAAGAACAAAAGAGATATGCATGGTTTACTGATGGGACAGCAAAATATTTGTTCCAAAAAGACACTGGAAAGCAGTAGCGTATAACCCATGTACTAGAAGGACTTTGAAAAGTACTGGAATAGGTGGAAGTAGTCAATATGCTGAACTTATGGCAGGACACCAGACTGCTTTTCCTATCATGGCTTTCTGGTAGGCTGATAATTCTTAGATTCTCTGCCTGGAACTTTTTTCCAGGTCAGTTGTTTTTCCAGTGAGATATTTCACACTTTCTTCTAATTTTTCAATTTTAATGTTTTGTTTGACTGACTCTTGCTGTATCACATTGTCCTTAGCTTCAATTTGACTGATTCTAATTTTTAGCGAGTTATTTTTCTTAATTAGTTTTTGAAGCTCCTTTTCCATATGTACAGTTTTCATTTTTAGGGAGGTATTTTCTCATTAAGATTTTGAAACTCCTGTCCTAGTTCTCCAATTTTACTTTTCAAAGATTTGCTTTCTTCAGTGAGACTTTTTTTTCCAGTTTCATCACTGTAGATTCTAATTTTATCTCCTACCTCACTATTTTCACTTTTAAAATCTGTCTTGAGGTCCTCCAAGAATGCTTGTTGGGCTTGAGACCAATTCACATTTCCTTCTGTGGTCTCCAGTGTGAGTACAGAGTTCATGTTGGCTTCTGAATTTGTTCTTGCTCACTATAAAAAAAGATTTGATGGCCCTAGCCTTCATAGTTTCTTTCTTGCCCATTGTGATTGCTTATGTCCTGGATTTTTAAAGTGGCAATCTTCTGCAATGTAGAAGTATTAAGCTTCTTGGGCTGGGAGGTAGGAGTTTGGTTGTTCACTTTGGGGGCTGTAGCCTCTGAGTGAGTATACTGAGGCCAAGGTCAGGAATCTTCGTGTTTCCCCTGAGTTACCATGAGGCTTACAGAGTAACCTATGGGGTCAGAATGGTCTGGCTACTTCTAGTTTCCACCTCTGTGTCTCTGGGCTATAGCTCAGGCAGGCTCTGTACCAGGAGGCCTGCAGTGCTCCTGTCAGCTCTCTGAGATCAGGACAGAATCGGGTTAATCATCTCATTTTGAAGAGGCAAAGGATAACTGTTACAATGGAGGGGAAGAGCAGGAAGGCACTACTATGAAAAATCTGATGTTTAGACCACCAGACCATGCCAAAAATATCACTTCCCCTGGAGTGTTTGACATGGCATCTGACAGGAATTACAACTTGTCTGGAGTCAAAAAGTAATGGTGAACATCATAGTAGGTTAATAAAAGAAATTGCAAACAGAAAGGATATAAAGGCAAAAATAACAATGTTTAATAGTGCTTTGTTATTCTAAAGTGTCTCAATTGTATTTTCTCTAAACTTAATAAAAGCCATTTGAATTAGATTGCTCATGTACTTTTTGTTCAATTAGAGATATAGGGTCAGAACTAAGACAAGATGGGATTTCAGAGTCCATCTAAGTGTAGTACAACTTCCTCATTTTGAAGATGAAGAAACTGAATTCCAAATAGTTTAAATGAGTTGTTCAAGGACACACGGGTAGTAAATGATGAAACTGACTCCTATTCCAGTGCATTTGAGTACTGTGATCAGGTCATGCTGCTAAATCAAACTGGACAGTTCTTTGCAAAAGGATGAGGCAGAGTTCCAAATGGTGACCTCTTATAACCATTGAGTCAGAAATAAAAAAGATATCTAATTATCTATGATTATATTTTTTAATAAAATAATCACTGTAGTTGTGTAAGACAAACATGAAGCCACTGATGGTGACCATTCAGAATTCTCATCCACTGAAAACACAGTGAGATGCTATTTACAGTGCCCATCAATGTGTACAACTCTGCCTTGAGGGTCAATAAAAATTTTCAACCCTATATGTGCCTTATTTACATTAACTATATTTTTAAAACAACAATCAGAAATATAACAGCTATATCATTCACAGACAATTCAGTCCCATCTGTTTTTATTCAAGTGGATAGAGGAGAAAATTATATAAACAATTAAGCATATATGAGAAATCTAAAATGTAACTGTTAATGACATTGTGGTTCCCAAGGCCTTAAGGCAAGCGGGTAGCAACTATCAGGGAAAACACATTAAAATAAGTCAATCTCTTCTGGATTCATCCAGGAGTGAGTCCCCAAGGCACATCTTGCTGACGTTGAAATGAAAAGAAAATACTTTGGTGGTATATAATCTGTACCTTCTGATGAGAAATGAAACATGGGTTGTGCTTTCTTTGACCCTTCTTTTCACAGAAAATGAGAGGGCCCCTAAATGCAACATTATATTGTGTTTTTTTTATTTCAACTTTGTGCTTTCAATGCTTTCTTTGTCCAGCCTTCATATTAGCGGTGTCTATTGTAGAAATGTCCAAGTGTTTATGCAATAGCTAAACTTTTTTTATTTAAATCATCTTAGTTCAGAAGTTGATGAGTGATTCATAAAAGCTTTTTCACAAGTTTACAATATGTCTTCTGCAAGAACATGTGTCATTCTCCATCAAATCTCCTAAATATTATCTTTGGTTTAGGGACTGCTATATTTGTAAAAAAAAAAAAAGGAAGAAACCACAGACCAATAAAACAATGCTTTTTAGGTAGAATTATATGAAATCTGAATGAAAGGATAGGGAATTGGGTATTGAGAAGACAGCTGAGGGACATATTATGTTGTAAGCATTTTAATTGAGAAAAAGATTATTTTTTTCCCTTATTAACCTTTCTTAAAGTGAAAGTGAGATAAAGGGAAAACTTCATTGAATTCTGCCCACAAACCAGAAGTGTATTCTATGCCACTCTGTTTAGAATAAGGGGCATAAGAGTCATAGTCATATTTCTGAAATGCTAAAATTTATCAACTGAAAAACTATTATCTTTCTCCATCTTAGTACATTTTAAATTTTTGAACATACAATAATAGGAAAAGGCTCAGAGGGTTCTCCTTTGTTCCATGTCCACATAGTTCTGATAGTTTGATGAATAAGAGAGAACAAAACTTTATTTTATTTGATAATTGTTATCTTATCCATTATTATCCTTCAGCAGTGGGAAGAGAGGAGAAACGAGGTTGTAAAAGGGCTATTTAATAGCACTTTTGCACTCTAAAATTCTGCATGTGAGCTCTACACTTTTGTGCAAATTGGATCATAAATGAAAATAGATGCCGAGTACAATGAAGGAAATTGAAAGAGTTCAAACATATTAGGTCAGTTTTTAACTCTCTAAAACTCTTCTTTGTGAAAATGAAACCATCTCTCACCATGTGACTTTAATATATAGGAAAGAAAAGATTAGGGGGTGGATAAAGACAATCAGGGTGGAATGGAATATGCTGTGGTAGTTAGGGCCCAATGACTCTTCTGCTAAGTACTAGTTGGAAAATTGATTGACCACTGAATGAAGATCATTGATATATTTTCTCTCCAATTGTATCGTGAATTTTGAAAATGAATTAATTCACTGCTTAAAGACCTCTATCCCTCTTGATATGGATACAAGACTGCTTCATGTAAGTTTCTCTCTCCTTATACCTGAAATTGAAATATATGCTAGCCTCTTCACTCTAATATTTTTAACCTTCCTTTGTCAAGCCTCTCTTACTCTTTTTTCCATACCTTTTTCTCTTCCACCATCCCCCTCTCTCCAAATTTTATCCTTCCCTCCATCCCTATTGTTCTCCTTCCCTCCCTCCTTTTCTTCTTTCCTTCTGTGGCTTTCCCCATAACCACTTCAAATAACTATAAAATATGGCTCTAAACATTTTTAAGAGTTAAACAATCCACGAAGTGACAGAGAGAAATGAATCTCCCTCAAAAGGTAGCCTAACAGGCAGACATGAAGAGTTCATTGAATTTTGCAGGGAGCTGAGCCCAGCCTTGCCTGAGCCCCTGGTTCTGTCCCTCTTGCGGCTGGACCAGGCACAACTAGAGGGACTTCAAAGAGTGAACACCAGCAGCTGTGGCAGTTTCCATAATTAACAATCCAGGAATATAAAAAACAAAATAAAAGGTCAGTGGACCTCTCCTGGATATCTGGGGGTAGCAGGACAGAGTCCAGTTGAGCTTCTATCCCCAAAACAAGAATCTATGGAAGTTGTGGACCTGCAGCCACCTCCACATGACTGCTTCAGAGCTTCTGGCCTGCAGATTATAAGCAGATTAAGCTACCATTCAGAAACTAGGTGCTCTTGCCTTAACCTGTCTGGATCAGGATCATAGTCTTGAGTGGTGGTCCTGAGGTGTGTGACCAGTAAGCCAAAGTTTGTGGGGACTATAGAGACAGTCCCCTCCTAATGGCTCCAGCATTTGTGAAAACCCCAGGGATTTGGGACAAGGCTCTCCCCTCTATAAGCAGAGTTCTACTGTGGCAAAGAACTCAAAAGGCAAGTTACTGACTAACAACAAGAGCAAGCAAAGGAAGCAAAACAAGGACAGGTGTTCAATTTTAGATTCCTTTGTGGGGAAAAACAAGATCAAAGCATGGAATGGGAGGAAGGCAACACAGTCACAACCCCTGTATCAAAGCTTCCAAGAAAAAATATAAACTGATTTATGTCCATGGAGGAGTTCAAGAAGGATTTTGAAAATCAAGTAATAGAAGTTGGGGAAAAATTGGGAAGAGAAATGAGACTGACACAAGAAAATCATGAAAAGAGGGTCAACAACTTGACTGAAGAAAATAACAACATAAACAATTCACTAACACAAATGGCAAAAGAGGCCCAAAAAGCCAATGATGAGAAGAATGCCTTAAAAAGCCAATTTTCCAGATGGAAAAATAATTTCAAAAGCTCACTGAATAGAATAATTCCTTCAGAATTAGATTGGAGCAAATGGAAAGAAATTGACTTTATGAGAAATCAAGATACTTTTAAATAGATCTAAACAAATGAAAAAAATATAAGTCAATGTGAAAAATTTCTTGCGAAAAACCACTGACCTGAAAAATACATCCAGGAGTGACAATTTAAAAATCATTGGACTACCTAAAGGCCATGACCCAAAAACCCCTAGAAATCATCCTTCAAGAAATTCTCAAGGAAAACTGCCAAAATAGAAATGGAAAGAATTCACCAATCACGTCTTAAACAAGATCCCCAAAAGAAAACTCCTAATAATGTTATGGTCAGTTTCCAGAGTTCCTAGACCGAGGAGAAAATATTACAAGTAGCCAAGAAACAATTTGAAAATTGTGGAAACACAATCAGAATAACACAGTATCTAGCAGCTTCTGCAACAAGGGATCAAAGGGCTTGGAATAGGATATCCCAGAGATCAAAGGAACTTGGATTGAAACCAATAATCACCTGTCCAGAAAAACTGAGCATAATGTTTCAGGGGAAAATATGGTAATTCAATGAGGTGGAAGACTTTCAAGCATTATTAATGAAAAAAAACAGAATTGAATAGAAAATTTAACATTCAAATACAAGAAGCAAGAGAAGCTTGAGAAGGAAAACATGGAAAAGAAATAGTAAAGAACTTATCAAAGTTGAGCTATTTACATAACTACATGGAAAACAATAATTATAACTTATGAAACTTTTCTCAGTATGAGGATAGTTTAAGGGAATATAAATGTATATATATATGTGTGTGTGTATGTATGTATGTATGTGTATATATGTGTGTATATACATATATGTATATATATATGTGTGTGCATACATATTTAACTGTATAGGAGGGTATGCATGCATATGAATACATATACGAGTGTGTGTATATATGTGTAGAAGTATACGTAGAGAGAGGGCACAGGATCAATTGAATAGAAAAGGATGATATTTAAAAGGTGAAATTGAGAAGTGAGAGAGGAAAATAATGAGAGGAGATGGGGAGAGAAAGAATGGGGTAAATTATATCATATAGAAGAGGCAAGAAGTAACTGTTACTATGGAGGGGAAGAATAGGAAGGCAAAAGGTAATGGGTTAACCTTACTCTCATTGAATTTGGCTTAGTGAGGGAATGACATACACTCTGAATTAGGTATATTGCCCTATAGGAGAGTAAGGGGGAAGAGGATGAGACAGGAGAATGATTGAGGGGAGGGCAGGTTTGGGGAGAGGGTAGTTTGAAACACACACCTTTGTGAAGGGAAAGGGACAAAGTAGAGATTAGAACAAGTGTGTGTGAGGGGATAGGATGAAAGGAAATATAGTAAGTCTTTGACAATATATCCACTATGGAAACGTTTTGCATCACTACACATGTACAATTTATATTGAATTGCTTATCATTCCAGTAAGGGTGGGAGTTTTAAAATAAAATGGTTTTTTAAATATTATTATAATAATTATTATTATTGACATGCAACTGGGAAAATTAGATATACAGACACCGGGGTATGGAGATCCATCTTGCCCTGGCAGAAAGTGAGAGGGAGAATGGTGGAGGACATAGGAGGGAGCAGAAATTGCTATTTTGGAGTGGTGGGTAGGGGAAAGGGGGGGGAATTTGTAACTCAACATCTTTTGGAAATGAATGATGTAAACTAAAAATAAACACAAAAGTTAATTTTAAAAAAGAGAAAGTAAACAAAAGGAAAAAATGAAAATTTACTTATTGAAAAAAAATGGAGAATCACTGTCCCAGAACATAAGAAATCATTTTTTTTCCTGATCCTATGGAACAGTTTAATGTGATTGTTTTTCCAGTTTCTTGTTATTAACCACCTGCTACATTTGCCAAGTGTCCACACTATTTTTATCTTTTTAAAATTTGAAACTGCTATTCATTTTTTTCATTTAAATGACCTCACATTTTAGAAACATCAATGTAATTGTGAACATAGGAAAGGAGAACATGATCAATACTGCACCTAAGATGTCAAAAGTCTTCATATGTTAAAGTCTCTGTGTCTTTCATGATTTAACTTACTGTTGCATGTAAATAAAATGTCTTATTAACTGTGTCATTAAGAAGTGAAAAAAAATACATTTTCATAGTTTAACCTGGATAGTAGAGCAGACCTATCTTCTCCATATCATTGCAAGCTATGCATCAATGACAATTTTATTGTCACTCTATAGTCTCCCTGCAATTTCACCTACAATAATTTAAGAGCACATTACTAATCCCAGCTTTTCTCTTTGTTTGAAAATGGTCAGCTATATGCTCTGGGCTTCAACTTTTGCTTCTCTAAAAGAGGGATGGTGAGATGCAGCTAAAAATTATAGAATGTCAGAAGTGGACGAGAATTTAAAATACCTTAAACTGTTCAATTGATATCATCTAAAATGAAGTTAAAGTAATCTATAAGTAATATATGAACAGGTGCAAAACAAAGAAATTTAAGTGAGGATATCTAATGTGACATGAAGAATTATGAACTGGGATCAAAAAACAGATCCAAGGATAACTAATTGAGTTCTCTTTCAACTGCATGTGACTGTCCTCCAGTTCTCAATCTCTAAAGCATAAGATAGAATGATGTGCTTGAGAGAATTTTGAGAGTTAGAATTTAGGAAAAGTTGGCCTTCTTCTTGGCTGTACAACTAATTATCCAAGTGAACTTGGGAGAGTCACTTTTACTTTCTTGCTTTCAGTTATAACATTATTCCCAAGAATATCAGAAACTCCTTTATGATTAAGCCAAATTTGATTTAAGTAGATTATTTTAAAAATCTAGCATACATCATAGCATCTATCTATATTTTGTTAGAGGAAAACCATATTCACTCAAATTGCTTGTTTCAAATGTTTTTAAATTATAATAGAATTTCCAAACAGTTTTCATTTCCATTTTTTTCTTTTTTTTTCTTTACCTGATCAAAAACTGTCAAAGATAAGCAAATACCTAGAGGAGATTCTTTTTTCCTTTAAATGAACAAAGAGAAAAAAAATGACAAAAACATTAATGCTCTATGTATAACTTACATCAAATTAAATACTGAAATTAAGCTATGTTGCATTGTAAAGGATGTTTTAAACAATGATTTAGGAAGACCTGAGTTCAAATCCAACTGCTAGAAATGGCTGTGATGATGAACAATTGCTTCTCAATTCCTCAATCAATTCTCTAGGACTGATTACTAAGTTATTGAGCCTTTATGATTTCTGTACAAAGAAAGCATTTCCACAGTAGACCACAGATCTTCAATGTACTAATGTAAATACTGGCATCATTATATTTATGTTTTCATAGGCAAAGAAAAGTGAAGAATTGGAACATGCACCTAAGATTGAATACTTCTATTGTTTAAACCTTAAATATTATCAAGAAAGTAAGGAATATTACTTCAACAATGCTAGCCATCAGAGCCCAATACACAGTTTCCATTTCAAATGTTAATTATATTTACTTTAAAGTTATATAAGCAAATATAAGCACCTTGGACATTCACTCTCTAACATTTTATTTTGGTCTCTGGAGGGAGTGGTTTCAGACTTAAGGAATTTTCTGTATAATGTTAGTCCCTCTAAGTTCCCATAAAAATTTGGCACCATTGCCTAAAGAGAAACATTGAGTTGTGTGCATCATACTCAGGCCATTGATACTGGGTTGCCTAAAAAAAACTTTGCATGAACAATCGTGGCTGCAAAACTTTGTCCTGAGTCATCTTACCTATGAATAATATGAGATAGGAAGAGTTTAAACACCCCCCCCCCACCATTCTCTGTCCAATACTCCAATTAAAAACAAAAATAAAAAATGACTTTATGCTCTAAAATCCACAAGTTTTTACATGTGCATTGTATGGGAAGAGGTAGCTAAACCTTCCATACCTTGCAATCTCCATATGCATTCTCAATAAACTCTTCTGAGTACACCTTCTTCTGTGAGACTAATAGATTTTAATGGAGGGAAGGAAGGAAGGAAGGAAGGAAGGAAGGAGGAAAGAAAAGAAAGGAGAAGAAAATAAAAGAAAGGAGAAGAAAAGAAAAGAAAAGAAAAGAAAAAAGAAAAGAAATGAAAAGAAAAGAAAAGAACTCTCCTCGACTTCTTGACCTCAGGTCTTGATGTCTCTCTCCTAAATTTTGAGAATTCACAAGGCCATTGCCTCAAGATTAATGTGCTTTTACAAAAAGGAAGGAAAGAACAAATGCTAAGGCAATGAATTCAGGATTTCATTCATCGGATATATGGTCATCCTCTGAGCAGGAAAGAATAAGACCTCTCCCCTTACACCATTGTCTCTCTTCTCCCATTAGACTATCATTTGTGGGGCAACATCAACATAAGAGATTTGGCAAAAATTCTGATATTTAATGCCTATTGAATTCATCTCCAGGTGTTTAGCACCTTACCAAGTGTTTAGCACAATAAACAAGTTGCATAATGTCTATCAAACCACCAAAGTTTCTCAAGCCATGCCAATTACATATCATCATGACTTTCGTAGAAGTAGACTCGTAAGGCTCTACAATGTAGACATAACATTAGCAGCATCCTACACATGCTCATAGGAATAGCTAGGTGATGTAGTAGATGAAGCATAGGGCCTAGAGTCAGAAAGACCTGAGTTTGAATCCAAACTCAGTTACTAGCTGTGTGACTCTAGGCAAGTCACTGAACCTGGTTCCCCTCAGTTTCCTCATCTAAAAAATTGGCTGTGGAAGGAAACATCCAAATACCATAGTACCTTTGCCAAGAAAACTCAAAAATGGAGTCACAAAGACTAAAGCATAAGTGAACAACAACAAAACAATAAGTTAATGAGGACCTAACTCAGGGTCCAATATCCATTTTAATAGCTAATATTTATATCATGCTTTTCAGATTTTTAAAGCAAGATGCAAAGCTAAAATGGTGAAAAGAAAGTAGCTTTTCCAAGCTCCTCCAAGAATTCTGTCACTAAAAGCTAAAAAAGTATATTTGAATGGATTTAAGAGTGACAGAACCCACTGCGAGATGGAGTGTGGCAGATTCCCAGCCCATGAAATTGCCTACTCAGGTCTGGTTAGGGAAAATGTGGAGCACACAGGAGCTACACCAGTGCAGATCTGAGAGCAGAGTATAGCAGACTAAGAAGTTCCAGCCAGCCAGCAGACTCACCCAGTTGGATGGTGTGTGTAAGCCATCTCACCACAGGACAGAGGATTGTCCTTGGAGCTGGGTAAGAGAAAACTTGGGGCCAGCAGCAGGGTCAGCATCTTTCCCCGGCCTTACTATCCTGCAGCCTGCATGTTTAAAAACTACATACCTGAACTTCCAGAAATCAAGATGGAGGAATAAAACTTAGTTGCTCTGATCCCCCCTCCCTGATCCAGAAAAGTCAAGAGATAATCACCCCCACCAAGAGTAAAACTCTGAATTATTGGAAACAGCCTCAGGCTTAGGAGGCACTGAGGAAGGGAGAAGCACAGGAGAGTGTATCCACTCTAACTACACAAATCCTAGCTACACAAGCCCAGGTGTAAGCTTTAGCACCACCAGGAGGGAATCAGCTGACAGCGGCCCTTCTGGTCCCCTGCTACTGAGCCTGCCTGAGCTTTATCCCAGAGACACAGGAAACCTGAAGGAACTAGACCACAGTGCCCCAGAGGTTAGTCTATGGGCCTCAGGGTAACTCAGGAGAAACAATAAAAGTTCTGTCCTAGATCTCAGTCTAGTCACTCAGATGCTACAGCTCACAAAAATGAATAACCAACCCCCTACCTCCCAGCCTGAGAATCTCAATACTCCTTTGCCCCAGAAGCAGATATCCACTGTAATAATCAAGGACACAGGCAACCCCAATGGGGAATAAGGAAACTGTGAAGGCCAGGGACCATAAAATATTTTTATAGTGAGCAAGAACAACCAAATTCAGAAGGCAATGTAGACTCTATACTTACACTGGAGACCACAGAAAGAAAAGGCAAATTGGTCTAAAGCCCAAAAAGCATTCTTGGAGGATCTCAAGAGGGATTTAAAAAATGAAATTAGAGAAGTAGGAGATAAATTTAAATCTACTGTGACCAAAGTACAAAACAACAACTCACTGAAGAAAACAAATCTTTAAAAAGTAAACTTGGAGAACCAGGACAGGAAGTCTAAAATCTAACTGGAGAAAACACCTCCCTAAAAATGAAAACTGAACATATGGAAAAAGAACTTCAAAAACTAATTGAGGAAAATAATTCACTAAAAATTAGAATCAGTCAGATTGAAGCTAAGGACTCTATGATGCAGCAAGAGTCAGTCAAACAAAACATAAATATTGAAAAATTAGAAAAAAAGTGCAAAAATATCTCACTGGAAAAACAAGTGACCTGGAAAACAGATTCAGGAGAGATAACCAAAGAATTACTGGCCTACCAGAAAATCATGATGAAAAAAACAGCATGGACAGCATCCTCCAAGAGATTGTTAAAGAAAACTGTCCTAAGATCCTAGAAGAAGATAAAATAGTTATTGAAAGAATTCACTGGGGTTAAGAAGACAATGAGAGGGGGGAGAGCCAAGATGGCAGCATAGAAGCAGTAAGGCTTCGCAGCTCCCACACAACTACCCTAAACACCCATAAAATATGACCCCAGACAAAGTCTAGGACTCTCAGACTCACAAAAATACAGAAAAAACATCTCTCGCTGAAGGCAGCTCGGCAGCAGGGACTCAGCGCAGAGGCGGGGAGAGGAGGCTGTACCAGCCTGAAGCCAAGACCATGGCCAGGCCCAGGGTGGTAGGAAGGAGCTGAGCAGAGCCAAGCCACGCAGCAGCCAGTCTGCAGGAGAGAAGATCTACAGCCTCCAGCACCTCCACATCTATTGGAGAGGGGCATCTCGGCAAGAGGGGCTCATCCAGCAGGCCGGCAGGCCAGGAAAGGAGACCAGCACAGTCTGAAAACCACAATGCAGCCAGGCCCCAGGGTAGCCAGAAAGAGCCGAGCCTCCCAAACTGCAGCCTGAGTCTACTTCATGGAAGATCTAAAGCACCTGAGGGGATCTTCAAATCCCCAAACAAGGATCAGAGATGGTCAGTGAAAGTGAAACTTTGAAACTTAATTTGGGGGAGAAAAAGCATTTGGTTAATCCGCCCCTGGGGCAAGGAAGCAGTGGGGGAAGGGAACTGCAGGAACTGCCGGTGGCCCCCAATGGGCTGCTTCAGAGCCCCTGGCCTGCAGAATCTGCAGGGGGCTGAATTGATTGATGCGGGCCAAGTGCTCTTGTGTTGAGTGGCCAGGATCCGGATTGTGGTATTGGATGGTGGTCCTGGGGTGCGCTTTCAGCAAGCCAAAGCTGGAGGGACTTGCAACACCCCCCTAATAGCTCTGGCAGCTGGGAAAACCCCAGCGATTTGGAACAGAGCTTTCCCCCCTGCAAGCAAAGTTTCACAGAACTAAAAAAAGAAACACAATTAATTGTCTGGCCAACATGAGGAAAAGGAAGCAAAATAAGAACAGCAATAGAACTC
>CM053594.1:165213657-165228107 GCA_028646575.1 Pseudocheirus occidentalis | reverse complement strand
CTAACCACTAGCCTGCTGCAGTAGGACTTTGACCTTACAAGTGTTCTGCTGTGATACTGGCCTGTTGATCTAGGGTCTCAGTTGCTGATCTGTTCTGGGACTCAGAATCTCCCTTGGACCTTTCCAGATACCACCTTTTATCTTTGGCTAGAAAATTGATTCATTCTGTATTTTTGAGGGTTCAATTGGTTCAGAATTCATGCTGAGGTGGGATTTAAAGTAGTTTTGTCGGACCCTGAGCAAGTCATAACCCGAATTTCCTTGACCCAAAAAGGTTGTTCTGAGGGAAATTGGAAGAGCTCAGGTAAATTTCTGCTTTTTATCTACCATCTTGGCTCCACCTTTTAGCCCTTTTCCAAACCTTAAAGAGTTATATAAATGCTAATTATGATACTTAGCTATTTTAATCCATTTTACTTTGAAGTTCTTCTTTGTAAGTACAGGAAAATTTGGAAAAGCCATTTTATTTAGCCAGCCTCAGAATAAACTATGCTTCATGAGCCATCCAGCCTGCCTATTGTCTTACCTTCTATTCCATCACCGTGCTTAGTTCTTTCCCATTCCCAATTCCTTCCCTCTCCTCTGGCATGGGAGTTACAATTAAATGAATTCTGATTCCTTCTGGAAAGCATGCCTACGTATGTTTGTATATATGTGACTCATATGCTCCATTGTTACCTCCTTTTCTAAGAATTATAATCAGAACAATATACTCCCCTTGCTTCTGGAAAGGAACCTATCACCCTACCCTTATCTATTTCTCTTTTTTCTATTGATGCTTTGGAACCTGTACTCAAATTGTTTCTGGACGATTGCTTCTGGAAAAGGAATGTCTATCTCATCTTCCATTACTTTTTCTTAAATAATACTTCCATTTCTTTTTCAACTGAATTTGCTGTTGCTAAACCCATCAAGCCTGTTGAAGTCAGGAACACCTTCCTTTTATATTAGAATCCACCATGCTCAGCATCTTGCTTTTTTGCACAATAAGTGCTAATAAAGGATGCTTTTAAAATATTTTACTGCCTCATTCATGCCTCATTCTTGCTAATTACCTGACTTAACTGATGGCCTGCATTAGACTTTGAACTCCTAAAGGACAGGAAGTGGGCTTTGTTTGTTTTTTGGCGGGGAAGAGTTTTTCCTATCATTTACCACTATTCCTGGGACATAACACTTGCTTGTTAAATGTATATTGACTGACTACTCTTTTTTCTGTATGTTCCTTACTTTTCTATAAATGTAAAACTCATTTTCTGTGCAATTATCCTTTGTCAATAAGTTGCAACCCTCTGTTACCCATCCATTTTCCCATTGTCCTGAAGGTGACCTATAACTTGAATTCTTTTGGCGACTGGGATTCTAACAGTTATAGCCAAACAGGATCCCTGTGAGAATATTAGCATTGAAAATATCTCATGTTACACACATAAATTTGGAGTCATTTATAAGGCTTATTTAACAATTTCCACATCTAATAAAGCCCACTTTCTTTTTTTCAATTAAATTTCAGTCTCAGCTCACTGTTCAACCACAGTAACAATCCAAGACCTATGCAGGGAAAGAAATTATTTATGATAATTATTCTATATGTGTGTTATATTGGAGTAGATGTTTACCTTGCCCCTCTGATAGGCTTTCACTTCCAATGACTTGCTCACTCCCTGTAAAGGCAAGTATGAGCAGCTCTCCAGAGGACTGATGCAGTGAATAGCTTTGAGGTTCTGACCACATAGTATAGTGAACTCTCTGTTTATTCAGCAATAAACTAAGGCAAAACATTCACAGAAACCAAACTACAAAATTTACAATGATATAACAATTTATCACTAAAGTGTCCACATAATTTTAAATAAATGATATTATTCAGTAACTCCTTAATTCAATCATCCTTAAGGAGCTTAATCTCCTTAAGGGACACAAAGCACAAAGGACAAAGTTTTCCCACTCCTAGGTCACATTGTCTTAATGTTTTGGTAAAAAATTCTTCTTTCTTCTTGATTGGAGATTAGTTTCCAATCATCCTTAACTTAATCATCCTTAGGGAGCACAAGTTACAAAGTAAGTTCTTCCACTTGGAGGCCACAGTATATCATGATCTTCTCTGTCAGCACTAAGTACCTAAGGAGAAGTCTTTTCATCTTGACTTAAGGCTGGCTCCCAGATTCCATGATTCTGCTTCCATTGGTCCAGTTCTTGACTGAATCTACCCAGCTGTCACCTGGATTCACAGGCAGGCAGCTCTCAGCTACTCATGCAGCTCCTCATCCAGCTGCTTGTCCAGTTCCTCATCCAGTTCCTCATTCAGCTACCATTCCATATTGAAGTTCATAGTGTCCAGTCCACCTCAAGTTCTTCACAGTTTATGTTTCTGGGAATACAAAGCTTAAAGAGACAAAACAACATTCAAACACATTGCCACTACCATCTTCAATTCACTATCTGCCTGTGAAATGAATATATACCCACAAACAAGGTCTGAGAACTCAGCACAAATCATCAGTATGGTTCCAGGACCTCTGAAACCTTCCTCCAGAACTTCTTTAAAGAGAAAGACAATCTTCTTTCAGGGCTTCCAGTAAGGTCCTTGGGCTTCTGTATAAAGTATAACAAACACAAATAAACATATAGATAGACAAACAGTGTTGACCACCACAAGTTTTGTCCTTCTCAACTCTGATCTGTCCCAGTTGTGCTCAGCTTTCTATATGGTCTTTAGCTCCTCCCTGTTCTGCCCACTTCTTAAGCTCTTCCTCTTCCTGTCTTTGACAAGTCCCTCCCTCTGTGTTATTCACAGGTTCTATTTCTTAACAAAGACTTGATATGATCACTGGCAAGGCTCAAAGACACTTGAACTGAAACAAGATGCTTAGTACTCATTTGCATCCCATTACACTCTCATAGCCTTCACTTTAACTCAAAGGTTCTACCTTAGTAGAGGGACATAATGTTACCCCTACTCTTCTCAGAGAACTAAGGATAATCCTTTAAATCAAGGGGTAGGGTTCCTAGAGTCACCAGTTTTGTGCTTCTTGGTAACAAATTGGTCAGCGGACTCAATTAACTCTTGACAAAATGCATGTTCTCAACAGAAAAAACAGCAATGACCATCATAATTACACAACATAAGAAATATGGAGTACAATTTCCCAAAACTTCACATGGTATCCATGGGAGAGAATGTGTTCAAATTAATGTACTATGGTAGTGCTATACATGTATAGGTAATTCATGTAGATGGAGAAACACACAATTCTGAACAGAGGGCCTTGATATTCTCCTTCTCAGGGAATGTCTTCATAAAATTCATTGATGAGTATGCCAACCTGAGTTGTTCTACATGCTGGATTATTCCATTCACAATGGAAAGCTGATTGAAGCCAACATTGTTCTATGATAGGATTCTTAGCTTAGGATACATAGAAACTTTTTTGGTTCTGTTCTTTTGGCTAGGCATTGAAGGGCCAACACAGAAAGATGAGTATGTTTTACCAAATAACTCAGAAGTAAACACACACACATTTATTTATTCATTAATTTGCTTATTTATTTTTGCCTTAGCACAGCTCTAAGGTTTCTCCACAGACCACCCTTGCCTGGGTCAGGGTTGAGACTTCTTAATGAAAACTCTCTCTCTAGCTTGCAGTGATTATCCAAATCCTCATCTCTGTCATCTAAATCATAACTCGTCAATATGAATTTGTCCAATAACAACAAAAAAGTTCTGGAGTTCAGGGCAAAGACTTCAAAGTTCTCTAAACAGTAATAAATAACAAACTGGCAAATGCAGCAATTACCAGACTTTGTCTTAGAATAAGGTCATTTTCTCTAAGGACTGATAAAGTTTTGAAATTTGTCTTTATCTTTATCTCCTTGAATCAGCAAAACTGCCAAAGTCTGAAAGAGTCTCTGTCTTGCTGTATTCTAGAAAAGAGAGACACACATCTACTTCGTTTTCTTCGAGTGTGTCTAGAACAAATTCTTTTGAGTCTTTAAGGATATCAGTTAGGGATGTCTGTAATGTTAGAATATTGATAAAAGCAGGACAATATCACAGGGGAAAAACAATGAGCAAACATATATCTATGAATTCAAACATATACAGGGCACCCGTTTACATTTGGACTCTACACTGAAAATTCTACACTAAAATTTTGAAAAGAATTGTTTTATGTGTCATCAGATATTAATAATAAAATTAAACTTTTCCTGTTGTTACATATTTCAAGAAATCATATATGATACAAACATATGAATGTGAATGTGTAGAAGTTTGAATGTTGCATTTGGCTTATTAATTTAGCTTTTTTGTTATTATAGTCAGTAATCAACCAATGTAATAGAATCTTACTTTGAATGTCAGTCAATTGTATGATTGCATTTCTGAGATTGAATGTAATACTGACAAAGTTTGTCTTTTGTCTTCTCTAATACAATCATCAAGAATTACTTCAATTCATGTGAATCTTATTCTCATGAAGATTTTGTAGGCATGAGAAATTAGAATATGATTTGTTGGGGATCAACATTTTCTAGATCAACTTTTAAAGAGAATGATGACATCTGCCTTTCCCCCAGCACTTGGTTTTCTCTATTCTTCCAGATACCTTGAGGTTTTATATCATTACTTTAAAATTGTGCCACCTCTAGCACAGACAACTTCCATATTTTTCAATATAGTAATTTTGTCTTTTTTATTTAACATGTATATTCATTGATTCTTAACATTTAGTCCCCAATGCAGCATATTATCTATGTGACATGAAGTTCAAAAAGTTCAAAAATGTTAGTTTCACTATCATTTATTGTTAAAATAGCTTATTAAAGAAATCTAAATATATTTTTTCACCTTCTGACTTTCTTTTGTTAAATATTTTTAGGATGATCTGCTATAATTGGGTCTCCTGAGAAAATTACTACAAAACTGCCCTCCCCAAATTTCTCATTTTAAAATTTCATTTCTCATTTATTTCTAAAAGGATGAATCTTGTTCATTATTTTCAAATGTTCTCCTACATAACATTTTAATATTCAAAATTATGGTTATCTTTGATGCTCACATTTCTCTGTTGCGTAAGCAAATCATATGTGTGTGTGTGTATGTACTACTCCATGTATGCAGTCACTCAAAACTGCATTCAAATCCTTCCTCAGGTACTTAGTGATTCTATGATTTTAGGCAAATCATTTAACCCTTGTCTTTGACACTTGATTTTGAAACTGATTGTATATTTGACATAAGAAGTTGATTATTTAACTGGGCAAATATAGATGATTTATAAATGACTTTCCTATCTGTATGTAGTTATTTCTGATCTGATAATTACTTAAGCAATATTTGGGGGTGTTCATTATTCTAATAAGTCCAAAATTTTTCTTGAAAGAAAACATACCTTATATTTGGTATGTACCCTTAAGCTTCAGACTATAAACACTTGTTTTTTTTTCATATTTAAGATATATATTCCATCATATGTTTCATTACATTCCCCTATACTTAACTTCATAAATGAGCTACAGGGTATGGAAGCATATGGTCACTTAATTTGTTGTTTATGTAATTAAGTTCCTAACAGAAGTTCTCTGTTTTTAAATTGGCATTTTTATGAAACACATTGAAATTTTGTTTTTTTTTCTTTTTTTAAAATCTTTTTTGGGGGATGACATCAGGGCAATTGGGGTTAAGTGACTTGCCCAAGATCACATGGCTATAAAGTGCATCAAGTATCTGAGGCTGGATTTGAACTCAGTTATTCTTGACTCCAGGACTGGTGCTCTATTCACTGTGTCACCTAGGTACCCCAAATTTCAATTTTCTTGATAGTGAACTTTTGTAAATGACTTTCATAAAAACTGGAATATCAAATTACCAATTGATTTACTATGTATTTCTTATTTACTTTGGATGCTTGCTAAAGTGAATTCCAACTACTCCTTTTCATGGAGAAACTATTAACTTTCCTTTTATTTAGATATAAATTCCTTGTGTCTTGGTCTCATTTATATGGAAAATGTATATATATATATATATATATATGTGTGTGTGTGTGTATATACATATATATATATATATATATATATATATATGATGTGCTTCTTTCAGTAATATGTTCATTTAGTACCTTATTTAAATGCCATATGTTTTTTCAGGGCAGGGGCTATCTTTTTGCCTCTGTTTGTATTTCTAGCACTTTGCATAGTGCTTGACATAGGTTAGATGCTTAATAAATATTTATCAATTGATTTGTCAAGAAGAGGAAAAAATGATAGAAATAAAGCTGTGATTACAGCTAATTTCTACATGGGTACATGAGTGATAAATGAAAGGTGGCATCAGAAACTAGTTATATGAACAAAGAGTAAATTACCCCACAGATACATGCCTAAATTAAGAATTTATAACAAAACAAAAGTTAAAGAGAATCAATGAAAATTAAATGGGCAATTGGTATGCTACAAAATTAAAAAAAAATTTTGCAAAAAAATAGACAATTAAAATTAGAAGGAAATCAGTTAACTTCAGGAAATATGAAAACGATATTTGCATGTTTATCTTGCAAAGTTCTGATTTTCATATTGTTTATAGTATTGATCCAGATTTTAAGAATAAGAATAATTCTTCTCATTGACAATCCAAAGATATAAACAGTTTTATAAGAAAGAAGTCTAAGGTACCAATAGTTTTTAAGGGAAAAAATCTTCACATCACTAGCAATTAATAAAATTAATTTAAAACAACTCTCAGAAACTCTTCTCCCATAACACCAATTAGATTGACCAAGTTGACAAAACATGAAATAAATAAATGAGACAGGTGTTTCCAGAAAACAAGCACTGTGGTGAAATTTAGGAAGATCTCTATCTTGAAATATCCTTCCTGAGAGGAAATTTAGAATTATAGGCAAAAAAAAACTGTTGCTGAACTATTCCTACCTGTTGACCACTACTAGTATTATGTCTGGAATATATAAAAGAAAAATAAAGAAGGATTTGCAATAATAAATGTATTAATAGCACTTATATTAATTATGAAATGCAGAATTGCAGATAAACTTAAAACAATGTTTGATATATAAATTATTTCAAGTTTTTCTGAGTGATTAAATGTTGCTTTCACTCTCACATTGGAGATGAAGCATAAGAAGTATTTGTTACTGCTTGCAGTATTTATACATCATGCAGAATGCAAGAGGGAGGGTGGAAATAGTAGTGCCAAAGTTTTGGAGGCATCCATGCATATTAATTTGACTAAACACGAAAATCTTTCCTTAATCTAAAATAGTCTTGCTAGTGATGCTTCACTATTACTATATTTTATATTCATATCTACGTTCTCATGGGTGTAATGTGTATTTCTACAAGAATGTGCTACAGTTTTCTTCAAAATATTTCTTACTACTGTTCTTGACATTTCACTTTAATAAACATCTTTACTAAGAACTAATTGAGTCCATAGATTATTATTAGAGATTACCCCAAAAGTCCAACATAGCAGTTGTCCCTATGGGGACTCAACCCATAGAATGCAAGTGCAAATAAAAGGAGAAACTTAGAAAGAGTGTTATATTATTAAAACAGTTTTAGTGTTTCATGGGAAGTGATTACTTAATGGTGGATTTTGGATACAAAGTAGGGTCTTATCTTTTCTCATGCTCTTTCTACTTCTGGATACTAGAAAGGTGTAGATAATAGGTGCATACATACATATATACATACATGCACACATGCATGCATATACATATGCATACATGCATGCATACATAATCAATAGATACATTGATTCCTATATACATGAACACAATACATACTAGTAAATATATAGATACATAAGATGATAAGGCTATAGATAAATAGGCACTGTAATCCAGGAATTATATTTATTAACTAAATTTTGAGTATTAAAACATAAAAGAAAGAGGGTATAATAATTTCTGAATAGGCAAATAAAAGAAAGAAGAAAATCTCTTCCTTCTAGGAGTTTTACATTCTTTTTTAAAAATCATTATTAATTTACAGAATAAAACAATCATTTCCATGACATAGTATAATTTTAAAAGAAATGATTGCACATGAGAGTGCAAATCTATTATGTACAATTTGCTATTCCCTTTAAATATATAGTAAAGTAATGTAGTAAATTTATTTTTCTTTCCCCTCCCTCACCATAGAGATAGTTACCATTAGACCCAAATATGTATGTGTATGATGTGTGTATGTATGTAGCTGTTTGTATGTGTGCAAAATCATTTTACACAAATTTCTACTTGTAAATTTTTTTTCTGCATTTCATATTCTAATGGAGGAAGACAAAATGTTAAGTGAAGTTGGAAAGTGTATAGTTGCATGGCCATGAAGATGTTGCCTGGGAAAGATAAAGAGGAGAATCACCTATAAGAGTCAGAAGGATTAGAAAAAGAATCTAAGACTTTGGTTTATATGTTCATGTGATGAGTTGCAAATGAAAGTGTCAATGAGACTGTAGGCAGATAGTGAGAAGATGGAAAGGAAGTGAGATAGAGACATATTTCTGGGCAAGAAATGGTGAATGATCTCTGACCAGAACCAAATGTAACCAGATTGGAATTCAAAGTTATGGTAGGGGAGGAGATGAGGATAATGGCTGGAGTGTAGGCAGCATGATGAGGAGATAGGTAGAAAGGGGCCAAGAAATAATTTCAATCATTTTATATAGATTTATTTAACTGAATTAGATTGTCCTTATAATGAAAATGCATATTATAAATTCCTGAATGAATACCTTACAAAGGGCAATCCAATTAGCATATTGGTGCTTTAAAAATCAGGAATAATGAGGAACTGGAAGATGGTATTAGAAAATTTATTAATAATATTAATGATATTTAAATTTAGACTTTGACACTGAGTAAATCGCTTTGCCCTCTGTAGTATTCAATTTCATATCTGTCAAATGGGTGAATGCTATAATTATCAGAGACAGATGAAATAAACTGAATTATTGTTATTAATAAACAACAACCACTTTTATTGGGAAGGGTTCTAAATTATACTTACTAGAGGAAAAAAAATAAGCAATTTTTGAAAGCTATTGATTCCAAAAATAAGTCATCATGATAAAATTCATTTTTTTGTGTGAGTCAGAAAACATCTTTGGTTTTTGAAGTTTCTATGAAATAAGTGGGGCGCTTTCTATGTTATGTAAGTTTTAAAATTGTGTAAACACAGTATTAATTCCTATTAAATAAATGTGCATTTTAATAAAAAAAAGTGAAAAACTAATTGGCATGTCAATGTCAATTGACATTAGTAGGAATACGTAGCATTTATATAGTGCTTTATGATTTGCAAAGATGTTTACAAATATTATCTCATTTTATCCACAGCACTGCATATAGGTGCTATTATTATCCTCATGTCACAGATAAGGAAACTGGGGTAGAGGTTAAATGACTTGGTGAAGGTTATAGAGCTAGCAAATGTATAAGGCCAGATTTGAACTTATTTTTTCCTTACTCCAGCTTCAATGTTCTTTGCACTGCACAACTTAGCTGCCTCTAGCATCTAATTATAACAATGTTTTGCCTCCATTATTCTGAATAATCAAGTTTCCTATATAGGAAGGAAAAAAGCAGGAAGACAGGAAAGAAGGATGAAAGGTAGAAAGGAATGAAGGTAAGAATGCAGGAATGGAGGCAGAAAGTAAGGACAGAAAAAAATTATATAATATATAATATATATCATAACATATTGTATATATAACCTTGAAATATGTATACATATTTGTGTGTATACACACACATTGAAAAATAATACTGTCATAAGTAGTATAAATTTAGATAGTGAAATTTTAAAATGTCAAACTCACAAAATGTGGAGGAAAAATGTCCCATTTCTTTTCTCACATGCCTTGGAGTGTGAGGTAGCTCTACATTTTTATTTACTATTTCCATCTTCATCTAGTGTTCTAAAAAAAAATCCCACCACCTATGTACTTTGTGAAACCAATGCTTCAAGTGATTTAAAGTAACTTTCTCTCCTTCCTGTCTCATTGACAAATGCATTCCTGGTAAAGCATATAGAGCATTGGCAAACTTCCAGAACCTCCAGACATGCTAGACATTGTCAACAGTTCATGTCCAAAATGGGAATGTGTGATACTTTTTTTTGTTCAATAAATTTTTTTTGTTTATTATCTAGAAATTATATCAAAGGTGAAAAAATTGCCAATAACTTCTTCCAGATATAATTAGAAATACAAAATGCAATTATTTTAGTTGAATTCCTTCAGGCTTTTGGCATGCATAAGAATAAAATATTTGTTTAATGTAAGAAATAAAGTTCAGGCATTCAATTCAAAAGTTTAAAAGCTTAAGTTGTAATTCAATACAAGATAAAAGTTGACAAGAAATTTTTCGTCTCATCTGAAGTAATTACAATAAGGAATACCAGGGTCTTTGACGTTAAAGGTATTTTAGGATTTCTTAAAGGATAATTATGTACAACATGAAAGTAAATTTTGAAGTTATATTGAGAGAAATTAGTACTTGATATTGTATGCTTATCAAGCAAATTGGCTACATTTAGCTTAAAGGCCTTTGATGTTCACATTTTTTATTCAAAATTACTTTGCTGAAGATTTCTTCCTATTTCTGTCACTCTTTTTCCAGCCTGGAAATAAAAGTACTTTATTGCTTATCCATTTTTTCTTGCACTTTCTTATGTAAAATAATTAATAATATTTTCTTCAGGAAAAATGGAAGGTCCAAGTTAGCATGACCATTGCATTTTTTTCTTTTGATGAAATGAAAATTTAAACAAAATATAGTAAATTACACTGTGATTTTCTAATCACATATGATAGTTCTTCACAAGCATATATGAATAAGAAAATAAGTGAATGCATTCATCATCCAATAATCAGGAGAAAACTTAATGCTTAAAAGGTATCAGCAAAAATATTAAAATACCCCAAAGAAGCCCTTCAGTACATTAGATAAATATATATATTGGGGAATATGTCCATGAATATAGATAGATATTCCATACATTCTTTTTATTCTTTATTTGTACTTCTTTATATTTTACTTCTACATGATATTTTTTGTACTTACTGTTCAATTTGATTTGAAATCTCAACATATAAGAGGAAGAGCTCTTTGTTTTAATGTATTATGATTTTCTTTCACATGTGATTTTGATATATAACTCCTATGGCAAATATCTGCA
This sequence comes from Pseudocheirus occidentalis, assembly GCA_028646575.1. Lineage (NCBI taxonomy): Eukaryota > Metazoa > Chordata > Mammalia > Diprotodontia > Pseudocheiridae > Pseudocheirus > Pseudocheirus occidentalis. The sequence goes on along the minus strand of CM053594.1, from coordinate 165,216,902 downwards.
GGGATCACATAAATGTACTATTTAACTGTCCAGAACTAAAATGAGAAATAAATTCTGCAAGCAGAAACAAAGTCACAAAGGTCAAGCAGCTAAACCATTTGTTCAGCAGTGAAGACAAATGGAGTGTAACGGTCTTTCTAGAGGCTCAGCTGTGTTTGCCATAACAGACGCTCCAGTGGGATAGCAGAAAGCAGGGTTAAGATGGGGTTGATTTAACAACAGAAGGACTGTTACTATTGCTACCAGGTGACAAAAAGGGTGGTTTTTTTTTTGCACGCTTCTATCATGCCAGTTCTTGTGTATTCACATATTTATGTGAATGAATGTTTTGCCAAAGTTCAGAGAAGGAAAAAAGAAGCATAAATGCATATATTTTGGGGCCATTTTCTATAAAACATTAGTATTTCTGAAAGCAGCAATTTCTCCTGTATATGAAACTGCTGAGGATGTTACAGAACAGCCAGTGAGAAAAATAACACTATTAATAATGATTTCATTCCACTACAGCTCCCAGTTTTCCCAAACACACTGAGTCAACTTCAGAACTTTTGAAAGCCAATTTTATATTTCATTTTGGGTACAATTAAACTCAAGATGCCCAAATTATGTAGGGAGAGGAGGAGGTAGGAAGAGGAAGATAAGGAAACTAAGAAGGAAAAAGAGGAGAAAGAAGCAATTGCAGTAAGTTTAGAAAAAATTTTTCTATCATTTTGAAAATTGCCACAAATATAAGAACTAAAAAGTACAAAATAAGTTACTATTGTGTAGTCCATCTAAGTTACAGAAGACACAACACAGGGCATGTAAATTTTATTTTCTAAAAAATCTGTTCACATATCCAGGCAATTCTAAACTTATGACATACTGATACTGAAATATTTAAATATTTTATAATATTAATTCATTTATAAATGCAATTATGACTTTAAATGATACACTATCTTCTCTTCAAATATGTAATTTTCTTTTTAAAAATTTATTTGCCTTAAGTTTACAGCATTCAGTTACACAATCACTTAAGTTTCAAATTTTCTCCCCCTCTCTAATCTCCTCCCTCCTTCCCAAAGCAGAATGTAATCAAATATTTGTTCTACAAATACCTTCACATTGAACTTTAGTCATGTTTTAAAGAATTATGACCAGTGGACTGAAGAATGAGAAAGAAAGGATAAAACAAACAAATCACAAATGAGAGATAGCAAATAGTTTGCTTCAATCTACAGATTCTGTAATTCTTTCTCTGGATATGGATGTCCCTTTCCATCATGAGTCTTTTGTAGTTGTCTTATAACCTTGTATTGCTGAAAGTAGTTCAGCCCATCAAAGTTAGTCATCACACATATGATGTGTCTGTAATTGTGTACAAAGTTCTCCTGGTTCTCCTCTCCTCACTCAGCATCAGTTTACATAAGTCTCTCCAAGTTATTATGAAGTCCTTCTGCTCTTCATTTTTTTATAGCACAGCAATATACCATACATTAATATACCACGACTTGTTTAGCAATTCCCCATTTTATTCCCCTTGATTTCCAATTCTTTGTCACTGCAAATAGAGCTTCTATAAATTTCTTTGTATATACTGGTCTTTTTATCACTTCTGCAATTTCTTTGGGATACAGTTCCAGAAGTGGTATTGCTGGGTCAAAGGGTGCACACTTTTTTATAGCCCTTTGGTCATAGTTCCAGATTGCTCTCCAGAATAGTTGGAATAGCTCACAACTCCACCAACAATGCATTAGTGTTCCTATTTTTCCACATCCTCTCCAGCATTTATCATTTTCATGTTTTGTCATCTTAGACAATCTGGCCGGTGAGATGTGGGACCTCAAAGCTGTATTCATTTGCATTTCTCTAATCAATAATTAATAAGAAAACTTTCCATATACTTATAAATATCTTTAATTTCATCCTCTGAAAACTGCCTATTCATATGCTTTGACCATTTATCAATTGGGGAATGACTTCTATTCTTATAGATTTGACTGAATTCTCTTTATATTTTAGAAATGAGACCTTTATCAGAAACACTGGTTGTAAAAGTACTTTCCCAATTTTCCACCTCCCTCCTAATCATGTCTCCAATGACTATTTTGCACAAATATGTTCAATTTAGTGTAAAAAATTATCCATTTTTCATTTCATACTGTAGGATTGTGGTTTTTAATCCATTCTGCTATCTGTCTCCATTTTATGGGAAAGTTCATCCCATTCACATTCACAGTTATGTTTACTATCTGTGCCTTTCCAAACTCCATCCTATTCCCTCCCTTATATATGCTTTTATTCCTTCCTTCTCCTTTCCCTTCTTTAAGAGTTTTCCTTTTGACTGCCACCTCCCTCAGTATGCCCTTTCTATGAACTCACTCCCTTTCCCTACCCTTATTTTTCCATTGAGATATTTTACTTCTTTTTTCTAATATTTCATTCTTGAGGTTTTGTTTGACTGATTCTTGATGCCTCATACATTCATTAGCCTTTTTAGTCTGATTCTAATTTCTAGAGAATTATTTTCAGTTAAGTTTGCAGCTCCTTTTTCATGTGTTCATATTTCATTTCCATAGATTTATTTTCTGCAGTTAGATTTTTAATCTCTTTTTCCACATTTTCACAGATTTTACTTTTTAAGGAGCTGCCTTTTCAGTGAAATGTCTTTTTAAATATATTTTTACAATTGTAATTTTAAAAGAATCGGTCACTTAATCTCCTGCCTTTCTAATTTTGTTTTTAAAGTCCTTCTTGAGCTCTTCCAAGAGTGCTTTCTGGTCTTGAGAATAGTTCATATTCGCTTTTGATGCTTCACCTGTGGTTGTAAAGTCAATACTGTCTCCTTCCAAACGTGGTACTTCACCCACCTTCACTATACAAGGATTCTAAAGTCTTTGTCTTTGCAATTTATTTTTGTCCACTTTGAGGCACAGCCTTAGTCATTCCCTTCCTTTAGGACTCCCTAGCCTTCAGTGTTTTCCAATATTTTGGGATTTTGTTCGCAGACAAATTTATAGTGGAGCAAATGGAAGCTAATGACTTTATGAGAAACCAAGATCTAAACAAATGAAAAAATAGAAGGCTATGTGAAATATCTCACTGGAAAAAACTAGACCTGGAAAATAGGTCCAGAAGAGATTATTTTAAAATGATTAGGCCATGATCAAAAACAGCCTAGAAATCATCAGTCAAGAAATTCTCAAGAAAAATTGCCCTCATATTCTAGAACCAGATGGCAAAATAGAAATAGAAAAAAAAAT
>CM053594.1:165188808-165206284 GCA_028646575.1 Pseudocheirus occidentalis | reverse complement strand
TTCAGTTATTTTCATCTTATCTCACCATTTGTGACCACATTTGGAGTTTTCTTGGGAAAGATACTACAGTATTTTGCTATTGGCATCTCTAACTCATTTTACAGATGAGGCTTTAGTTATTTGCCCAGGGTCACATAAAAAGTAACTGTTTGAAGTAAGATTTGAACTCAGGTCTTTTTGATTCAAGGCCTAGCACTATGGAACACAGCTACACACACACACACACACACAAGTATGTGTGTATATGTAATAATTCACTATGGATTTTAAAAAAATGTCAAGAACAACACACATTACAATATTCAAAGACTAAGGTAAAAAATAACATGAACATCCTAATAGTATACATTTTAAAAGGTGGAAATATTATTTCTATATTTATTTTACCTTCTCCCTTTTTTTTCATTCTGTATATTTTTAAAACTTTAATAGATGAAAATGTTTTTGTTCCCTGCCCATTAACTCAGTATTTCTCAGAGTCTTTCTTTTTAATAAATATTGATAAGAATTCATATATAGAATTGAAAGCTACTTGTCTACTTGTGATAATTGAAGATAGAGGAATATAGGGAATCAGGAAAGGAGAGAGTGCAGGGCAGAGGTTTTTATGCTTTTATGGTATCATTGATCCCTTTGATACAGAGTCTACTGACCTTTTTAAAAATTGTTTTTAATGACAATAAAATACATGACATTAAAAAAGAAACTGGTTATATTGCAATAGAGTTATTAAACAGACAACACATATATACACACGCACAAATGTATGTACATATAGCTGTATAGTAACATATACATACATACATGTGAATTCATTGTGCGTATCTTTCTATTTGTCTATCTATATATCTCTATCTATTCCTCTCTTCACATATCCTAGGTTTAGAATCATAGATGCAGAGGGAGAAGATTTCACTCTTCTCTACTCTTCTAAAACCTTACTCATCCCTAGCTATATTGCAAATCAATGACACTGCCTTCTTTGCTGTTTCTCAAACAAAACAACTCTAGTTCCCTACTCCTGTCATTGTCTCTGATTGTTCACAATGCCAGGAATTTTATGCCTCCCCATTTCCACCTTCTTTACTCCCTGAATTGCATCAAATCCCAGATAAAACCTTACTTTCTATGAAAAATCTTGACTGGCCCCCTCCCCCTTAATTCTAACATCTTTACTCTTTTGGTTATTTCAAATTTTTCTTTCTTATATCTTTCTTGATTTTACAAAATTATTTTATGGTGTCATTTTCCCATTATATTAGAACTCTTTGATAGCAGATACTGTTTTCCCCCTTGTTTTCTGTTCCCAGAGCTTGGTACAGCACTTAGTACATAGTATATGCTTAATAAATACTTCTATGGCTGATAGAGGAAAGCAACATTGGATAATGAACCATTGAAGTATGGCATGTGTGTGGAAATCAATAGACATACACGTAGAACAAGAAACTAGAGAAGTGTATAGAGCAGAAAGGTCATTTGTAATGAAAGCCAGAAGAATTTTAGTTAACTCAAGGGGTCATAAGTCAAAACAATTTCTTTCTTCCTCAATTTTACTAATATTGAAATTATATGACTTATTCAAGGAATAAGTAGAGTGTGAGGAAGTAGCACAGTAGGTTAGAAAATTCAAAGCTCTCCAGATTGTCCCTAAAATGAGATAAAATAGTATCTCAGGGCAAACATAGAGCATAAAAATAAATAAGAGCAGGAGAAGAACCGTGGTGTTCTTAGGACAATCAGAGAAATTCTAAAGAAAAATCCAAGAATAAGATTTGATTCCTGTGATGGGAAAATACCTCTAGGCTAGTCTTGAATAAATAAAAGTGGGGAGCCCTGGGGTTAAATGAGTTGGGAAACAGCCTGTACCTCATTAACAGGAACTTTTACCCCTGCAACAGTGAGAGAAGTTGGGTGTCTGAACCAGGGGAGGGAACCTCTGCTGACAAGGAATGCCACACTCAGCTGTGCTGAATAGAAGCAGCCCTGGGCAAGAGGGAACCAACAAATGCCTGAGGGGTACAGCAGCAGTGCGTGGGACCCCACTTTATGTGGAATACTTAGTAGAGGCTGGAAGTCATAATTTTGGTACCAGAACAAAAGAAAGCATGAAGGATCTAAGAACAGAAGCAACATTGCCCACAGTCTGTGGCTAGAGATGTTTACAAATTAATACATAAATGAATATACATACATACATACATACATACATACATACATACATACATACACATACACACATATACTGCTACAAATTTTTTAAAAATGACCAATCAAAGGAAAAAAATCCACCAAAGAAAATTACTATCAGGATAGAAAAAAAACAGTGGTTTATCTTCAGACAGTGATATTTATGCAAAGAAACCCTACTCAACTCCCCACCAAATACGATCAAATGGTCACTGATGCAAAAATAATTCACAGAACTTTAAAAAGACATTAAAAGGCAAATGAAAGAGAACAAGAAAAACCAAAAAAAAAGAAAACTAAACTAAAAATAAAAAAGCAATCCAAGAAAAACAAAGATTATGAAAAGAAAGACAACCATCTGGAATAGGAGCCAATTCTAAAGGAAGAAAATGGCTCTATAAAAATTAGAATTGAGCATGGGGAAGTCATACTCAAAAGTTACAAGAGACCAAAAATAATAAAATACATAAAGAAAGTAAAAGAATAGAAAATAATGTGAAACATATCACAAGAGAAGCGAATCATCTGGAGAACAGATCATGAATTGAAAGCAGAATAATCAAACAAGAAAGCTCTGATTAAAAAAAAAAGAAATTCTGAAAACCAAAAGAGAGACTTATAAAATTTAAATTAAGAAAACTATTGAACTAATAAATTAAACAAAGGCCTGGTTTTATGGTGGGAGAAGCCCATAAAATAGATAAATGTTTGGTTAATTTGATTAAAAAATAGAAAGAAAACCAAATTACCAGTATCACAAATGAAAATTTAATTCTTCAATAATGAAGAAGTTAAAATAATCATTAAAGACTATTTTTGCCTGATTGTATGCCAATAAATCTGACAATCTTAGTGAAACAAAAGAATATTTACAAAAACTCTGCCAGAGCTGAGTGACAGAAGAGCTTGGTCTGGCCCCTGCCAACAGGGTGACAGAGGTGGCAGTGGTGTGGTAGCTGCAGCTGCTGGTGCATGGCTGCCTCCAAAGATCCTGTCCTACAGATCATAGGGGGACCAATTCAGAGGATCTTGCTCTGCTTGAATCTGGGTCACAGTCTTTGTTGGTGGTGCTGGGGTTAGAAAAAGTAGCATGCAAGAGCTTGTGCAGACTGTAGAGAGGGCATCATGCTCATAGCTGTTATGGCAGCTCTGATAACACATACATAAAACCCAAGAAATTTGGGACACAGCACTCTCCACTCAGGAAGCAGAGTTCTACTGTGGCAAAGAGATCAAAAGTCAAATAATTGGCTGGCAAGATACCCAGATACAAAAGGTACAATGAGACCATACAATTGTTTGGAGGACAAAGAGTATCAAAACACAGAACAAGAAGAAGACAACAAAGTCAAAACTCCTACATCAAAACACTCCAAGAACATTATGAAGCCATGGAGGATATCAAGAAGGATTTTGAAAAAACAAGTAAGAGAAGTAGGGTAAAAATTGGGAAGAGAAATGAGAATGAGGCAAGACAATCATGAAAAGCAAGTAAACAGCCTGCTAAAGGAGACCCCCGAAATAGTGAAGAAAATAATACCTTAGAATAGACTAACTCAAATGACAAAAGAGAACCAAAAAACCAACAAGGAGAACAATGCCTTAAAAAGCCAAATAGTCCAGACAGACAAATAAAAGGTCACAAAAGAAAATAACTCCTTAAACATTAGATTAGAATAAATGGAAGCTGATGACTTTATTAGAAATCAAAATGGTATAAAAAATTCCAAATGAATGAAAAAAAGAAAGTAATGGGACCTATCTTATTGGAAAAATCACTGACCTGGAAAAAAAGATGCAGGAGAGATAATTTGAAAATTAGTGGACTATCTGAAAGCCATGATTAAAAAAAAAGTCTATATATTATCTTTCAAGAAATTATCAAGGAAAATTGTCCTGATATTCTAGAACCAGAGGGCAAAACAGAAATTGAAGGAATTCACCAATCCCTTCTTGGAAAAGATCCTAAAAAGAAATCACCTAAGAATATTACAGCCAAATTCCAGAGTTCCTGGGTGAAGGAGAAAAGATTACAAGCAGTTAAGAAGAAACAATTTGAGTGCTGTGGAAACACAATCAGGATAAAACAAGATCGAGCAGTTTCTACATTAAGGGTTTGAGGGCTTGGCATATGACATTCCAGAGCTCAAAGGAGCTAGTAGTAAAACCAAGGCTCACCCAGCAAAACTGAGTATAATACTTAAGGGGAAATACGGACATTTAATAAAATAAAGGATTTTCAAGCATTCATAATTAAAAACATGGAGCTGAACAGAAAATTTTATTTCAAGGTACTAGAAGCAAGAGGAGCATGAGAAGGTAAACGGGAAAAAGAAATGTTAAGGAACTTATTAAATTTTAATTATTTACATTCCTACATCTAAAAACAATAATTATAACTTATGAGGCTGTTCTCAGTAGGAGGATAGTTGAAGGAAATATATATGTATACATACATACATACAAATATGCATATATATATATATATATATGTATAGGAGGGTGTGTGTGTGTCTCTGTGTGTACATGTATACATAGAGAACAATCACATGATGAGTTGAATATAGAGATGATACTGGAAAAAATTCAGAGTGAGAGAGGAATATATTGGGAGAAGCAGAAAGTGTGAGATAGAATAGAGTAAATTATGTCATTTAAAGGAGTCAATAGAAAACAGTTACATTGGAGGGGAAAATCAGGAAAGTGAAAGGGAATGAGTCAACCTTACCCTCATTGAATTTGGCTTAAGGAGGGAAAAACATATGCACTCAACTGGGTCTCTTACACTACAGGAAAATGTGGGAGAATGGGATGACAGTGGGTATGATAGAAGGAAAGGTAGTTTTGGGGAGAGGGTAGTTAGAAACAAACACTTTTTAAAAGGGACAGGATCAAAGTTGTAAATGGAATGAATGGGGGCCGGGATAGGATGGAGGGAATTTCCAATATAACTACTACGGAAATGTTTCGGATAACTAGACATGTACAACCTATATTGAATTCCTTATCTTTCCAGTGATGTTGGGTGAGGAGGAAAGCAAGGAAAGAATCTAAAAGTCAAACTTTTAAAACAAATGTTTAAAAATGTTGTTTTAACCTGTAACCAGATATAAGACATACACAAAATGGGGTATAGAAATCCATCTTGTGAAACAAGTTAGGGGGAGGTGAGGGAGGACATAAGAGAAGAGGAGATTTGGGGAAGGGATATTAGATATGCTTGCTATCTTGGTGTGGGGGGTTGGAGAGTGATGGAGCGAATATTTATAATTCTAAATCTTGTGGAAATAAATGCTGAAAACTAAAAAATAAACAAATTTAAAATTATAGACCGATTTCACTAATGAATATGGATACAAAACATCTAAATAAAATATTAGCAAGGAGATAACAGCAATTGATGAGTATTATGTACTATGACCAAGTGAGTTTTATACCAGGAATGGAGGGCTTGTTCAATATTAGAAAAACTATCAGCATAATCAACCATATAAATAACAAAATTAACAGAAATCATATGATTATCTCAATAGATGCAGAAAAAGCTTTTGACAAAATAAAAATATACATTTCTATTAAAAAACACTAGAGAGCATAGGGATCAGTGAAGTTTTCCTTAAAATGATAAGTAGCATCTGTCTAAAACCATCAACAAGCATTATATGTACTCGGATAAGGTGGAAGCTTTTCCATTAACATCAGGGGTGAAACAAGGATGTCCTTTATCACCACTGTTATTCAATAGTGTCCTATAAATGTTATTTCTAGCAATAATAAGAAAAATGAATTGCAGAAATTAGAAGAGGCAATGAAGAAAGAAAGTTTTGCAGATGTTCTGATGGTATACTTAGAGAATCAACTAAGTAAATATTTGAAATAGTTAAAAACTTCTGTAAAGTTGCAGGATATAAAACAAATCCACATAAATCATCAATATTTCTATATATTACTATATTACTATATTTCTATATATTACTAACAAAATCCAGGAATTATTCCAGGAATAATTTATATCCTTTAAAGAAAAGTTTTGTTAATTTGCTAAAGGTGATTGAGTCAATACCCCTCTTCCTGTTTATTGCTGAGTCCCACTCTTATAGCTGGTATTGCACCAGCTACAAGTCATGTCTGTATACATTAACATGTACACACATATATGCATATAAATGCACACATATATTTTTGTACCATGGACACATAAAATTCTGAGCATATAAATATATTTACATGTTTACCTACATTCATTCATGTATGTGTATGCATTCATATGTGTACATATTTGTATGTCTATCTGTTACACACATAAGTGTATGTGTCTTGCTATACAGATACATGTTATCTTTTCCATTAAAATGTAAACTCCTTGAGTACAGGTACATTGTGTGTTATATCCCTATTATTTATAATGCTGACTACAGTTGCCTGTGACATAGTAAGCAATCAGTAAAACCTTTCCTTTTTTCACTAATTCATATTAAAGAAGACCTCACATGTTTCTCTGAAATCTTCAAATTGGCCATTTTGTGTGGTTCAATTGCATTCTGTTAAATGCATATGCTGTAATACTAAGTTCTTCAAATAATTAGGCAAATTGTTGTTGTGTATTAATTTTTATTAAAGATTGGGATGAGACAAAAGTTCATACATGTGATCTTTTAAAGTTTTATTAATCTCCATATCTTATAATATTTGTAATGTTACTCTTGGTACAAAGGATATGAATAATTTTTTTTAACATTCATTACATAATAAAAAGTTGCTTGATCATTTTGCAACTCCACTCTCTCTGAGTTATTGTATTTTGCTTCCCTTACATTGATATTTAATTTTTTGACAATTTTTATTATTTTTATATGCACAAGATGATAAAATCATACTTTTTAGATGATTATTAATAGTTTGTTTCTTCTTTTGAATCTTCCCATTTCCTCTATTTTTGTCCTGGGAAATTGCCCTTAATTTTATTTTTTATTGATTGTTGTTCTTTGGACTTGAAGAGGACCAAAATTAATCACCAAATCAGAGTCCACACACACTGCATTCAGCTGTGACTGATAAGACCAATACAAGCTTGGAAGGATTTACCATAGGCAAGGCACAAACAGTCCATACAAACACTTAGAGAGGAAATTTCAGTAAATTTCCACATCTCATGTTTCTTTTGAACTACTGTAATTCTACTCTGCTCATAAAAAACAGGATTTTCTTTGATGTAGGCAAACCATTGGTGGTTTTGTATCAGTGTTGTCCATATCTCATAATTGATTCCAAAGTCCTTCAGAGAGACCTTGAGAGTGTCCTTGTATCATTTCTTCTGACCTCCACACAAGCACTAGCTTTTTGTGAGTTATCCAGAAAGTAGTCTTTTAGAAAAATGTATGTGTGTCCAGTCTGTCAGAGTTGTGTTTTCTGCAGTAGAATTTGAAGACTTGGAAGTTCAGTTCAAGAAATGATCTCAGTGTAGATTACTTTATCTTGCCAGAAGCTGCATTTAACACATACCAACTCTACATTAACTTTTGTCTTGGCTTGTAGCCTTTAGAAGCTAAATAATTTAGCTAGTGTCATTGCAACAGCTGACACTGATGACATTTTCTTCCTTGTTAAAGACATCTAACAATATTGTTGGAGATATTAAGCTAAAAAAGTAACATGGGAGCAAGTAAAGAACCTTGTTTTACTCTATTAGTGACTGAGAAAAAGAGAGCATTGTACACTGTCCAGAATACATGCAAGAATGTCATCTTGGACTAAGATTCCAGCAAGATGGCAGAGTAGTTCAGGAAATTCCCAGCTTTCAAGGTATCCCCTCATAAAAGAGATAATAATACCTTAGGGTGATCAAAGTGTGGATAAAAATGAATAAGAATAAGGACACAATAAGGATCTTCTTGACAATTTAAGAAGATCAAAAGAAAACTCCCAGGAGAAGGTCTGGTCTCTGTGAAGAGTAAACACTTCCAGGCTAAGGTTCACTTTAACAGTAGAAAAGGGCTTTAATAGAATGCCCTGAAGTTAGTTGGTTTGAGAGGCTGCCTAGGCCCCAGTCACAGGAATTTTTACCCACCTGACATAGTGAGGGGAGTAGGACATCTGGACTCCTGGAAGATCAAGGGAAACTCTGCTGACAAGTTATGGCAGACCAAGTTGTGATGTGAAGACAGGCAGTGGTGGGAAGGAAAGAACAAATACCCAGTCAATACAAAAGCAGGGGGTTAGAAAGCCTGTGACTGTAAGTATTTTTAAAGGATGTCATCATGGAGTTGATGACTAATGATTTCTCCAGACAATCAAAATTTGTCAAGATTTTCCAAAGCCCTCATGATTGTCAGTATCAAAGGCTTTGGTCAAACAAATGAACAATATGTGTAGACCAATGTCCTCCTACTGACATTTCTTTTGGAGTTGTTGGGCAACAAGTGCCATATCAATCATCCTTCAATCATTTTTGAAGTACACTGTCAGTTTGGTGGCCATTTTCCAGGTGAAGAATCAGTCTACTAAGGAGGACTCTGTCAAGACTCTTGCCAGCAATGGCTAAGAGAGAGACTCCTCTGTGATTGTCAAAGGACAAGTTATGTCACTTTCTTTAAAAAGATGGACAATAGAACCATCCTTGAAATACTCTCAGAATAACCCAGAAGAATTTAGTCAGCTTTTGTATGAGCAGTGAACATCCTCTCCTGAAAATCTCTGCTGGAATAGAATCATCCTGATCTGCTTTGCTTTACAAAAGGAGCATAATGACATTCAAAACATCTTCTTCAATTGGATATTCAGCTAGAGATGGATCAACCTCAACCTCAGCTATACAGTCAATGATTTCTATATTGGTTGATGATATTCTCTTGAGCATTCTATGGAAGAGTTCAGGTGATCTCTGCAACATTATGTCTTTATTATAGTAGACCAGACTTTCAGGGATCCCCTGACCCCATTAAGGAAATGCTCCCCTCTTCTTTGAGGTCACTAGGCAGATATGCAGGAAGAGTATAACCTCGTTGGATGGATGCTTTCTTTGGTTCTATGAATATCCAAAGAAAGTACAGGGTAGTTAATTTTAAGTCTTGTTTGTGACTCCCTGTTTGTTTGTGCCTGTGGACATGGTCCTAGGATGAAGTCTTAATGAGTAATTAGGGTTGGGCTGGGGTAGGGAGTGGTCAAGACCAAAGGAGGGTCCTTGCATTCTGGTTACATAAGAATTTCTGCTAAGGGAATATAAACCTTGTAAGTTCATTGTATCTTTGACTCTGTATGAAATGGTTCTGTAATAAAAAGGCTATTGAATACATCCCCATGTCTGTCTTTTATTCAGCTGGTAGCTAGGCCATACAACTGTGCTAGACACAGTACTTTATCATTAATTAATGTGCCTCTTTCTGAACTGAGTAATTGAGATGTTCCATAGTTCTTTGATCTGAAAATAGCCATCATAGGATCATAAAAAGTGTTATTAATTAATCTCATAGAGTTAATTTCTATAAATTTTGAATGTCAGTTATTTATAAAAAAATCTTATACAGGAATTTTTGCTTCAATTTATATTCTCATTCCAGCTACATTGAGTTTGTGCAAAAATATCTATAATTTCATATAGCAAAAATCCTTTAAAGTTATTTTTCTATCTCTTATCTAATCATACATTATCTTATGCAAACTTTTGAAAAGTATACTCATTTATTCAATATTTAATGATATTATTATATCTATCTATAGATATAGGTATAGATTTGCTTTTTGGAAGGGGAAGGCAGGACAGTTGGGGTTAAATGATTAGTCCAAGATCACATGGCCAGTAAGTGTTAAGTGTCTGAGGCTAAATTTGAACTCAGATCTTACTGACTCCAGGTGCACTGCACTGCACCACCTAGCCACACTAGTTTTCTTATATTTTAAATTTAGTGGTTTATTTCCCAAAATTACATGTAAAAACAATTTTGACATTCATTTTTTAAAAACCGAGTCCAAAATTTTCTCTCTCCCTCTTCCCTAGACACCTCATTGAGAAGAATAGTTGAAATAGATTATACAAGTATAGTCATGCAAAACATGTTTCCATATTAGTCATGTTTAAACAGAAAACACAGACCAAAATAAAAAGGCAAGAAAAATAAATGAAGTTTAAAACTATGGTTTGATCTGTATTCAGACACGATCAATTATTTCTCTTGGAATGGATAGTATGTTTCATCCTAAGTCCTACAGATATCATTGCATTGCTGAGAATAGTTGATCACTTTCAATATTGTTACTACATAAAGTGTTTTCATGGTTCTACTCATTTCTTTTTGCATTACTCCATAACAAAAAAGGCTGATATTATAAGAAATGAGGAGAGAAAGGAATAGTTTATCTGTCAGATTTATGTAGAATAGAAGAATATATAACCAAACAAAAGATAATGAATATTATGAAATGCAAAATGGATCATTTAATGCTCAATTCATTGATCTCCTCTTTCTCTTTTTGATTCTTGTAAGCATTTAGAGATATAATATTTCCTCTAAGAACTGCTTTGGAAGCATCCCATAAGTTTTGGTATGTTATCTCATTATTGTAATTCTCTTAGATGATGTTATTGACTGTTTCTATGATTTGTTGCTTGCTCCACTCATTCTTTAGGATCAAATTATTTAATTTATAATTAGTTTTTAGTTTGCCTTTTCAGGGCCCTTTATTAAATTTCATTTTCATTGCATCATGATCTGAAAAGGATCATTTAATATTTCTGCCTTTCAGCATTTAATTGCAAATATTTTATGCCTAATGACGTGGTCAATTTTTGTGTGTCATGTACTACTGAGAAAAGATATATTACATATATCTTTTTATCACCATTAAATTCTCTCTAGAGTTCTACCATACTTAACTTTTCTAAAATACTACTTAAGTCCTTACATTCTTTCTTCTTGTTTGGTGGATAGAGTGACCTAGTTTTGAGAGGAAGAAGTTGAAGTCCCCCACTAATATAGCTTTGCTTCCTGTTTCTACCTGGAACTTCTTTAAATTCTACTCTGAGAATTTGAATACTATACCACTTGATGCCTACCTGCTTAGTATTGATATTACCTCAGTGTCTTTGTTTACCTTTTAGCAATATGTAGTTCCCTTACTTATCTCTTTAAATTAAGCCTATTTTTGTTTTTGCTTGATTTAAGGATTCCTCTCCCCTTTTTTTAAACTTCAACTGAAACATAATATTTTCTTCTCTAGCCTTTTACCTTTACTCTATGTATCTCTGTGCTTCAAATGTGTTGTTATAAATAACATTGTAGGATTTTGTTTTTTTAATCCACTCTGCTACCTGATTCTATTTTGTGGGAGAGTTCATTCCATTCATTAGACAGTTATGATTACTATTCTTTCCATTCCATATCCCCCCCCGTATTTAGAATTTTCTCTTATTTCTTCTTTTCTTTCCTCATCACTGCTTTGCTTCTGATCACCACTTCCTTCAATCTGTCCTCCCTTCTATCTGCCACCCTCTTTTATTCTTTCTCCTTTCCTCTACTCCTTTTTTCTTCCTTCTGCCTTCCCTTCTATCCACCACTTGCCTTTTCTTTCCCCTTTCTCCTCCTACTTCCCTAAAACATAAGACAGATTTCTGTAACTAACTTAACATGTATCTTATTTCCTCTTTAAGTTTAATCCAATGAATAGTAAGGTTCAAACAATGCTCATCCCCCTCCCGTTTTGGGGTTTTTTTTTGGTCTATGGGAATAGATCTTTGTTCCACTTCATGTGATGTAATGTACTAATTCTGTCTCCCTCTTACCTTTTCATCTAGCACAATAGTTTTTTCCATCCCTTAATTGTTTCTATCATCACATCAAAGTGAATGCATACCCACATTCTTTATCAATGTATATCCCTTCTAAATACCTTAATAAAGATGCCCTTCCTGAGAGTTACAAGTATTATTTTCCATTGTACAGTTGTAAATGGTAACTATATTGAATGACATCTGTGTTTTTTTCTTTTCTGTTTATCTTTTTATGATTCTTTTGAGTCTTGTACATCTGAAATTTTCTGTTCAGATGTTTTGTGTTTTCTTGTTTTCATGAGGAATGATTGAAAGTCTCTTATTTCACTGAGTGTCCATCTGCTCCCCTGAAATATTATGCTGAATTTTGCTGGGTAGTTGATTCTTGGTTGCAATCCAAGCTTCTTTGATTTCCAGAGTATCATATTCCAAGTCCTCCATTCTTTTAATCTGGAAGCTACCAAATCCTGTGAGATTCTAACTGTAGCTCCTTGATATTTCATTGTTTCCTCCTGAATACTTGCATTATTGTCTCCTTGACCCAATAATTCTGGAATTTAATTGCTCTATTCCTTTGAATTTTCATTTTGGGATCTCTTTAAGGAGCTGATTGATGGATTCATTCAATCACTATTTTGCCCTCCAGTTCTAAGGTATTGGGAGAATTTTCTTTGATGATTTATTGGAAGATACTGTACAGGCTCTATTTTATCTTATTTGATTTGATTTGATTTGATTTTTTGTTTGACTGATTCTTGATGTTTCATAGTGTCAATAGCTTCCATTTACCCAATTCTAATTTTTCAGGGACTATTTTATTCAATTAGCTTTTACTCCTCCTTTTAATTTTTGGCAATTCTACTTTTTAAAAATCTTTTTTTTTCATTTGGCCAACTGTACTTTTTTTTTCTTTTAGGAAGGGGAGAAACAGGGCAATTGATGTTAAGTGACTCACATCAAAGGTTACACATCTAGTACATGTTAAGTGTCTGAGGCCAGATTTTAACTCAGGTCCTTCAGACTCCAGAGCTGCTTCTTTGTTCACTGTCCCACCTAGCCAACCCCCAAATGTATTTTTAAAGGAATTGTTTTCTTTAGGCAACTTTTGTCCTTCCTTTTCCAAGCCATTGACTCTAATTTACATACCTTCCATTTCTTTACCCAATTTCTTTTTTACATCTCTTATTTGATTTTTAAAATCTTTTTTGAGCTCTCCCAAGAAGACTTTTTGGGTCTGAGGCAAATTCATATTTCTCTTTGGGGATTTGGGTGTTGGTGTATTGATAACAACTTCTTAGTTTGTGTTTTGATCTTCCTTGTCACTCTAGTAACTTCCTATGGCAATGTCCATTTTTTGCTTTTTACTTTTTTTTTTTTTACTATGTAAGGGCTTTTAATGTTGGAGCACAGGGGTCACTGTTCCAAGCTTCTTTCATTGGAAGCTCAGAGGCTTGGTCAATGGTCTTGTTCACTGGGTCATCAGAAGCTGGAAGCTAGATGATCTTATATTTTGGCTACGTTCCTCGTTCTTCCTAGGGTCCTAGTGGTGATATCTGGCATGTACACAGAACATATAGGGTTTTCAATGTTTCCTCAGGGCTACAATGAAGTTTTTTAGGTCTGGCTATTCAAGGACGTCTGTCTGCCCAGGGTTGTGTTAAAGCACACGCCGGTTCTCTAAGCTGGAGTCTACCAGTTGTCCTGGTTATACTAATGCAAGTAGGGGGTTCTTGTATTGGTGTTTACTTGCCCCACTAGGGTTCAGGACCTCCGTTTGGTTTTCTGAGGTAGGAAGTTGCTAGGGTCCTTCCTGTGCTGGATTGAACTTCCCTTTAACTCAAGTGAGATGGACTTTCTTGCTGATTCTCCAAGTCTGCTGGGCTAATAAATTGTCTCTCCCCATCTTTCTGCTGAATTCACTGTTCAAATATTTGTTGAGTGGTGCTATGTTGTGATTTGATGGAGGTGAATATGAAAGAACTTTAGCACTTTATTCCTTAGTCGACCATCTTGAATCCCAGAAGTTGCATGCATGTCTTTTTTTTTAGTTATGTGCTTTGCTTGTTCTTTTCAAATCACAAAACTGTAGTGGGTCTGGATACATGCAGATATTCTCTCAGACATCTTACACAAATTCTTGTTTGCTCAAATTCAAATATATTTCCTCCTTTCTAATTCAGTCAAATTATCCTCAGTCACTGTTTTCTAAATGCCTTATTCTAATACAGGTTGCCATTTTCAAGGGACTTCTTAAAGACCCATGTCTCAAACAGAAGTGGCAAGTTTCAGCATTATCTTGATAAATACCACAATTTCAAAAAAAATGAATGCAATTCACATATTATATCTTTCAACTCTGTTACAACTGATATCTAAACTCATAGGTTTGATTCATAATAGAACTGAGATAAAGTGATACCACTTTAGGTGGGGAGATAATTCAAAATAAGTCTCCTTTCATGATAAAGAACTACTCAATCTCAAACTCAATGTTA
The DNA here is from genome assembly GCA_028646575.1 of Pseudocheirus occidentalis. Taxonomy (NCBI): domain Eukaryota; kingdom Metazoa; phylum Chordata; class Mammalia; order Diprotodontia; family Pseudocheiridae; genus Pseudocheirus; species Pseudocheirus occidentalis. The sequence continues at coordinate 165,191,836 of CM053594.1, read as the reverse complement.
AGAACTACTAAAAGAAAATTTCACATATCCATATACATTATATTTTCCCTCCCAGATTTTAATTGCCAAGAAAAAAGGTCCAATCATGATTTGCACAATGCCTTCAATATGAACACATTTACAAGATACATACAACAAGATGTCAATTGATTATATAATCTACTTGAGAAATTTGTACTCCTTTGGGTTTACCTCCTGTCTGAAGATAACTTTTTAATTGAAAAAAATAATGATTTTTGTAAAAGAGAAAGAAATTATCAGTAGAATGATATCTTCCAGAATATAAACTCATTATCAACTAGAACAATTAATTTACATTCTCAGGGTTTGCTAATCTTCAAAGGGAGAGGCCACAGTCGGTTTTCTATTAATAGTCTGGCTATTTGGCATAGTGAATAGAGTGCAAGATTTGTAGTCAATAAGACCTGAATTTGTATCCTTCAATATATTTCAGATTCATACTAGCTCTGTGACCCTGGGTAGGTCACATAATCTCCCCCAGTCTAAGTTTCCCATTTGTGAAGTGGAGATAATATTCTCATCTACATCTGAGGGAGTTACAAGGATTAATGAGAGAAAAAACATATAAAATAAGCCATTATTTAAATGCAAGTGATTATTATCATCATCATCATCATCATCAGTAGTAGTAGTAGTAGTAGTAGTAGTAGTAGTAGTCATAGTAGTAGTAGTAGTATACTTAAAAGCAGATAAATTACATTGTTTTAACTCTTAACTGAATCCCAACCTTATTACCAAAATTTATGGATTGGGCATTAATAAAAATCCAATTCAAGTAAACAAACACTTTAGTACCTAATATATGCCAGACGCTAAACAAAGTACTGGTGTCACAAGCAAAAGTTAAAAGATACAAATAAAAAGAAGCAAGAGATCTAGATCTTTAAAATTACATAAGATCCTAGATTGAGCAAGAGGGAACCTCAGAGGTCACAGAGTCCACTCCTTCTTCATGTTATAAGTGATAAAAATTTAGACCTAGAAACATAAAATGACTTTTCTGAAGTCATGAATGCAGTAAGGTAGAGAATAAACATCAAAACTTATATCTCATAACTCCAAGTCCAGGACACTTTCCATTGCACCAGTGCTACTTCTTGTTGCACAATTATACTGAATGTGTTGTTATACTGGGATTTTTTCAGTTGTTTCAGTCTCTCCATGAACCCATTTGTGGTTTTCTTGACAAAAATACTAGAGTAGCTTACCATTTACTTTTCTAGCTATTTTTTTACAGATGAGGAAACTAAGTCAAACAGTTTAATGACTTGGCCAGGTTCATATAGCCAAATAGTGTCTGAAAAAGGAATCGAAATCAGATTCTCCTGACTCTAGGGTAAGCACTTTCTCCACTGTACCCCTCACCTTCTCTAGAAGTCTTTTTAATATTAGGTCAGACTAGGTTAAATGCTTTTAAAACATTGCCATATTAAGTCACCACTATATCCCAAATACCACATTATTCAAGTTCCAAGGGGCACTATAGCATAGATATCAAATGTCAACTTGTTAGAAGCATCTTTTGCTGGCACAACTGCTAAAATTTGATGTGCAGAATTTTTCTTATAACACTTTCCTAGTTTGAATATTCAAAATAATGTAAATAGTGATACGCTATAATATAATTTTTTAAATATGACCTTAAACTCTGTCCCATTACATTTAGGAAACAAAAGTTAAGGCAGAAAAGAAAGCTTCAAAAAGAATATCTCTTCATATTTTTCTTTGTTCTTAATATAAATTCTTGAAGTAGTAACTAGAACATCTACACTTTAATGCTAAATGGCATAAAATGTATAGTTATTTGGGGAGAATGATTAGTTAAGTGAGGAAATTTATCCCAATTCAAAGATATCACTAAAAATTGGCTTACAGATAATATGTTCTTTTTAAAAATTATTATTTGTTATTAGTTTACAACATTCAGTTCTACAAGTTTTAGTTATTTGTTTGTTTTATTGTTTTTGCTTTTTTGGAGGGCAATCAGGGTTAAGTGACTTGCCCAAAGTCACACAGCTAGTGAGTGTTAAGTGCTTGATTTGAACTCAGATCCTCCTTACTCCAGGCTGGTGCACTGTACCACCATGCTGCTCCATAAGTTTTTAAGTTCCAAATTTTCTCCCTCATCTTCTTCCCCTCTTGCCCTGCATGTGTAAAGTCAACCCCCAGCACCTCTCCTGAGGACTGCTGCTGTGAAAAAACAAAAAAAAAATAAGTTTAAGTGTTTAGTGACACAGTATAATGAACTCTCTATTTAGCAATAAACTAAATCAAAAGATTCAAGAAAATAAAGCATGACATTCACAACAACATAACAACTCATTGCTAAAGTGACCACATAGTCTTAGAGAAAACATGTCATTAGGTAAGTCATAATCACTTCAACCAATAGAGAGTACCTAAGTCAAGTCTTCATCTTGACTTGAGGCTGTCAACTAATCCTTAAGTCAATCATCCTCAAGGGGTAATCATACTTAAGTCAATCATTCTTAAGGGGTAGTGGAAAGTACAAAGGTCATCCACCCCTCATTCACTGTAAGTTACAATGTTATCAGTCAGCACTAAGTACCCAAGTATAGTCCCCTTTCATCTTAGCTCAAGGTTAACTTCTAAACCCCATGTATCCTCTTCTACCCTCCCAGATCTTTCCTGTATTCACCCTTCTCTTGGCTGGATGTACAGGTGGGCAGCTCTCCATACCTATTCCATAAAGCAGCTCACAGGGACTGCTCCACTCCAAGTTCTTCACAGTTTCTGTTTCTAGGAAAACAAAGATCAACAAGACTACAACAATATTCACACACATTGCTGGCACTATCCTCTCAATTCAATTTTTGTCTGAGAAATCAATAGAAATCAACAGAGTGCTTCTGTCTGACAAAGTAACACAAATCAACAGACAGAATGCTTCTCTCTGATAAAATAACATCAGCATAGACAGAACAAACAGAATGTGGACACCAAAAGCTTTCTCCCTCTCAGATCTGCTTGGTCCCAGCTTGAGTTT
>CM053594.1:165176828-165188708 GCA_028646575.1 Pseudocheirus occidentalis | reverse complement strand
GTCTTGTAATTTGGACTGCTGTGGACAGCCAGTCTATCAAAGTCAGTAATGACAGATACAATGTTTCTGTAATTGTGTGCAATGTTCTCCTGGTTCTGTTCCCCTCACTCAGTGCCAGTTTATATAAGTTTCTTCAAATTGTTATGAAGTCCATCTGCTCCTCATTTCTTATAACACAAAGGCATTCCATTACATTCATATACCACAACTTATTCAGCCCTTCCCCAATTGATGGGCATTCCCTTAATTTTCAATTCTTTGCCCCCACAAAAAGAGCCACTATAAATATTTTTTTTGTATATTTTGGTCCTCTTTCCAGTTGTATGATCTCTTTAGGATACTTTGTTAGAAGTGGTATTGCTGGGCAAAGCACATGCACATTTTTATATCCCTTTGGACATAATTCCAAATTGCTCTCCAGAATGATTGGATCAGTTTACAACTCCAAACACTTTCCCCAAATCTCAAACATTTATCATTTCCTTGTTTTGTCATGTTAGCCAATCTGATAGGTGACATGTGGATCTTCAGAGTTGTTTTGATTTGCATTACTCTAATCAATAGTGATTTAGAACATTGTTTCATATGATTTTTATTGTAAGTCGCCTGCTCATATTTTTAGCATTTAATATTTGGAGAATGAATTTTATTTTTATAGATTTGACTCAATTCTCTATATATTTTAGAAATGAGGCCTTTATCAGAGATACTGGTTGTAAAAAAAATTCCCCAATTTTTTACTTCCATCATAATGTTGGTTACATTGGCTTCGTTTGCACCCAAATTTTCAATTGAATGTAATTAAAATTATCCATTTTACATTTTGTAATGCTCTCTATCTATTTTTTGGTTATAAATTCTTCCCTTCTCCATAAATCTGAGAGTTAAAGTATTCCTTGTTCTCCCAGATTCCTTATAATACCAACCTTTATCTTGAGATCATGCACCCATTTAGACTTTAATTTTTTTATGTGGTCCAAGATTTTGGTGTACATCATACTATTTTCCAGTTTCCCCAGCAGTTTTTGTCAGATACTGAGTTCTTATTCCAGAAGCTGATGTCTTGGGTTTATCAAACAGTAGATTACTTTAGTCAATGAATACTGTGTCTTGAGCACCTATTCTGTTCCACTCATCAACCACTCTATTCCTCAGTCAGTACCAAGTACTTTTGATAACAACTCCTCTATCATACAGTTTAAAATCTGGTATTTGTAGGCCACCTTCCCTAGCATTCCTTTTCATTAATTCACTTAATATTCTGGACCTTTTGTTTTTTCCAGATGAATTTTGCAACTATTTGTTCTAGCTCTTCTTTACCTATTCTTATTCCTTCAAATCTTTTCCTTTTCTTGTTGCTAAGGTTAACATTTCTAGTACTAACTTTTCTAGTAGCAAATTAAATAGTAAGGGTTATAGTAGACATTCTTGTTTCACCCCTAAACTTATTGGAAATTCATCTAGCTTATTGTTATTGCATATAATAGTGGGTGACGGTTTTATGTAGGTGCTACTTATTATTTGAAGGAAGACTTTATTTATCCCTATCCTATGCTGTCTGGAATAGCAATGGAAATTGTATTTTGTAAAACAAAAAAAACATTTTCTGCACATCTTTGTTGTTGATAACATTTTGTTGTTGTTGATACCCTTGATTATACCGATAGTTTTCCTAATATTGAACCAGATTTTTTTTTGGAGGGCAGTTGGGGTTAAGTGACTTGCCCAAGGTCACACAGCTAGTTTTTGTGTTAAGTGTCTGAGGCCGGATTTGAACTCAGGTCCTCCTGACTCCAGGGCCAGTGCTCTATTCACTGCGCCACCTAGCTGCCCCCAGATTTTCAGCATTGGAAAAAAAATCCTAATTGATCAACTTGGCATAAGTTGCTGCAAACATTTTGCTAATATTTTTTGTAAAATTTTGCATCTATATTCATGAGGGAAATTGGTCTATATTGTTTTTCTCTGTTTTCCTGTTCCTGTTTAGGTATCAGTATCATATTTGCATAATAAAAACAATTTGGTAGGACTCTTTCTTCTCCAATATTCCCTAATAGTCTATAAGGTATGGGAATGAATTGTTCTTTAAATGTTTAATAAAATTCACTTGTCAATCTAACTGGCCCTGGACATTTTTGCCTAGGGATTTCTTTGATGGCTTGTTCAATTTCTTTTTCTGAGAAGGGGTTATATAAGTATTTTACCTTTTTTTTGTTAAACTCAGCAATTTATATTTTTGTGAATAGCCATTCATTTCATTAAGATTGTTAAATTTATGACATACAATTGGCAAAAATTTCCTAAATATTGTTGTAATTTTCTCTTCATTGGAAGCAAGTTCACCCTTTTTTATACTGTAATTAAGTTTTCTTCTTTCTTTTAATCAAATTGCCTAAAGGTTTATCAATTTTTCATAAATCCAGCTTTTAGTTTTATTTATTAGTTCAATAGGTTTCTTAATTTCAATTTTATTAAATCTGTCCTTTTATTTCACTATTTCTTACTTAGTATTCATTTGAGGATCTTCAATTTCTTCTTTTTCTCAATTTTTAAGTTGCATGCCCAATTCATTGATTTACTTTTTTTCTTTAATTTATACATGTAAGCATTGAGAGATATGAAACTTCCCCTAAAAACCACTTTCATTGCATCCCATATGTTTTGGTATGTTGTCTCATTATTGTCATTCTCTTGAATAAAGTTACTGATTGTTTCCATAAATTGTTGTTTCCCCACTTATTTTTTAGGATCATATTATACAGTTTCCAATTAGTTTGTAGTCTGTCTTTCTGTGACCCTTTATTGCATGTGATATTTATTGCATCAAGAACAGAAAAAGATGAATTTAATATTTCTGCCTTTCTACACTGAATTGTGAGGGTTTTATGCCATAGTATATGATCATTTCTTGTGTATGTGCCATGTACCCTTGAAAAGAAATTTTATTCCTTTTTATCCCCATTCAGTTTTCTCCACAGGTCTATCAAACTTCTCTAAAATTCTATTCACCTTCTTAACTTCTTTCTTGTTTATTTTGAAGTAAGATTTATCAAGTTCAAAGATGGGAAGGTTAAGGATCCACACTAGTATAGTTTCACAATATATATTTTGCTCTAACTCCCTTAATTTCTCCTCTAAGAATATGGATACTTTATCAGTTGGTGTGTGTGTGTGTGTGTGTGTGTATTTGTCTGTGTCTGTGTGTCTGTGTGTCTGTGTCTGTGTGTATGTATGTATGTATGTATGTATAGAAAGATAGATATAGATATAGATAAATATGTAGATATGGAGACAGATATTGGGATATAGATAATGTGTACATAATAATGTGAACATGTGTAGTAATGTTTGTACACACACATATGCATTAATATTACTATTACTTCATTGTCAATGGGATCTTTTAGCAGGATGTATTTTCTTTCCTTGAATCTTTTAATTAGATCTATTTTTGATTTTGCTTTGTCTTAGATTAGGATTTTGCCTCTACTTTTCACTTTTATTTTTATTTTTACTTTAGCTGACACATATCTATTCCAGCTTTCACCTTTACCCCATGTGTATCTCCCTGTTTCAAATGTTTCTTGTGAACCGTATGTTGTAGGGTTATGGTTTTTAATCCATGTTGCTATCTGCCTCCATTTTATAGGAGAGTTGATCCCATTCACATTTAGAGTTATATTTACAATTTATGTTTTTCTCTCCATTCTATTTCCCCAACATTTATGCTTTTATTTCTCCCTTTTCCCTTCCCCTTCACTAAAGAATTTTCTTTTTGACCACTATCTCTACCACCATTCCCTACCTATTAGTCCCCCTCCCTTTACCTACTCTTTCGCTTTATTACTTCCTCCCTTCTTAATAACACCCTTTGTCTTTCCCCTTCTCCCCTCCTAGCCTATAGGGTATGTTAGATTTCTGTACTTAACAAAGTATGTTATTCTGTCCTTGAACTAAGTTCAATAAGAATTAACCTCAAAAATGTTCTTCCCCCTCCCTTTTTTCAGTGTCAATGCTCCTTTCTTCTGAATGTGAACCTTACTCTTCCCTTTCACTATAATAGGATTCTAAAGTCTTTGTTTCCCTTTTTCCCTATAGTGATTTCCTATTTCCTGGCTTTTAAAGTGAATCTCTACTTATGGGGAAAATCAGTCTCTGTCCCACACTTTGTAAGCTAAGAGTTAGGGATTTTACTATTGGCTTTGTGTGCTGTGGCTCCTGGGTGCCTAGACTGAGCCAGTGCCAAGACTTTTGGCTTTGGCTTGGGGTTACACTGAAGCTCACTGCATGAGGTGTGGGGTAGGGGTGGCCTCTTCAAGTTTCTGCCTCCATGCCCCTGGGCCAGAGCTCATACAGGCTCACCTGCTGGTGCCTGGGTTGCGCTGGCATCTGTTAATTCCCCTGGTTATGTGAAGGCACATAATCATAAGGTCTGATGTTTTTCCTTGCTGCCCTCCTACCACAGGCTTCAGTATCTGTCTCTGGGATGTCTTCTCCCAAGTATGCTGCTGGTTCTTCTATTTTAGGATTTTACACTGAGGCAATATTCTATGGGTTCTCAGGGTCAAAGTGGAGGGGGAAGAAAATGAGAGAAGCTATGATTTACTACAGCATCTTGCCTCCTGAGATTTCAGGTAGCTGATCTAAAAAATCTAGAATTTTGTCTGATAGACTCAGGAACAGCTGCTGCAGGACCTATGCTTGTCTCTTGCCCAGCTCAGCCAGAACTCTGTCCTGTGGTGAGAGGTTTAGGAATAACCCCAGTGATTGGTGAATCAGTTGCCCTGGCTTGTTACAGATATGCTGTGGTTGAGTTTGTGCTGCTATAGCCCAAGAGCTCCACCCACAGTGCTCTGTGCTCCCTCTCTCACCTGACTCAGTAAATCCCACCTGAGGATTCTCTATATTGTTGACCAGGCCTGGAAATCTGCCACACTCTCTCTCCTAGTGGATTCTGCCCCCTTAAATTTGTTCAGATTCACTTTTTAGCAGTGACTGAAAGAATTTATTGGTGAGATCAGGTGAATCACTGCTTTTACTTTTCCATCTTGACTGTCCCTCCATATGTTCTTAATGATAATTAAAAAGGTCCAGGAAACAGTATGGCTTTCCAAAAAAAGCCTACATTTTTCATCCAACCAATGCAAATTTTCCCCTCATGGGCATCATATTGCTATGAAAAAGTTTGATATCTTTATGTGAAAGTGTTTCATATAAGAAACATGAACAGAACATTAGTGATATCTTTGCCAGCATTTTAAAAAGTGATGCTACCAATAAGTAATGGCAGAGCAGATTTGCTATGCTATACTATGTGTTTTCCTTGTAGCAATGGGTTTGCAGTTGGCTATTCTATTATTGTTTATTCCTTTGTAGTTCCCAGAAATATATTGAACCATTTATCTTCATTGTTTCTATGACATTTCTCTTTTCTGTGTTCATTTGAAATATTCAGATGGTGTGTGTCAGTGATTGCCTTAGATAAATTACTACAAAATGGTTGATATACAATTCTAAATCAGCTCAAAAAATTTAAAGTGAAAGAAGTTTGAAAAATATCTGGTGTTCATTGCTACATCAGAGACAATTTAGCTTTAATCTATATAATACCTCAAATACCTGTGCACATCAACAAACTAAAAAACATTTCTTTGAAAAAAATCATCTATTACCAGAAGAATAATTTTTATTTTTCTGAAAGTCTATGTGATAGCAAATTTTCAGAAATTAAACTTTTACTTTTAATTATTTACATTTCCTAAGTGTTATTTCAGTTTCCATCAGTCTAAATTGCTGTACTAAATTCATATTCTGCCCCTCCAAAAAAGTCCCTTGATTCTTCAAGTCCAATTCCTGAAACTTGTCAATAGTATATTTCCTGCCTTTACAATTCAATCTCACCCATCCATGTCTTATTTATTAAATTTCAAAAAATGCTGTACTTTCCCCCATAATTGGCATATCCCAAATGATCTATCCCTTATTTTTAATTAAGGCCATTTAATTGAATGCCCTTTCTTGTACTGGACCACCTCCCAGTTGACCCACTCTCTAAGGACACACCCAAATGGAAGACCTGCCAGAGCAAATAAGATTGTTCGCCTGTCAATTCAGCAGTAACTATTTCTCACAATTCTTTAAAAAGCTTCACTATATGTCAGAATGTTACAGATGGTACAGGGTACAGATGTGCCTGAGTGGATTCTATATTTTGCTACTAAAAAATAAAAAAATATATATGAGGATTCTTGGAAATTGTTGAATAACTTTGCTCTGTCATGGAGAGAAGGAAAGATAAATTCTTATGGACGTGCCTCTTGCTAATGTTGAGTGAATGATCATGTAGAGACATAGGTTTTCTACCTTTCCAACTGGGTATCTTTTACTTATAAAGAAAAAAATGGAAGCTCTTTTTAAACTGACTTCAAATATCTTCATAGATACCTTTTCCACTAATGTATGGGATTGCTTTGTACCTCAGTAGATGTTCCTTCATGATTCATTGTGGCTAAAGAAATTCAGTGACTAGACAACAAATAGGTGTTGTTTGAAGGTGGTGTTGATTCACCACCTTCAAAAGAGTTAGGCTGACACTTGAATAATAGATCCACATGATGAATACTTGAAATCATCTCATATGCAGGATATCTGCCAGGGCTTGTGACCTGAGAAGCCAGTGACACTTTAATGCCATGATGAATAATTAAAAGGTGCATTTAGTGAAAACCTTAACTACCTTAATCAAGTACAGAGATTTAGCACCAATTTATTAGTATACAAGGTAGCAACCAACATAGTAGATTCTGTGCAAAATCCTGGGGAAATAGAAGGACAGAAAAAACATTCTCTACCTTCAAGGGAGTTATATATTTATAATACATAAAAAGAAAATAAACAATCAATTTAATAAAAAAACAATATTGTGGCTAGAAGAGAATGAGCATGATCAAATGGGGTTATCGGGAAAGGTGTAGCAGACAGCAAATTCTGCTAGAGTTTATTTATGTATATTACCATTCCCTGTGAAATTACCCCCAATTTTCTCTATATAGACATACTAATTTATGTATGTTCTTAACTTAGTATCTTATTCATTAAGCTGAGCAAAGTCTGTGACTTCATTTCTATGATTTAGAGACCTTCAATGGACTATTAAATAAACTATTTACATTTTTCAAGTGTCTAGGACCTTTTTCTTCAGAACTTTTATCAATATTTATTTTTTCTAAGATCTAGATCAACTCTGACTCCCTTTTTCTCTCCTTTTCATTATTTTTACCTACACAAATTTATCTCCACAAGAAAATGTAAGTTTGGAAAAACCAAGAACTGTTTAAATTTTGTCTTTTTATCCTAGGAGGAGTTCTTGCACCTCAGTATAGTAATAATTGCACTAGTTGACATTTTCATAATGATTTTATGTTTTTAAAGTGCTTAACATTGGTTAATTATAAATACAATTTGCATGTATCTGTGTGTGCATGTGTGTGTGTGTATGTGTGTACTAACTTGATTTGGCTTCCATAATTTACTGATGATAGGCAAGCTGACATATTTTCATCTGTCTCACAGTGACTGACTACAGTTCATTAAAGTGTTTCACAATTTTTGTATATAGCAACAGTAATAATATACTAGTAATAATACTAGTAAATGGTATTTATATAATGTTTTGAGATTTGCAAATGCATCTCTTGTGATACCTACAACAAGTCCATGATGGAACTCTAAAGTAATGGGTATTTAACAAATAATTTCAATAAAGAAATATGAAGCCAATAGGACCAACAAATTTAGATGACTAAGGACCTAGAAGTCATAGGTAGTAAAACCCTAAGATCAGAAGGCATGCATTGTTCATTAAAAGTTACATAGATGTGACTTATTAAAGAGAATATTGTTGGTATTTAGGTCAAAGAAAAGATGACTTGCATATAGTTTCAATTATAGTATATGGGAAAGAACATAGGCTCTGAAGCTAGAGGTCCTGGATTCATAGTATACCTACTACTTATGTGACTTTGACTGATTAATTACATACCAGGGTCTCAATTTCATTATCTGCAAAATAAGGAAGTTGGATTTCCTTGTCTCTGGAGGTCTTTAAAGATTTGGAAATGTCCTATGATATATAATACTAGAGTGTACAAAATTGAACAGTAACCCAGACAGGAATAGTTCTTAGTAAATATAAGAAGTCAAAGATAGAAGATTCATGATCTTTTGGGGAAAGGCTTTTCATTTTATAGACAAAGAAACTGAGGCATAGAGAAATTGTGTCATATATACTAGGCCATGAAGCTAGAAAGAGATACTTTATCTCTCTTTTTTTCCTATTAAATCTTAAGACTTACTACTGACTATAAATAATAAAGACCTTGAAGAACTGTTTATTATATGAATATTTGTTGTCATGCACATTAAATTGATTAAAAAGACACATCAAGTGAACATTTTCTAATGAGCATCAATGTCAAGTTAGACAAAGGCTCTAAAAATCCATCTTTGTTCCTCCATATGGGGAATAAATATTCTACAGCTGCTAACTGGGCTACAAATATGTTGATGATGCTGAATAAGAAAGCAAATAGTCCAGCTTTCTCTGAAATAGCTATTAGTTCAACAAGTACTACTTAGATAGAAAATGGGATTTATGTGATAACATAAGTAGATTTGATTCACATTCATAGGTGATTTCTATATTAAAAATAAAAATATTACAATAGACTCTCATTATTACATAAAATATCACTGTTCAAAATAAGATATATCTTACCTCAAGTCATACCTCTTAAAAATAAATGTATAAAGGTTAAGAGACTGTGCTCTTGGTTTTCCCTCTTCAGTGAAGCCCCTTCCCAACTCTTTCATTTCCCTCAATTACCTTGCCACTTGAAAGCAATTTATAATTCCTGCCCATATTTTCACTTCTTTTGCTTGATTAAGGACCTTATGTCTCCCTGGTGTATTTCTATTCAAGTATGGGGGTCTCATTCTAACTTTAGCAGTTGTCAGTAATAGAGAGTCATTATTTCTTTCTAGTCAACTGACAATGTTTTATTAAGCATTTACTATGTATAGGCACTCTTCTCAATGAAAATGAGACAGTCTCTCTTCTCAAGAGAATATTGTTTGCTTCTTATTGGTGATTAATCCTATGGGTGATATAGAAAATCTGTGGTAAGTACCTTAGAAAGATTTTAAAAATGACTCACTATATTTGGACAATTGTTTCTTCTGTCCTAAATTAAGGGGTTGTATTAGATTGCCTGTGAGGTCCTTTCCAACTCTAAATCTGTATTGCAGAAGTCAAAACCAAAAGGAAACAGTTGCTCAGCTAATAAGCATCTATTAAACATTTACTATGCACCTGACACTGTGTGAAGTAGTGAGGATACAAAGAAAGGCAAAAGATAGGACAAAGAATGGGTAAAAATTTAACAGGTAGAGGTGGAAAGTGGAAACATTCTAAATGTACAAGAGTATTCGTAAAGGTTGGGAGGTGGGACAGCATTTTAGGGACCAAAAGGAGTCTGGTTTTCTTGGAACATAAAGAAAAGAAGGGAGAAATATGTCTTGAAATAAAAAGGTGATGTGGAGCTAGATAGTGGGACTTAACTCCCAGGAGTATCTCCTTCAAGGTGCTGTGGATAAAAGCTAGAATGGACTCCATTAGCCTAGGTATATTTAAACTGGGACTTTTCCTCTTCATCTCATATCTCTGAACACTACCCTCCTTGCCCTTAGGACTTCCCCTTGGTTTTTTTCAGACATGCAGGATGTGTATGTGCATGACTGTCAGCTAATTCTATGATGTCAGATATTTTAACAGTAATGAGGATGTGGTAGGACTCAGGCATCCAAGTAACTGATGGGTGCATTTTGCAGAACTTGTAGTGCTTGAAATGGGCCCAAACACTGCAATCAGCACCATGCAAAGACAGTTTCAGGAGACCTTATAAACTACTATTTTCTGAAGGCTATGGAAGAATCATTATATTATTTTAAATATCTCCAGGAAGAAAGTGGTTTCTCACACAATTTACAGCAATGGTAGACCTGAAAGCAATACTAAGGACATAGTGCTGACTTCTAGCACTACAGCTTGATTTATTTCATCTTGATATGGGGAACTGTGGGCAAACTGCCTCCCACTCAATCTGTTACTTACACAGAAAGCATGAAGACTATAGGCAGCCCTGGGCTTCTTTCTCATGTCCCCAACCACCCATCCATTTTGTCTTAGAATCAGAAAGACCTGGATTTGAGACCCCACTTTGACAGCTTTGAAGAATCACATTGTTACTATTGGGAGAGATTTCTGAGGTAGTTGGTGCAATTGATACCACCACTCCTTCCCTCCCCTACCCCCCCAAAAAAAGAATTCATTCTATGATACTTTTGACAAGTCATCTTATTCTAGTCATGGCAATCTAACTACCTCCTGAGTCAGCCCATTCTACTTTGGGATAGCTCCCATGATATCAAGTCAAAATTTGTTTGTATTCAACTTTATTTATTCTTTCTAATATTTTTCTATGTGGCCAAAAAAGAATGGATCTGAATTATCTTTCACTTGACAGTAGTGTGATCCAGGGTTTGTCCCATTTCTTTTGAACATAAGAACTCTCTTCTGTGAAATGAGGGTGATGATACCTTATCATTACCCTTAAAAATGCTACACAAACCCAATCTTTTGCCATCATTACCAATGGTACAGTTCTCTTCACACTGATGTAATTTTACATGGAAGAGGAAGCTAAAAGAAAAGCTGAGAGGGTCCTAACATAGGATTGGACATTAAAATGCATCATGGGGAGGACTTGGAAATGGATTCTTTATTTTTAAGTGTTCTTATCCCATTGTCTACGTGACTAGGCAAATTCAGCACTGTTCTCTGGACCAGCTCCCCCTGCCAAGTATGGTCAAGATAAGACTCTGGTCAGGGGGCAGAGCCAAGATGGTGGTGGAGAAGCAGCAAGGTCCCGCAGCTTCCACACCACCATCCTAAACACCCATAAAATATGAGCACAGACAAACTCTAAGAAAGTCTAGGACTCTCGGACTCACAAAAATACAGAAAACACATCTCTTGCTAAAGGCAGCTAGGGCAGCAGGGGCTAAATGCGGCCACTGGGAATGGAGGCAGGCCCATCCTGAAGCGAGACTGCAGCCAGGCTGGGGTGGTGGGAAGGAGCCAGCAGAGCTGAGCTGAGCCATGCCACACCCAGTCTTCAGAGGAGAGGATCTACAGCCTCCAGCACTTCCACATCTGCCAAGGTGTGAGGAACGGGGACAGGAGAGGGGCAACTCGCACCAGAGCAGAGACCGGCCCAGCCCAAAACTGCAGCTGTGGCCAGGCCAGGCCCCAGGGTGGGCAGGAAGAGTGGAGCCTCCCAAGCCACAGACTGAGACTATTTCAGAGAAGATCTAAAGCACCTGCCTGAGGGGATCTTCATATCCACCAAACCTGGATTAGACAGTTAGTGAAAGTGAAACTTTGAAAATTAATTTGAGGGGAGAAAAGCAGTTCAGCCAATCTACCCCCGGGGCAAGGAAGCAGTGGGGGGAAGGGAACTGCTGGAACCCGTGGTGGCCCCCACCATGTTGCTTCAGATCCCCTGGCCTGCAGACTCTGCAGGGGGGCTGAATCAATTGATCAGGGCCAAGTGCTCTTGTGTTGAGTGGCCTGGATCTGGACTGTGGTCTTGGGTGGTGGTCCTGGGGTGGGCTTTCAGCAAGCCAAAGCCAGGGGGGACTTGCAACACCCCCTAATAGCTCCAGCAGCTGGGAAAACCCCAGTAATTTGGAACAGAGCTCTCCCCCCTGGAAGCAGAGTTTCACAGAGCTAAAAAACCAACCAATTAATTGACTGGCCAA
>CM053594.1:165161220-165176328 GCA_028646575.1 Pseudocheirus occidentalis | reverse complement strand
AATCAATGTACAATGACCATCTTTGGTAGACTTAGCTCTTCTCAATTATGCAGTCAATACCAAAAGACTCAGGATGGAAAATGCTACCTACATTCAGAAAATGAATTATGGAGTTGGAATGCAGACTGAAATATACTATTTCACTTTGTTATTGTTTAATTTCTTTTTTTCCTCTTTTGCTCTGAGCCTTTTTTTGCAATTTGAAAAAATGTGAAAATATGTTTAAGGCAATATTACATATTGCATATATTAGATTACGTGCCATATTAGAGAGGGGGGAATTGATGGAAGGGCAAAATTTGGAACTAAAAATCTTATAAAAGTAAATTTGGAAATCTAAAAATGAAAAAAATATTTGAATTAATAATAACATGTTGTAAATCATCTTAGAAATCTTCCAAAATAAACCAATGAGTTAATATTTGCAGATGGCAAAACTGAGACCCACAGAAGGAAAGGGAATTAAATTTTGATATATAAATAATATATTTAATTAATTATTTTTTAGTTTTCAACATTACATGTTATATGATTTTGAGTTGTAAATTTTTCCACCTCCCTTTCTTCCTCCCCAAAAAGGCATGCAATCTTATGTAGGCTATGCATGTTCAATAATATTCAACATATTTCTACATCAGTAATGTCATAAAAGAAAAATCAGGGAAGAGAGGAAAACAATGAGATTTAAAGAACAAAAATAAAAGAGGAAAAAAATGGTATGCTTTGAGCTGCATTCAGACTTTATAATTCATTCTTCTGGAATTGTTGCAGACAATTGCATTGCTGAGAAGAGCTTTTGTACTTTTTTTTTTACCAGCTTTATCTTTTATTAGCTGTGTGACCTTGGGCAACAGGATCAGTTGAATAGAAAGGGATGATATCTAAAAAACAAAATTAAGAGGTAAGAGAGGAATATAATGAGCACAGAAGGGACATATAGTTAAGTCTTTCAAAATATAACTACTATGGAAACACTTTTTGTAACTACACATGTACAACTTATATTGAATTATTTATCTTCCAAAAGTTAGAGAAGTGAATGTTGAAAACTAAAAATTAATTAATTAATTAAAAAAATAAGAAAACCCTATATGGTGTCATGAAGAGTCAGAAATGACTGAAAAATAACTGAACAACAAAACAACAAAAATACAAACATTATACATGTTTTACAGGTGAGAAAACTAGTCTCCCTCCCTCCTATCCCTTCCCCCACTTATTTTGTTTTCTACTTTGAACCCGTCCCTTTCCAAAAGTGTGTGGTTCTAACTACCTTCTTCCCCAATCTGCCCTGCCTGCTTTCATCCCTCACCTCTTATTCTCTTACCCCCTATTTTTCTGTAAAGTAAGATACACAATTGAGTGTGTATGTTATACCCTCCTTAAGCCAAATTCAATGAGAGTACCATTGACACATTACTTTCACTTTCGTGTTCTTCACATCCATTGTAAGTTTTCTCTTGTCTCTTTTATATGAGGCAATTTACTCCATTCTATCTCTCCTTTTCTGTACTCATTATATTCTTCTCTTGCCTCTTAATTTTAGTTTTTAGATATCATTCCTTCCTATTCAACCAATCCTGTGCCCTCCATCTATGTATACACATATACACATATACACACACATACTCACATATGTATTTATAAGCACGTACGTGGTCCTATATATACGTCCACACACATTTTCTTCGACTATCGTCATACTGACAAAAGTCTCAGGAGTTAGAATGATCATTTTTCCATGTAGGAATTTAAGTAGTTTGAATTTAATAAGTTCCTTATGATTTTTTTTCCATTTACCTACTCATGCTTGCTTCTTGTATTTGAAAGTCAAATTTTCTGTTCAGCTCTGTTTTTTTCACCAGGAATACTTGAAAGTCATCTATTTCTTTGAAATGACATAATTTTCCCTGAAGCATTATACTCAGTTTTGATGGGTAGGTGATTCTTGGTTTTAATCCTAGCTCCTTTGACCTCCAGGGTATCATAATCCAAGCTATTAGATCCCTTAATATAAAAGCAGCTAGATCTTGTGTTTTCCTGATTGTTTCCCCAGTACTCAAATTTTCTCTTCCTGACAACTTGTAAACTTTTCTCCATGAATTGGGAGCTCTGGAATCTGGATATGATAATTTTAGGAGTTTTCTTTTTGTGATCTTTTTCAAGAGGCAATTGGTGAATTCTTCTATGCAATTTCTATTTTGACCTCTAGTTATAGAACATCAGGGCAATTTTTCTTCAGAATTTCTTAAAGCATAATTTCTAGGTTCTTATTTTTTATCATGGCTTTCAGGTCGTCCAACAATTTTTAAATTATCTCTCCTGGATCTATTTTCTAGGTCAGTGATTTTTCCAGTGAGATATTTCATATTGCCTTTTATTTTTTCATTTGTTTATATCTGTTTTACAGTATCTTGATTTCTCATAAAGTGATAAAGGTTCAATTTTCTCTCATCTAATTTTGAAGGAATTATTCTCTTCAGTGAGTTTTTGAAATACTTTTTTACATCTGGGCAATTCAACTCCAAACATTAAAGTAGCAATTCTCATGAAACTACATCAGCATATTTACACACTCACACATGCACACACACACACACACACACAACACACAGTTAAAACAATGGCAACACCTTTGTATTTAAAAATGAGTGGGTCTATTTCCTTGTACCCATTCCTGAGTGCTATTTATCCCTTGAATACTCTCCATTTGTCTTCCCCCAAACTAATAATGTACCCTCAACATCCATTACCCTTATTTCTTCTCATGTGCTACTGCCCAGGGCCAGAGAAATTCACATAACCCTTCTCACTAAATACACAACATATTTATCTATCTAACCCCTGATTGATCTTCACTTCAGCAAAACAAATACTTTTTATCCTCTTTAGATCATTCAGTATCCTTCTGTCAATGATAGCACTTTCAAATCTGATTTTCTCTTCTCCAGAATCTGATAACTTCCTCTGTCTTATTCTCAGCTGAGGATCTAAACTCTTATTTTTCTAAGAAAATGAACACTATAGAAACAGGAAAATTCCATGAGCTCCCCCCACAATCACCTCAAATACCTATAAAATATGACTCTAGACAAATTTGAGAGATACAGAGCCTACAAAGTGACAGAAAGAAATAAATCTCCCACTGAAGGCATCCCAGCAGGGCTAAAGGAAGCATCCATCACAGTGTGCTGGGAGCAGAGCCCAGCCCCAAGTGTGCCATGGTTTTAGCCTGACCAGCAGTGGCTAGAGCAGAATTCAGGAGACTGGATCACAGCTGTGACAGTTTCCAGACTTATCAACCCATAAAAACAAAAGATAAAGTAAAAGGTCAGTTTGGAAGTCTGCTGGAAATGGAGGGAGGGGGGCGGGGAGGGAAGAACACAAGAACACTGTAATACCCCTGTCCTGGGACACTAACCTAATATACACACACACACACACATATAATTTTTTAAATTTGATTAGTTTTCATTTAATTTAAATTAATTAAATTATTAAGCAAAGTGAAATTACTATATCAAACAAATAAGTGAATATAAATATATCACAGGAGAGGAAGGGAAGGAGTCTAGAATTTAAAATTTTAAAGTCAAATGTTTATATAATAATATTAACTATGATTATAATAATTATAATAATTATAATACTTATAATTGTTATTATTATCATTATCATTTACGTGCAACTGGGAAATAAGATATACAGGCACTGGGGTAGGGAGATCTATCTTGCCCTACCAGAAGGTTGGAGGGCTAATGGGGGAGAATATAGGAAAGAATAGATTGGGGGTGGGGGTATACAGTGGGATCACTGTTTTTAGGTGTTGGGTAGGGAAAAGATGGGAAGAAAATTTGTAACTCAAAATATTGTGAAAATGAATCATGCAAACTAGAAATAATCAAAATTAATTTTAAAAAATGAAATAAAAAAAGAAATCGTAAGCATTTAGTGTCACACACAAACCGAAACATAGTACCCCTTCAATGATATAAAATTTATACTTCAATATTTCCGTGTTTTAGACTCTATGTTTTTGAAGCTGTAGGTAATCCTTACCTTGACAAAGATTTTTAAATTTCTATAGTTTAGATTTTTTATGAAAGTTGCTATGACCAAAAAAAAAATGCCCTCACTCTGAGATTAGCCCAATGACAAGTCGAAAAACTAAATTACAACATATCTTTATACAATATTTTTATAATCCATCACCAGGCCATAGTTGCAGTTTTTACAAGTGGCTTCTTGTTTACTTCTTGGACAAATATAAAATCTTCTTTGGGGGCTATTAAAGCTCTTCATAACTTGGTCCTCTCCTGTTCCAGGTTTCTGTCATTTTATTATTCTCCTCTTATTCTTAGAGGTAGCTACACAGATATTCTTGAAGTTACTTATTATGTTACCACATTTCTAAACTCTGCAATTTCCTGGCACACTTTGTCCTAACTTGTTCTTAGATTCTCTTTCATTTTTCCCTTTAAGAGATATGAGATTCTACCTTCTGCAATCAATAGGGTCCAGAGCTTCTTAGACTTCAGAATCAGAAAGAATCTTCCTTAACAATCCTTGAAGAGACTCTATAATGGTGAAACACACAATTCTGTTTCCATTTTAAGTGAAATTACCAAGGATTAAATTGTCCTTAAAGGAGAAGCACTCTGGACCTAAATGATTTAGCACATGCTTCTCATAACTAAATTATTTCTTCCAACCACTAGACAAAGTTTCTGCCCTATTACAACATTATCTAGATTCCGGATCAAGGATTCTAATATAATGGCATTCATTTCTGTAATGCCATGCATGAGCAGCTTTCTAAAAGAATGCTACTGTGAACAGCTTTTAAGGTTCTGATTACACAGTATAGTGAACACTGTATTTATTCCATAACAAATCAAAACAAAACATTCTCAGAAAATCAAGGTACAGTATTCACAATACTACAGTTTATCCCAGATAATCACAATGGAGTGTTCACAAGAGGTTGTCATTACAATGGTCACATAGTTTTCACCAAAGTGTTCACAATAACTTTGAACAAAGAGCATTCATCTGGTATCCCTAAGGAGTTTTTCCTCCTTACTCAGTCATTCAGTCATCTCAGAGCACAATAGTCTTCCACTCATGGGGCAACTAGGTTAACTCAATCAGTCACTTATTTAGCAATCAGTTAATAAGTAGCATTAATCACTAAATACACTCTTTAGAAAATACACAAACCCCACACCCCTAGGTCACTAGTAAACTACATTATCATCACAGCATTCAGTACCCAAGGAGAGGTCATTTCTTCATCTTGACTTGGGGTCAATTCTGAGATTCCCTGTATCCCCTTCCATGGTCCCAGATACTGCCTGGATTCACCAAACTGGATTCATTGGCTTCAATTGCAGACACCTCCCAGTTCCTTGTCCAGCTCTCTGGGCAGGTAGGTCCTGCTCCATACTGGAGTTCACAGGGTCCATTCCATATCAAATCCTCTACAATTTCTGTTCCTGAGAATTCAAGGCTCAACCAAGCCACAAACAGAAAAAGTAGTAGTATCCTGGTCATGCTAGGTCCTCTGCTTCCTCAGTCTTCTCCTGGGCTCCTGGGCTTCTCTGTGACCTGGGTTCCTGGATTCCTCCTGTGACTTGGGTTTCTAGCTTCCTGGGTTCCTGGGCTCCTGGCCTCCTGGTCTCCTGTTCTTACGAAGCTCCACCACCACAAGTTCTCAGGAAATTCTGACTGAAAAAAGAAGAGCTTTTCTTATATACACACAGTCTTAGCTACTTCTTGTTTCAGCCAACCCCTTCCTGTTACATCAGGGACAGAGGCTCAAACTTTCTGCTTCTTTCACAGAGGCTTGATTAGTTACTAAGGGTTAAGCCCCTATTTACCTGCCAGAACAAAAAGGGGTCTTCAAATTTAAATTAATTACTATTACAGTTTTCAATCAAGGTTCTTAGCATTTCTTGAGTTCTATAAAGAATAAAGAAAGGATTTAAGGAAAGCATGACAGCTTTCTTTAAATAACTGAAAAACTTTAGAGGGTTTAGATTTTTTTATTTCTCTTTTCAGTAAGGAAAGACATAAATTAGGGATAGAAACAGAAGTGAAATTATGTACTTTATGCTTATATCTATTAGTATATATGAATATATGTGTGTATATATGTGTGTGTGTGTGTATGTGTTTGTGTTTGAGTGTGTGTGTGTGCATGTCTATATACCATTAAAATGACAATCAGGGTATACAATTTCTTCATTTCTTTTTTAAATTTTCTGGGATATTAAATTGTCTTTAAAACAAAACAAAGTATAATTTCTAAACAGAATACTAAACAAAATGTTCCATTTTAGGATAATGAGATTTTTAGGTAAAATTTGGATATTTAAAGCCCCTTTCCACTCTTTTGTCTTGAATCTGGGACCATTTTGTTAATTGTATTGGAAGAGTGTAATTTAAATCTTATTTCTATTCAGATTTTCTGAAGCATACCTCTATGCTAGTATTAGTTCTGTTTCGCTCTCAAATTTCTTCCCTTTTCTAAAATGGCAAAAAAATCTAATCCCTCAACATGAAAGTTTTTCAGTTACCTAAAGAAAGATCTTATACTTTGGCTAAATTCTCTTTATTTTCTCCCTTCTCTCTTTTTCTCTGCCTACAGATGTTATTCCACTTCAAGAGCTTATCCATTTTGTCCATATTAGATGAATAATCTTTTAATTCACCTGACTTCTTTCAGACTCTCCCACCTCGAAACTATGTACTCCATACCTGCCCATTGTATATTCTGAAAACACAAATCTAACTGCTGTATCATCACTATAATATCAGCCTCCTTTTGAAAAAGATTTAGTATTTCTCTATTGGTATTGGCATAAAATTTAAATTCCTCACGCTAACATTGTTGGTTTTCACCAAATTGGACTCCACATTCTTTTATAGCAGCTGTTCTCAACCTGTGGATCATGACCCCGTTGGGGGTCAAATGACCCTTTCACAGGGGTCACCTAAGAACATCTGAAAATGCACATTTCCCATGGTCTTAGGAACCAAGACACCACCACTCTATCTGTCTCCAGGCAGTTCCACCCACATGCAGATACTCCCACATATGAGTATTAAAAGGTCATAGCATTAGGAAGGTTGAGAACCATGGTTTTATATGCTTATCTTATATAGTTCCTCTCTATGCACTTTTCATTCTAGTAAATATTAGCCTATCAGTTGTTCTCCCCAGACACCATTACATTTCTTGCTTCCAAAGGATTTCTGCCCTTATTTACATTTTGTAGAGAATACTACCTTCTTTCAAAGCACAGTTCTGGTGACACTATCTGCAAAAGGATTTTCCTGATTCCAGTAGTTATTGTTTACCTCTTGAAACAACTTTAGAAATTCTCATGAATACTTTGCCTACAAAGACAGACTCATTTTGGGTTTTTTTTTTGGATTTTTATCTTGAGCTTCTAACACAGTGCCTTGAATATTATAGCCACTTAATAAATGTCTGTTAAATTGATTTGAATTAAATGATCATTTTTTTCCACATCAAATATCTTGACTTACCTCAGAAATTCCAGACGAACTCTTAAAACACAGAAAATCTTTCAATTAGTTTGCTCAATCAGTTCAATAGGAAATTGCCCACTTTTATCCTGTGATCCCAAACTCTTGGAAATTAAAAGATTACTTCCAGTCTCTATCTCTAGTAACAGCTTGTTTTTGTGGAGTGAAATCTATTATTGCATATTTGAATCATCAATTTTTACATTTATGGGAGCCTCACTTTTATATCTCCACTTGATACTTCTAATGTAATTTCCTTCCTTGAAACTATAGTCATCTGTTGCCGTGTTAGCTTGGCCCTTTCATAAACAAATGTGATTCCTGGGGTGGATTTATTGCTTTGATCTTCCTAGGGTTAGGAAGAGCACTGAACTTAAGTTCTTACTCTAAGAGGTCTGAGTATGAGAAGAGGACAGGTGAATAAAGTATCCAGGAAGATCGTACAATGAGAAAAGAGGTTTATAACTTAGTTTTCCAGGCTCCCACACCATGGATTTTTTTTTCTTAATTAGAGTTCAAACTCTTTTTTATAACTTCCAGAGTAGGAAAATATGCTTGGCAATTAATTTTCTGTTATAGTTATAGTTTCTAAAGATAATGTATAGCTCCTGAAAAGAGACTGTTTAATCATCCCTTCCTATACTCATTCTTGCCACAGGATTTTGGTTTGCTTATTATTTTTCTTCTCTTTACCCCTTCAAGTTTTATCTAATCTTCCCTTTCTTTTTTCTCACAAAAGTACACTGATCTTGGCTTTCAAGAACCACACTCTCTAACTTTAAAAGCCTTTGTAAAGACTAGTCAAATAGTGATAGATGGATAGATAGATTAGATAGATAGATAGATAGATAGATAGATAGATAGATAGATATTTGAATAATTTTCTTTATAAAGATTTTAAATAGTATAACTGTATTTAGATTGGTTAATCATTAACAAAAAGTGCCAGTATTTCGATAGGGGATAAGTTCTATGACAATAAGACTCAGCCCTGTAGAACTAAACCAAAGATAGCAGATGTTGTGTGAATGCCATTATCAGAATAATTTTCTGTACTTGTATTTGGCATTACTGACTGCTTGTATTGCTACCTTAATTACAAAGGAAAATTTTGTTTTTTAAAACATCTTGTTACAAAGGCATTCATCCATGTTTGATTTTCCACCTACCTTGTTGATTTTATTTGTAACTTATTTACTTTTCCACTTCCTTTGAAAGCTGAAATAGACTGTGAAGTTGAAATAACAGTGATGATCTGCAAAAATGATAATAAAATACTTTATTGTGCAAAGCTTGCCAGAAAAATTCCCTCAGGAATTTCTTTGGAAAGCCTTAATGCAGTATGTTTGCCTTTATCAAGTAGGAAGCAAAGAGCTTAACACTAGTTACATGAAGATAGGAGCTAGGAAACTCTTATAAAATAATAGAATTAGAAGTGAGTTTAATCCAATCCATTCCTTAACAAGAGCACATCTGAAAAGTGGTCACATCTCTGAAGACATATAACAAAGGGAAAATCCAATATTTCTCAAAACAGTAATTTCTACTTTTATATAAATCTCATTGTAGAATTTTTTTCTTCTCCTGATATTAATCTTAAACTGCCTTCTTTTTAACTTCTACCCATTGATCCTGGTTTGGACTTCTAGTGTAAAAGAAAAATCACATTTAAAACTACATTTGTGTGAAAGTTCTTCAAGTACCCATAAACAGTTCTCTTCTCACAATTGAACCTTCTTTTGTCAAGTTCTATAACAGATAATCTAATTGTCATGACTCTAGATGCTTGATTTTTGTCATTACCCTCCTGGTTAATTTTCTCTGTCTTGTCAGTGTCTTTAACTAGTGGGATCCAGTACTGAACACAGTATTCCAGTTGTGTTCTGGTGAGGACATATCAACAACAAGAATTTATTAAATGATTTCTATATGTCAGGAATTATACTGTGGGCTGGGTGTACAGAAGCAGGAATAAAACAGTCTCTGCTCTCAAGGAACTTACATTGTGTTGTAGAAACAACATACACAGGAAGATGTATGTGCATATATCTGCATATATAAATATGTATGTGTTTATGTATGAGTGCATATAGATAAATTAACTTTATATTAGGTGGTTGTTGAATTAAAAGAGGGACAGTAATAGCAGATAATATACTGAAAGGCCTTCTCTTTCTTTCAAAATGGTGGTACTTTAGCTTTTTCTTGAAAGAGTCCAGGGTCTGTAAGAGCAAGAAGTGAGTATATAAGGTATTCTGCTCCTGGAAGACAGAAAATGAAGAGGCAAAAGGCATGGGAATGCAATCTATTTTTCTGCTAATGCAGTACAAGACACTATTAGCTTCTTTTACAAACACATCACAGTATTGACTCCTATAGAGTTTGCAGTTCACCAAAACTCATGTCTTTTTTTTTCAGAGTAACTCCTTTTTAATCATTCCTTTCCCATCTTATACCTGGGATGTTGAATTTTTAACCTCTGTGCAAGGCTTTTATAGCTACTGAATTCCATCCTAAAGCTGTAGTAACTGGACAAGATTTACTAGGATCCTGATTTTTGTATTTAGTGTATTAGATAACTTTGCTGGGTCTATATCATAAGCAAATTTGTTAAAAATGTCAACATTGCCTTTATTTAAATCATTTATAATAAATGTTAACTATTACAAGGCCAGTCTCTGGTTATCTACTCCATTACATACTTATTGCTTGGCTGACACTGCACCATGAATGATGACTTATAACTTGGCCCAAATGTTCTAAATTTAGGTTACATTGAGGTATTATTTCACCTTATCCCAATTCTTTCATATTTCTCATATAAATAATGGATAATTTATTCAAAGCTTTGCTAAAATCTAAAAAAAGAACACATCTAAAATCATCCCCCGATCTACCAGTTTATTACTATTCTTCAGTTTCATTCCCTAGCCCCCTTTCCTCACGTCATTCCTATTGTCTCGCATTCTTTTCTAGGTGACTTATTTTCTAGGTGATTCATTTTCTAGGTGACTCATGAAAAATTCATATTTTCCCCACTCTTCCTGAAAATGATTCTGTCAACAACGTCTTATCTTGCTTACCACTTTTCTCTGAGATACAAGTGCCCTACATTCTCTATCAAAGGGTACCTTTGCTTTTCTTCCCTCAAGAGGATGTACAGAATAATGTCAAGAACACTGGACTGAATTACAGATCTGAAACTTATTACATGTGTGGCTTTGTGCAAGTCCCTTTACTGCTGTGAACTTCACATTCTTTTTATTTATAATTAATTAATTAATTTTTCGTTTTGCAACATCAATTTCCACAAGATTTTGAGTAGCAATTTTTTCTCTGTCTTTCCTCTACCCTACCACCATAAAGGTAGCAAGCCGGCTGAATTCCCCTTCCCCCAAAATGTTCTCTCTTGTATCAGCCCCCATACCTCCAAATTTCTTGTAGGGCAATATGGATTTCTATACCCCAGGGGCTATATAGCTTATTTTCTAGTTGCATGTAAAAAAACATTTTTTTTGCTTTTTTTGAGGACAATTGGGGTTAAGTGACTTGCCCAAAATCACATGACTAGTAAGTGTGTCAAGTTCATGAAGGTGGAATTGAACTCAGGTCCTCCTGACTCCAGGGCCTGTGCTCTATTCACATTCTTCATATGGAAAGAAGATTGTTAGCTTATATTGTTAAGGTATGATCTTTCATCTTTCAACACTATGATATATAACATTTTTTTGAACTCTTACTCAATTAATCATCATGCTCTGTTTTATCTTTAAGAACCTTTTTGACTGAATTGTTTTATCAATTACTCCAAATAGCTTTATATCTCCTCTAACATGAAAATTCTTTAACATTTTCTATCAGCAATGCTGTATTCACAATGCCTACAATAACTATAAGTATGCTGATATGGTTATTAATTACAAAATATAACAGGCTCTCTCCATGAGAAATATAGCCAGAACATTTATTCCAGTAACTGAAAACTGAGTCCCAAAACCAGAAAGTCACAGCCAACACAGTAGTTATGAAGTTGGCACATGTAGTTAAAGAAGTAAACACCCACATTCTCAAGCCTTCAAAACAGGACAGGCTACCTCAGGCATAGATCCTCCTCTCCTCATTAATGACAACTGCTCAGCATCCAGGCAGCTTGTTCCCAGCAGCTCCAGCCCCTCCACAGTTCTTATCCCTGGCAGTCCTCAGCAGGAGTCCTTAGCAGAGATTCTGGCTGGCTCAAAGGAAAAAGGATTTCACGGCACTGCCACCACCACCACTGCTGCCATTGCTTCCAGGCACCAGCACGGATGCTAGCTTGGTTCTGGCTTTCTTTTTCTCCACCCCTTCCTGCTACATCAGCAAATTCAAGAAGCATGGAAGATCTTCAAATCCCAGTATCATTACACATTTATACCAATCTTGGAGGTAGATGCTTTTATTATCCTCTAAAGAGAGATGAGAAAAGTGAGTTAAATAAAGGTTAAGTGATTTTTCTAGGGAAACACAGCTAATAAGTGTCTCAATCTGCATTTGAACTCAGAACTTTCTGACTCTAGGCCCAGCTGTCTATCCATTTCACCATCTAGCTGCATTGATGAGAAAAGAAGAGAATACATCTTGTGATTTGTCTTTCTTTCTCTACGCATGCACACACATATGTTTGGTCTTGGATCTGTAGCTAAATCAGTAAAAAGAAGAGAAATGCACATTTTGAAAGTCTGATACATTACTTTATACCCACCAGAATCTGAAATAATACCTAGATGTAAGGTGGAATCAGAACATTTTGGCCAAATTAAAAGTCATCATTCATGGTTCATTTTCAGACAAACAGTAAGTCTGTAATGGAATAGATAATCAGAGATTGGCTTTGTATTAGTTAATATTTTTAATCAATGATTTAAATGAAGCAATGGTTGACATTTTAAACAAATTTTTATATGACATGGAGTCAGTAAAATATACTATAGACAAAATCAGAATTCTAGAAAATCTTGACCTACTTACAGCTTTAGGATTGAATTAAGTTGCTCTATGGAAAAAAATCCATTTGTTGGAGGAGCTGTGAGGATGGGCAACCTAAAGTACCATTGATGAAAACTGTGAAGTGACCCAGCAGTTCTTGAACTCGATTGTCTCAGAATGAATGTAGACAACAATTGTTTCTGTTTCAGCCAGAAATCTGTAGGGTCTTTTTCTCCCAGATAGACTTTTTGTAACTAGGTTGAGAGGCCATTCTCTGACTCATTTCTTATTAAATCTTAATCACTAAATGGGTGTTGCCTCAGTTAACTTGATATCTGTTGAAGAAATTAGCTTGAAAAAGCTAAGATGTCCCTACTGCATCCTGGTCCATCTCCACTTCTCCTGATCTATATCTGACGACTGGAGTGGTTGTGGAAGAGAAATTAGGACTTTAACCCAATTCACTTGTAAGTCATCGCATCACCACCCTGATGTCGTGGTCTTCTTTGAGAATGAAAGACAAACACCAACAGCCTACAGACAGACAAAAACACACACATATGTATACAGATGTGTGCACATGTTTGTGTATGAATATGTGTTTATGTGCAGGCAGGTATATGTAAAACTTTGCCTTCATATGCTTATGTCTTATTAAATTTTTTCACATAATTCATTGTCACTTCTTAATTTGAATTCTGATCAGATAATTTAACCCAAATGATTATCAGAATTGATAGTGGTGATATTTTATCAGACCCAATTCCTCTTGATTGCTATATAGTTTTGGATGCAGAAAATTACCTATATTTTTATTCTTGCATTCTGAACATTCCTTTGCATTTTTTATTGTATAAGGTGGAACTTCAAAGGGAGATGACTAGCTAGGACAATAGATATATACATCACTAAACCTCAAATGAGGAAGACCTGAATTCAAATCTTGCTTCATACACTCACTGGCTATGTGATCCAGGGCAAATCACTGAGTTTCCCTCAGTATCATCATTTGTAAAATGTGGAGAATGACAAAATCAACCTTCCAGATTGTTGTGAGGATCAAATGAGATAATGATAGCAAAGTGCTTAGTGTACTATAGAACTGTTATTTGATGATGTGGAGGAGGAGGAGGAGGAGGAGAAGGAAAAATCAAGAAGGATGAGGAAAATTGACAATATTTTGCCCTAAAGCATTATATTCCATTATGGTGGGTAGGTGATTCTTGGTTTTAATCTGAGCTCCCTGGAGGTCTAGAATATCATATTCCAAGCCCTTTTATCTCTTAATGTAGAAGCTGCTAGATCTTGTGTAATCCTGATTGTGCTTCCAAAATCCTAAAATTGTTTCTTCCTCGTTGCTTGTAATATTTTCTCCTTGACTGGGAAACTCTGTTATTTAGATATAATAGTCCTAGGTATTTTCTTTAGGGGAACATTTTCAAGAGGCAAATTATGAATTATTTCATCTTCGGTTTTTCCCTAAGGTTCTAGAATATCAGGGCAATTTTCCCTGAGAATTTCTTGACAGATGATTTCTAGGCACATTTTTTTTTAATCGTGGCTTTCAAGTAGTCCACTAATTTTTAAATTATCTCTCCTGGATCATTTTTTCAAGACAGTTGTTTTTCCAGTGTGATATTTCACATTGCCTTCTTTTTTCACTTTTCTGCATCTGTTTTTATAGCACCTAGATTTCTCATAAAGTCATTAACTTCCATTTGCTCCAGTCTAATTTTTATGTAGTTTTTTCTTTTCTTGTTTACATCATTCATTTCCATGAGATTTTTGAATTGCAAGTTTTCTCCCCATGTTTCCCCTACCCCAACCCCAAAACAGCAATCCCTCTGTAAAGCCCCTCCCTGGATCTGCTCTCTTTTGTACCCTCCTCCAACACTCCTCTAACTTTCTGGCAGGGCATGGAGGGTCTCCCCACCCCAGCCCATGTATATCTCAATTCCTAGTTGCATATATATTGCAAAGCTTTAAATTCTAGATTGTCTCGTTTCCTCCCTTGTCACCCACCCACACTGGAAGGACAAGAAATTCATTACAGGCTGTGAATGTGTAATTACACAGGATGTCTTCACAGTGGATATATTGTGACAGTCTTATCATATGTCCCTCCTTCCTATCCTGACCCCCATTTGTTCTGTTCTCTACCCTATTTATCCCTGTCCCTTTACTGAAGTGTGTGCTTCCAGCAACCATCCCCCAGACCCTGCCCTCCCCTCTGTCATCCTGCCTCTCATCTCTGTCCCTCCTACTCTCCTGTGTGGCATGATACCCAGTTGAGAGTTTATGTCATTCCTTCCCTAAGCAAAATTCAATGAGAGTAAATGAGAGTAAAGTTGTAACAGTTATCCCTAGCCTCTTCTATATGGGATGATTAATACCATTTTTTTCTCTCCAGGTCTCCTCTCATTCTAGTCCTCTACCACCTCATATTTTCACCTTTTAAAGTATCATCCCTTTGTATTCAATTGATCCAATACCCTCTATGTACACATATACACACATGCTCAGATATGTATTCTTACACATTTATAGCCTCCTATTAGACATATGTGTAAGTATTCATATACACACACACAT
>CM053594.1:165115705-165144691 GCA_028646575.1 Pseudocheirus occidentalis | reverse complement strand
AGGGACAGGGACAGGGTAGAGAACAAAACAAGGTGGGGGTGCAGGATAGGAAGGAGGGACATACAATCAACCTCTCACAATTTGCCCACCATGGAGATGTCCTGTGTAGTTGCACAGGTGCTGCCTGTGTTGAATTGCTGCTCCTCCCAGTGGGAGTGGGGTACGAGGGAGAAATTGCAAGAATCTAGTATTTGGGGCTGGACAATTAAATGCATCTGGGAAGTGATACGTGCAGGGACGGAGGTAGGGAGGAGCTCCCTGCCCTGATAGAAAGCTAGAGAGGTGTTGGAGGAGGGCATAGAGGGGAACAGATTTGGGAGGGGTCTTACAGTGTGATCAATGTTCTGGGCTGGGGGGTAAGGACAAAAGGGGGAGAGAATTTGTAACTCAAAACCTTGTGTAGATGAATGATGTAACCAAGAAAATGAATTAAAATTTTAAAAAAAATTTAAAAAAACAAACACATGATTGTTGTTCCTCTGCTTTAATTCATTGTGATCTCTCATTCATTCCTCGCAGTTTGGAGCTCCTCCTATACCTTGCAGGGACCCAAAAGAGGTATAAATAGATATAAATAACCCTACCTTTAGTCCTCTGAGTCAATCAAATCTCAAGAATAATTTCAATTGTTTCAAGCAAAAGTTAGCCTAACTTATTTAAGTAAGGAATTAGAATATTCTTCCCATGATATTACTGATCAATTGCCTTTTTTTGCTGATCTACTTTATATAATCACAGAAAGCAATGATCAAATAAAAGAGGAATTAATGATGTTAAGCAGAATGTTATATGTTCTTTGAACTTTTGTTACTACTCTGTTAGGAGTGAATTTATTTGGTTTGTACTTGATGGAATTAGAGTCAGCAGTCTTTAAAAATAAATGATAGTTCTAGAGGCAAAAGAAAATGTGTCTCTGTGGCATGTGACTTCAGGCAGAAAAAAGTAGAATCATCTATGGAAGAAAAAGAGAGCTAGCCCTAGCAGTTAGTTGAGTAGAGAAGAACCTCTAATGGGCAACTTGCCTGATAGAGATGCTATATCTAAAGGTGATGAGTATAAAGACACAATCAGAGGAGAAAGGTTATTAATATTCTCATATACTGGAGGTAAGTTGTTTTGGACATATGTATGGGACAGTTAGGTAGTACAGTGGATAGTGTACCAGGTCTGGAGTCAGGAAGACTCATCTCTCTGAGTTCAAATCCAGTCTCAGACAGTTACTAATTGTGTGACCATGGTGAAGTTATTTAAACCTGTTTTCCTTAGTCTCTCACCTGTAAAATAAGCTGGAGAAGAAAATGGTAATCCACTTTAGTATATTTTTCAAAAATACTCTGAATGAGGTCACAAAGAGTTGAAAATGAATGAAAAATAACACTTTATTAAGTGTATAATACCAGTATATTATATTCAAATACTTAATTGTCCCACTGACATTGTCAATATATGTGGGAAAGTATATCCCATATTTTTTGGCTGGGGAAGAAATTTGTCTCTGCTAATCCTACTTTGCCATCCTGTGGTAGCAACTGCTCCTTTTGTATGGAGCAATGAGGGGTAATTGTTTTATTTTACTAGTCAGAAATGATAGGTACATATGTAAAATGTGTTTATGAAGCTGAGTTTTTCTTCCCTTCTATTCTTGATGGCCCTGCCTACTATGTTAAACTAAAGGTTATAGTTCCATCAGCTTGATTCATCTTGGAATGAGGAGGTTATTTGATCTGCTTGACCATTTCAATTATTAAAAAGGGCAAATGTATGAGAAATAGTTATTGGATATACAACTGTCTGCGTGGAGTTCCTTACTGATTTAGCTTGACCAATTGCTATAGTGACTACAGAAAGAAGGAAGTGAATTTTTAAAAATTTTTTAAACTTTCAATGCTTTACCTTTTTAAACTTCTATCCTTAAAGTTGCTTTTCATTGGATTACATGAATCAAAAATGTCTTATTTCATTTTAAACTTTGAATGTGAATTAGGAGACTGTGCTATGCATAGCTTTTGCCTGGAATACCATATTACTATAACAGGAGGACTGGCCAATGAGACCAGTCCTTAGAACACATTCAATATATTCTGTCTTCTGTCATTTCATGTAGATGCTTGGTGAGCCTCCTAGACATGCATAATAAAGAAGACTGTTTCCTGCATCAGAACATGAGTGTTCTCTTTTTCTCTCTCCCTGGTGGTTTTAAAACAAGAAGGATGAAATGCTACAGATTTTCAGTTGACATAAGAGAGTAGCAGCAGCAGGGACTATGGCAGCTACCTTATCTTCCCACCTGAGCTGTTAAGTGACCATGAGTATATAGCATCTATATTTAGATTGTTCTTTTTGTCTTTATTTATTTTTTCTTATTAGAATGAATAATTGAAGAAAGGACCAAATTTCAACCTTAAAGGATGTGAAAAGTGGAAAGAGCCACCTAACACTGAGAAACAGCTACAGTTTGCTGATCACTGCTACAGCCAAGTCTACTGAGGAGTCAGACCTGAGAAGTGACCTATTTAACCCACGCCAGAAGTGAATTGACTCAGCAGCTAAAATATCATGTCTTATGAGCAAGGAAGTGACTGATCCATTGGTAATGCCTTAACCTGATGTTCATATATAAAAAGCCAATATAACAAGATCTCAGAGTATGTGAGGGAAGGGAAGTGTAAGAAGACTGGAAAACTAGTGAGAATATAGGTTATTAAGGGTTTTAAACACCAAGCATTTTATATTTGATCCTGGAAGTAAATGAAGCCCCTGGGAATTATGGAATGTGTCTATGGGAGGAGGGGTCTAGGAAATACATTGTCAGACAAAAGAAGTACTTAAGAAAACATTTTTTGCAATTGTGTGGAGAAAGGACTGCAGTGGGGAGTAATTTGAGACTGAGAGACCAAGTGAAGAGCATTAGAAGAATACAGACATGAAGTAATAATGACTTACCCCCAATGTAATAGTGTGTGAGTAGAGAGAAGGGAATGTAGAAAAGAGATGTTTTGAAAGTATAAAGGATAAGACAACAACAGATCTGATCTGTAGAGTGAGTGTGAGAAATTAAGAATGCCTTGTAAGGTTATAAGGCTGGAAGATTTGAACCTATAATACAAACACTAACCCCTTGATTATGCAACTTGTCAGTAACTTGTGAGTACTAACTTGTAGAGGTAGCTCAGTGGACATATAAAATATAATCTTACTCATAGATATGGTTTTTAAAGAGTATTATTTTTAACCTATCTCTTTTCTGTAAAGTCTTACTTTTAGGCTATATATCAGTAGTTCTCAAACTTCCTAATGGCATGACCCTTTAATACTCGTGTATAGGTGTATCTGCATGTGGGCAGACCTGCCTGGAGATGGAGAAAGGAGTGGTGCCTCAGTTCCTAAGACCGTTGGAAATATGTATTTTCCAATGATCTTAGGATACCCCTCTGTGAACCCTGTGAAAGAGTCATTCCACCCCAAAAGGGGTCATGATGCACAGGCTGAGAACCACTGCCACATATGGATTTCATGGTACACAATTTAAACTATAATAAATCCAATCTCTGCTTAATTCATAGATATCTATTGGGTTTCTGACAAATTTCACTTTTTCCTCCTTGACAAAAGTTGTAATAATAATGTATTTTGCAAGGTGAGGCAATATAGAATACAATTTAGAGGCCCCAAAATTCTAATCTAAATACATTAAAACTGGTGGAGCAAAAGGAAAAAATGTAATATTGGAAACTAAGATGAACCTCATTCTTTTCCCAAATGGCTTTCTGAATTCTACCAACCTACCATCAACTTGATCTACTCATTAGAACAAAACAAAATGAAAATCTCATTTTTCTCAGATAATATCCTTCAAGTTTTGTCCTATTTCCTATTCCTCAGCTACAGGATCCTCCAAACCAGAAACCTCATGAGATCCTTCACTGTGTTATCTCCCAAATTCTATGTATCATATATTCCATCTTATCTGGACATTGACAGACTAAAAGTTGAAAGAAAGGAGGTCCCATGACAAATCTTCTGAACCTGAAAAAGGAGTTCAGTACCTAGAGTGAAGCAAGTTGAGAAGTGTCTCTCCTTCTTTAAAAATTTTGAATTAATTAATTAATTTTCCTGTTTATATCAGTCATTTCCACAAGATTTTGAGTTACAAATTTTCTCTCCATATTTCCCCTATTCACCACCCCAAAACAGCAATCCCACTGCAAAGCCCCTCCCCCAATCTGCTTTCTCCTATATCCTCCCCCATTGACCCTCTAACTTTCTGGTAGGGTAGGATGAGTCTCCCTGACCCAGTGCCTATATATCTTAATACCCAGTTGCATATAGTTAATAATAATAATAATAATAATAATAATAATAATAATATATTTCAATTTTTTTAACATTTGATTATAGAATTTTAAATTCTAGATTCTTTCCCTTCCTCCCTCATCACCCAGGCCCACTAAAAGTACAAGCAATTCAATACAGACTGTACATGCATAATTACACAGAACATCTCCGCAGTGGGAATTATATGATTATATGTCACTCCTTCCTATCTCCCCCCCCACTTTCTTCTATTCTGTACCCTTTCTGTATCCTTTTACAAAAGTGTGTATTTCCAGTAAACCTCCCCCTCCCCATCCTCTGTCGTCCCCATACTCCTACTCTCCTGTGTTGCAAGATACCCAGTTTAGAGTTTATGTCATTCCTTCCCTAAGCTGAATTCAATGAGAGTAAGGTTGACCATTTCCCTTTTGCCTTCCTGTTCTTCCCCTCCATTGTAACAATTATCCCTAGCCTCTTTGATATGAGATGATTAACCCCATTCTGTATATATATATATACACACATACATATACACACATTCTTCTATATGGACATATGTGTATGTATATGTATATATACATTTGTATTCCCTTAACCTATCCTCACACTGAGAAAATTTTCATAAGTTACAATTATAATTTTTCCATGTAAATAGTTCAACTTTGAAAAGTTCCTTATGATTTTTTCCATGTTTACCTTCTCATGCTTCCTGTATTTGAGTGTCAAATTTCCTTTTCAGTTCTGTTTTTTTTTTCAACAAGAATTTTTGAAAGTCTTAAACCTCACTGAATGACCATATTTTCCCCTGGAACAATATATTTGATTTTGCTGGTAGGTGATTCTTGCTTTTAATCCTAGCTCCCTTGATTTCTGGAATATCATATTCCAGGACCTCAATGTAGAAGGTGCCAAATCCTGGGTTATCCTAATTGTGTTTCCACAGTATTCAAATTTCTTCCTCTTGGCAGCCTATAATATTTTTCCCCTTGGTCTGGGGACTCTGGAATCCGGCTATAACATTCCTTGGAGTTTTATTTTGGGGATCTTTTTTGAGAGGTGATCAGTGAATTCTTTCAAGTTCTATTTTGCTCTCTGGTTATAAAATATCAAATCAATTTTCCTTGAGAATTTCTTGTAGGATGCTTTCTAAGTTTTTTTATCATGGCTTTCAGGTAGTCCAATAATTTTTTTAAATTGTCTCTCCTGATTCTATTTTCCAGATCAGTGTTTTTTTCAAGGAGATTTTTCACATTGCCTTCTATTTTTCATTTGCTTGGATCTGATAAATAGTATCTTGTTTTCTCGTAAAGTCATTTGCTTCCATTTTTTCCACTCTAATTCTGAAGGAATTATTCTCTTCAGAAAGCTTTTGAGATTCTTTTTCCATCTGCCAAATTTGACTTTTTAAGGCATTTTTCTCCTCATTGGCTTTTTGGACATCTTTTGCCATTTGAGTTCATCTGTTTTTAAGGTGTTATTTTTTTAGTCAAGTTGTTGACATTCTTTTCATGATTTTCTTGCATCATTCTCATTTCTTTTCTCAATTTTTCCTCCACTTCTCTTATTTGGTTTTCAAAATCCTTCTTAAGCTGATCTATGGCTTGTAGGCAGTCTTCATATTTCTTGGAAGCTTTAGGTGCAGGAGTTCTGACTGTGCTGTCTTCCTCCAATTCCATGCTTAAATCCTTTTTGTCCCCCCAAAAGGATTGTAGAGTTCAAATGCTGTTCTTAGTTTGCTCCCTCTGCCTGCTCATGTTGCCAGTGATTTACTTGTCTTTTTGGCTCTGTGCAACTCTGCTTCTAGAGTGAAAAGCTCTGTCCCAGATCTTTGGGGGTTTCACAGCTGTTGGAGCTATTAGGAGGCTTCTACAGACCCCACCAGCTTTGGCTCATTGAAAGTGCCCTCCAGGACCAACACCCAATATCATAATATGGATTCAGGTCACTCAAAGTAAGAACATTTAGCCTCTGAACCATTGCTTGACCCCAGTGCAGTCTGCAGGCCAGGAGCTCTGAAGTAGCCACATGGAAGTGGCTGCAGGGCCACCACTTCTGCTGCTTCCTTGCCATGGCCAGACAGCTTTTCTCCCCGAAATATAGCTGAGGTCCAATGACCTTTTACTTAGTTCTTATTTCTTAGGGCTTCATAATTCTGGAAACTGCCACAACTGCCACTGATACAGTCTCCTGAAGCCATGGTTTCAGGTTGGGCTGGTTTTGTCTCCCAGTGCTGTGATGAGCCATTCTTGCCAAACTGCCTTCAGTGGGAGATGATGTGTTTTTATGTATTTTTGTGTGAGTTTTGGAGCCTTAAAATTTGTTTAGAGTCATATTTTATGGGTATTTTAACCGGCTATGTGTGAGCTACGTCAGTTCCCTGTTTCTACTCCGCCATCTTGGCTATACCCCTGTCAGTATCTCTACTTTTTATGTTGTTCAGACTTATTTTGATGTTCCTGGTCAAGTGCACCTGAAACTCCAAACCATACAGAATCATGGCAATGGCTAACAGGAATGGTGATGCATTTTATTTGAAGAAGTTACTTCAGTTGTGGAAAGTCTCAGGTTTTTCTTATAAAGTGGAACAAGTAGATTATGGCAGTTAAGGCTCCTTGCAGCTATAAATGTAAGATACTGGTAATAGTAGCAAATTACTGTATTTTTGAAGGTGTGACTGGCAAATGGTCCATCACTTTGAAATATAAAACTTCCTTTGTGTATATCAATTGATCATAAACCTACCTTTATTTTTCCCAATTCCTTCAATATATAAATCTTTCACCTAGTTCACTGAGGCTAATATCTCCATAGCTCTAAAATGGTAAATAGGCATCTTATATTCTCTTCTATAAGTATTGTCTTACCCATGGCAAAATAAAATTGGGTAGAACAATCATGACATCTATATTGGCTAAAATCACATTTAGAAAGTAGGGAAGCCAAACATGATAGCCTTCTTCTATGTCTTATTTTTATCATTTACATACATTAATAGATTGAGTTATATGTAATCATCGTAATCTAACACACATAGTACTATAAAAATTAACAGAGCATTTTGTACATTGTCTCATTTTGATCCTCAAAACAATACTGTTAAAGAGTTTTAAATTAGAGATTGCTTTTTAATTTCAGTGGTTTGGGAGGCAATAGAGGTAGGAGAAAGAGGGAAAAAAAACTCATGTTAGGAGATGGTGCTGACATGAATGTGAAAGGAAATTAGGGATTTGAAAAGTCAGAATTGAGGAAGGCATGGTTTTGAGGTATGGAATTCATGAAAAACTGGAGTCAAGAGTGGGACATTACATATGAAGATCATAATGAAAATCAGTTTTCTGGATCATAGAATTTGTGAATGGTAGTAATATATAATAAGCATATAAGGGTAGATTGGATCAAGGTTGTAAAGATTTACATGATAAAGGAATTCATATTTGACATGAGATTAAATAGTGAACTAAATATTGTTGAGCTTGAATGACATAATTATACCTGTCTTTTAGGATTTTTGTGTGGGATATGGATTACCCAGGTGAGAAAAGTCAGGGAGAGAAATTGGGTGAATATTGCAATAGTGATGATTGTAGAAGTGAAAGGAAATTCACTGTTACAAAAGACTTAAGATGGAATGATGGAATAGAGAGAAGTATGCTGATATAAAAAATATTAGTAGATGGAATTCATAAGACCACCTTATTGATTAGGGGAGTAAGCAGAAAGGAGAACTGAAGTTCTGAACCAGTGTTACTGGAAATATAGTAGTGCCCTTTATATAAATTGGGAAGAATGGAAGAAGATTTTGGAGGAAAGATAATGAATTATTTTAGATATGTTTAATTCAAAATGCCCATACACCATCCAATTAAAATGTTTATTAAATGGTCAGTGATATACGTCTGCAGTTCAGGACAGGGAGCAATATTCTCTATATAGATTTGGATTTATGATGCTGGTTTATAAATATTTGGTGAGTAAAATTATACTAGAGAAATATTTAATATAAATCCTCCATAGCAAAATATTTAAATATAGAATGTATCACATATGGAATGATACATAAGCATCATTTTATATGTTAATTTATGTTAAATTCATGGGGTAATCCTACTTCAACAATTCTGACTTCTATAGAGACTTGTCATAGTGATGTAATTTGAACCTGGAGATCACTTTGTATTGGCAAAGATAAGAGGTACTTAGCACTTAGTAATTAATCAAGCCTTTGTTGAAGAAAGAGAAGGTATGAATCCCTGTTGCTATCATAACAGGAATGGGTTGGCTGAAACAAGAAGAAGCTAATGCTGTGTGTATATAAGGAGAAGCCCCTGCTGAGTCAGACAGATCTTCTTGGAGCAGGCTACATGGAGGCAGAAGCTGCTGCCACCAGGGAGGCTGAAGAGGAAAGACCCCCAGGGAGGAAAGAACGATTTTGATTTGGAGATCATGGATGAAGTGATTTTGATTCTGAGAACCAGCTGAATCTTCTGCAGAGTCCAAGGGCCAGCCAGAACTGCTAAGGATTTCTGAGGGCCAGCTGGAGCTGCTGAGATTGTTGAGGATTTCTGAGGGCCAGCCAGAGCTGCTGAAGACAGAGGAAGTATGACTGTGATGCTGGTACTTTGTATGAATCTGTTGCTGGCTTTGCTAAGCTTTGATTGCCTGGTAACAGAGCCTGTGAAGGATTTAGCATGTACTGTATGCTGTGGGCTTCAGCTTGGAACAGGAACTGGACAGGGCCCTGTGAGCTGTCTTCCTTTGAACCGATGTGGCAGTTGGGTGAATCCAGGAAGAATCTGGGACCATGGGTGGATCTAGGGAATATGAGAAACCCTCCCAAGACAAGCTGAAAGAAGACTTTACTTCTATACTGTGTACTGACTGAAAATATTATAATCTACTAGTGACCTAGAGGTGGAGGGCTTGTGCATTTTTTATGATAGAATAGTGATTGATGACTGAATAAGTGACTGATTGAGTTGCCTTAGTGTGCCCCATGAGTGGAGAACTTTGGTTATTGTACTTTGTGTTCCTGTAGGAGGAAAACCTCCTTAAGGATGATTGAATGATTGAGATCATTGAGTGCTTGATTTACTAAATGATTGTTCTTTGTTTAAAACATTGTGACTACTGTGGTGAAAACTATGTGGCCGTCTTAGTGAAAAGTTTTTGGATGCTATATTTTGATTTTCTGTGATAAGTTGTAACATTGTGAATGCTGTACCTTGATTTCTGTGAATGTTTTGCTCTGATTTGTTATTGAAGAGATAGAGTGTTCACTGTTCTGTGTAATCAGAACCTCAAAAAGCTGTTCACAGAAGCATTCTCCTGAAAAGCTGCTCATGCTTGGCTTTACAGTACTCTGTTCTCATTTTCCAACATCTCAAATGCTTTTTAATTTTTTAATTCTATTTAAAAAATGGTGATTTGGACATATTTTAAAGGCATATTTTTAGTGAAATATCTCACATCCAAATATACTTATTACTGTGCAAAAGGTGATGGAATTGTGTTAATATCTAGAAATACAAAAATCAAAGGATAAATGGATTGAAACCCTTTTAACTGTTCCTTAACCTAAGTTTTTAAAAGTTTATAATCATTACACTATTCCTTTTATTATGTACAATGATCTCCTGTTTCTTCTCACTTCATTTTGTGTCGGTTAATGATGGTCTTTCCAGGTTTTTCTAACCCATGTCATCATTTCTTATAGCAAAATAGTATTCCAGTAAAATCATATTCCATATCTTGTTCATTCATTCTCCACTTGATGGACATCAACTCAATTTCCATTTCTGTGCTACCAAGATATATTATAAGTAATTTTGTTATTAAAGCCCCTTTTCCTTTTTCTTTGATCTCATTGGGATATTGACCTTCTAATGGTAATACCACATCAAAGAATATGCCCAGTTTTGTAGTTCTTTGGGCTTAGCTCCAGATTGGTCTCCAGAATCATTGGACCAGCTTACAACTCCACCAACAGTTAAGTAGTTTTCTCACATACCTTCTAGAATTTGTCACTTTTGATGGGTATGAGTTTGTACCTCACAGTTGTTTCAATTTGTATTTCTCTAATCAGTAGTGATTTAGAGCATTTATTCCATATGATGATGCTTTTAAAAACAGTTTTTCTTCTGAAAGTGGACTATTAACATCCCTTCAGCATTTATCATTTTTATACATTTGAATCATTTCCCTACATATTTGAGAAATTGTTAGCACATTTATTAGCAAACTATCTGTAAAAAATTCATATTGCATCATTTTACATGGTACCTGTTTAGCAAAACGTACTTTCTCTGATTATCTTTTTATTAGGTGTCATTTTACTTTTGCTTTTTGTGAGGTCATGATTTTTACTTCGCCTTTTTTTTAGTTTAGTTGAAGCATAATAGTTTCTGTTCCAGAAATTTATTGTAATTGTGTGCGTGTGTGTGTGTTTTTCTATTGCACGTGTGTCTTTTGTAGACAACATATTGTCAGATTCCAGTTTTTTTTAATCCATTTTGTTATCTACTTTTGTTTTATGGGTGAGTCCACCTCACACATGCTCACAGCTATGATTAGTAAACCTCCATTCTATTTTCTTCTTCTTTTTCTTTTTATCCTTCTCTCTTTTTGCTTACCCTGTCCTTTCACTTCTGTTTGGCTTCTGACCACTGTCTCATTTAATCTGTCTTCTCTTTTATCACCACTTCTTATTTCTCTTACTTCCTTCCCCTTCAACTTCCCTGTTGTGTAAAAAAATAGATTTATGTATCTAAATGAGTGTGTATATAGATTCTTCCCCCTTAGAACCAATTCTGATGAGAGTGAAGTTCAAGACTTCTCCACCACCCCCACCTTTCCCCCTCTACTCTAAATGTTATTTCTTTTTTTTCTTTAGTACTTTTTGGTCACTTTTAGCAAGGTGTTGACTCATTTTTCATGATTTTCTTGCATTGCTCTCTTTTCTCTTCCTAATTTTTCCTCTATTTCTCTTTATTTCAAATTCCTTTACAAGCTACACCATTGCCTGTGATCAATTCATATTATTGTTGTAGGCTTTTGATGCAGAAGTTTTGACTTTGTTGTCTTCTTCTGGTTTTATACTTTGTTCTTTGTCACCAAAAATGATTCTATAGTCTATTTTCCTCTATTTTCTCAGTTATACAGCTGATTACTTGACTTGAGATTTTTGCCAAAGTAGGACTTTTAGAATGGAGAGTTCTCTGTACTAAATTTCTGGAGTTTTGTGCAGCTGTTTTCAGAGTTGCTTCTCAGCATCTGTGAATTTTCGGTTTTTCTAAGGTGATATGATCAAAGGAGAAGTGTTTACTCCTCCCACTCGCTGTTCTCTGGTCTGTGAGTGACCACAAGCACTTTTCCATTTCAGAACTGTGAGCAGGATTCTCTCTCCACAGCTGCCAAAAGCTCTGTCATATCAGTGCTCCTCTTTACACCAAGACCACAATCCAAGACTGTACCAGAGCCAAGCAGGACAAAGCAAGAACATTTGTCCTTGATCCGTTGCTTGATCCCCCCACCATTTGTGGGCCTAGAGCTCCAGAAGCAGTTGCAGCTGCCACCACCCTGGGGCTGGCACTGAACCAATTCGTTCTCTTACCAAGGTCCAACAGAATTTCCCCACCGACTTTTTACTTTATCTTGGAAGATTGTAGGTTGAGAAGTCTTAAAACTGCTACAGCTTAAAGTGATTCAGTGACCTGAGGCCTGTTCCCATCCAGTTTGTACAGTGTGGACCACAGAGGAATTGTTCTCTGGCCTTATCCCCATACAGTAAACCCTTTCTCTTGGCCTGCCAGGCTATTTTGAGCTGGAGATGTGTTTCATTCTTTAATTTCTTGGATTCTATAGCTCTAAAATTTGTTTAGAGTAATTTTTCCAGGCACATTGGTTGGGAGGGTTTAAGGGAAGAGCTTAAGCAAGTTCTTGCTTTTACTCTGCCATCTTGGCTCTGCCCCCCCCCCCACAAATTCTTCCTTGTGCAACTCTTTCATTCTAAGATAATTTTCCCATTTTCCTCTTCATTCCCCTTTCTCTTGGTGTATCACTGTTTCTTACACCTACATTATTATTATTCATTATCTATTTCTTTTGGAAATCATTCAAATACAGTATACTGACACCTTTACCCTCTATTCTGTAGACTACTTCTAACTGTCCTAATAATGATGAAGATCTTAGGAGTTGCATGTAACATTTTTGCATGTAGGAATTTAAACAATTTAACCTTATTGTGTCTTTTATGATTTCCTTTTCATATTTAGCTTCTTATACATCTCTCTATTATTTTATTTGAATGTTTGACTTCCATAAAAATATGACAAAGGAAAACCCAATAATATAAAATCATTTTTATTTTGTTTTTATTTGCTTGCTTTCCCTCTAATTTTGGCTGCATTGATATTTTTGTACAAAACATTTTAATTTTATGTAGTAAAAACTTCATTTCACTTCTCATGATTTTATTA
The DNA here is from genome assembly GCA_028646575.1 of Pseudocheirus occidentalis. NCBI lineage: Eukaryota > Metazoa > Chordata > Mammalia > Diprotodontia > Pseudocheiridae > Pseudocheirus > Pseudocheirus occidentalis. Next base: position 165,131,900 of record CM053594.1, on the reverse strand, counting down.
CTTCTTTTGTCACAAACTCTTCCCTTGTTCATGAATATGATAGGCAAATTTTTCCATGTTCCTCAAATTTGTTTATAGTATCAATCCGTATGACTGAATCATTTAGCTATTTTGACTTTACCTTTGTATATAGTGTGAGATGATGATCTCTACCTAGTTTATGAAAAGCTACTTCTCAGATTTTTAGCAACTTTTATCAAATGATGAGTTCTTGGTCCAGAAGCTTCAATTAAAACCTGGATTACTATTGGAATTTAATACTGTATATTGTGTACATACTTTATTCCACTAATCTACTATATTTATTATACAGTATTAACTTTGATGATTACAGTTTTTATAAAAATATTTCAGGTGGGTGGAGCCTATATGCTGGACTAAAAAGAGGAACACTGCATGGCTCCCACTCCAAACACCTCAATACCTGTAAAATATCATTCTAAACAAATTTTAGAGCTACAATACCCACACATTGACAGACAGAAAAATTATCCTGCTGAGGGTAGCATGGAAGACTGACAGGAAGGGTCTATCCCACAGGCCTGGGAGCTGAGCCCACACCTGCATGAGCTATGCAGTCCCAGATACAGGAGAGCTCTGACCAGGTCTGGGCCAGAGCAGACTTCAGAAGAGAAAATCACTAGCAGCTGTGGTCATTTCCATACTTCTCAACCCGTAGCACCTAAAGACAAAGTAAAAGGTCAGTGGAACTTGGATGGATTTAGGTGGGGGGAAACTGAGAATTGTGTCTCACCTTCTGCCCCCAGAGCAAGAAGCAGTGGAAGAAGCAGCTTCCTCCTCCAAGTGCCTGCTTTATAGCTCTTGGCATGTGCACACCCTACTAGTTCTGGCAGCTGCAAAATCTCCAGTGATTTGGGACAAAGCTCTTTGCTCTGGAAGCAGAGATCTGCTGTGTCAAAGAGCTCAAAAGTCAAGTAATTGACTGGCAACATGAGCAAGCAAAGCAAGTACAGCCATCCAATTTTGGATTCCTTTTTTGGGGACATAAAGTAACAAATCATGGAACAGGAGAAAAACAACACAGTCAGAACTCCTGCACCAAAAGCTTCCAAGACAAAATAAGAACTGGTTACAGGCCATGGAGGAGTTCAAGGAGGATCTTGAAAATAAAGTAAGAAAAGTGGAGGAAAAATTGGGAAGAGAAATGAGAATGATGCAAGCAAATCATGAAAAGAGAGTCAACAACCTGACTGAAGAAAACAATCTATTTTAACACCTAAAAAATAGTTTGACTTAAATGGCAAAAGAGATCCCAAAAGCCAATGAGGAGGAGAATGCTTTAAAAAGCCAAATTTGTCAGATGAAAAAAAGAATTTCAAAAGTTCACTGAAGAGAATAATCCTTCAGAATTAGATTGGAGCAAAGGCAAGCTAATAGCTTTATGAGAAATCAATATACTATTAAAAAGATATAAACAAATGAAAAATAGAAGGCAATGTGAAATGTCTCCTTGAGAATACAACACTGACCTGGAAAATAGATCCAGGGGGGACTATTTAAAAATTATTGGACTACCTGAAAGCTATGATAAAAAAAGAACCTAGAAATCATCCTCGAAGAAATTCTCAAGGAAAATTGCTCTGATATCTTTTAACCAGAGGACAAAATAGAAGTTGAAGTAATTCACTTATCAACTCTTAAAAAAGAAGTCCCCAAAGAAAACTCCCAGGGATGTTATAGCCAGGTTCCAGAGTTCCCAGATCAAGATGAAAATATTACAAGCTGTCAAGAAGAAACAGTCTGTATATTGTGGAAGCACAATCAGGATAACACAGGCTCAAGCAGCTTCTATATTAAGGAATCAAAGGGCTTGGAAGATGATATTATGAAGGTCAAAGGAGCTAGGATAATACCAAGAATCATCTACCCAGCAAAATTAAGTATAATGTTCCAGGGGAAAATATGATCATATTCTGGAGATCAAAGGAGCTAGGATTAAAACCAAGAATCACCTACCTAGCAAAATTGAGTACAATATTTCAGGGGAAAATATCGTCATTCAGTGAGGTGGAAGACTTTCAAGCATTCTTGATGAAAAAAACTAGAGCTGAATAGAAAATTTGACATTCAAATACAAGACACATAAGAAGGTAAACAGGAAAAAGAAGTCATGAGGAACTTATTAAAGCAGTGCTATTTACATGGAAAAACTGTAATTATAAATCAGGAGGATTTTCTCAGTATGAGGATATTGAAGGGAATATATGTCTATTTGTAATTGTGTGTATATGTATACACACACATGTACACATATTCACACATATGTATATATACATACATATTTATGTATGTATAGAGAATGCATGTGTGTATCAATATATATGTGAGTGCATATGTATACATAGACAGAGGCCACAGGATCAGTTGAATAGAAAGGGATGATATCTGAAAAATAAAATTAATATGTGAGGGAGGAAGATAATGAGAGAAGGAGAAAAGGGGAGATATATAGGTCAAATTGTCTCTTATAAAAGAGGTAAGAGAAAACTTACAGTGGAGGGGAAGAGCAGGAAGGTGAAAGGGAATTGAAAAACTTAACTCTCATTGAATTTGAGTTCAGGAGAAAACAACATACACACTCATTTTGGTACCTTACCCTACAGGAAAGCAGGGGCAAAGGGGATAAGAGGAGGAATGATAGAAGGAAGGCCAGACTGAAGGAGAGGGTAGTTAGTAGCACATACATTTGAAAAGTAGCAGGATAAAATTATAAAATAGAATAAGTGAGGGGTGGGATAGGATGGAAAGAAATATAGTTAGTCTTTCATAATTTAACTACTACGGAAATGTTTTTTGTTACTACACATGTGCAACCTATATTATATTGCTTATCTTTCCAGTGTTTGTGGGTGAGGATGAAAGAAGGGAAAGAATCTGAATATCAATGTTTTAAAAACAAATGTTAAAAAAATGTTTTTCCATGCAACTGGAAAATAAGATATACTGGCAGTGTAGTATAGAAATCCATCTTGCCCTACTAGAAAATTAGATGGGGTATGGGAGAGGATATGAGAGAACGGATTCAGGGAAGGGGTCTTCATTAGGCTTGTTATATTGGGGTGGAGTGGGGGAAAGGTAGGGAGAAAATTTGTAACTCAAAATTTTGTGGAAATGAGTGTTGAAAACTAAAAATACATTTAAGTTTTTTTAAATAGTTCAGAATATGGGATTGGTCTGCATTTCTTCACATTTTTTTTTCATTCATTCCCTTGATATTTTTGATGCTTTGTTTTTCCAGACAAATTTTATTTTTTCTAGGTTTCAGAATAATTCTTTGGTAATTTTATTGTTATAGTAATGGATAAGTAAATTAATGGGTAGTATCTTCATTTTGTTGTGACTCAGCCTGCTCCTGAGAAATTAATATTCTTTAGTTTTTTAGATCTGACTTTGTTAGTGTGAAAAAATATTTTGTATGTGTTTTTAAGTGTCTGTTTGTAGCTCTAAAATATTTTGTAATATATAGTTATTTTAAATAGAATTTCTTTATTTCTTATTGCTGGGTTTCATTGGTAATATAGAGATATACTGGTTAATTATGTGCATATATTTTATATCCTAGAATTTTGCTAAAGTAACTAATGATTTTAACTAGGTTTTTTTGGTTGTTTTCTAGGGTTCTCACTGTATACTATTGTATTATCTGCAAAGAGTCATAGTTTTATTTCCTTGTTGCCTATTTTCATTCCTTCAATTTACATTTTTTCTTTCTGCTGCAATTTGCATTTCAAGTAATATATTGAATAATAGTAATGATAGCAGACATGTGAGCTTTTCCCTGATAATATTTGGAAGGCTTCAAGGTTATTGCTTTTACAGCTAAATTTTGCTCTTGGTGTTTTGTAGATCTCAATTGTCACTTAAAGGAAAATTCCATTTATTTCTTTGCTTCTTAGCATTTTAAAGAGTAACTTATGTTACATTTTCTCAAAGGATTGTTCTCCATCTATTAAAATTAGCATATGATTTTTTTGTTGATTTGTTATCTTAAATTATTCTTTGTTTCTTTTTTTTTGGAGGGGGAAAGGAAAGATAGTTGAGATTAAATGATTTGTCCAAGGTCACATGGCTACTAAGTGTTGAACATGGGTCCACCTGACTCCAGGGCCAGTGCGTAATGGTAATTAATTTAGCAGGTATTTAGCCCTTAGTTACTAAGGACCAAGTACAGAAGGTATGAACTTTTGTCTCCTGTGCGAAAGAAAAAGGTGTGAATTCTGTTTGCTGTGTGAAAGAGACAGAGGGCATGAACCAGGAGGAGGTCAGTGTGTATATAAGAAGAGTTCTAGAGACAGAGAGACAGAGTCAAGACTTTTCCTCCTGGTGGCTCCTGGTGGAAGAAGAAAGATTGTACCAGCATCTGAGAGCTGGGGTGCTGGACTGAGAACTGAGTAGGAGTTTTCTATAAGACCAGAATCTGGTGAAGGCTGAAGTTGCTTGGAAGGCTGCCTGGAAGGCCTGCTGGAAGGGTGAGCTTCCTTCTGGGTCCTAGGGTCAGCCAAACTGCTGGAGGACTGAAGAAGCATGACCAGGATAAGCCTTTGTTTGTTTATGTCTTGGTTGAGCCTTGAGTTCTTGGAAACAGAAGTTGTGAAGTGTTTGAAGTGTGCAGAACTCTGTGAACTTCAGTGTGTAATAAGAACTGCCTGGAGGACTGGACAAGGAGATGGGATCTGTCTGTCTTTGAACCCAGGTGACTGGTGGATTCAGGTAGGAGCTGGGACCGTGGAAGGGTATCCAGGGAATCTGAGAGAACACCCCAAGTCAAGATGAAGAAAAGGCCTCTCCTAGGGTATAGAATGCCTGATGAAATTGAAGTTTACCAGACACTGAGGGGTGGAGGTTTTGTGTAATTTTCTTTTTCTTAATTTTTTTTTGATTTTTTGGAGGGCAATTGGGGTTGTGACTTGCCCAAAGTCACATATCTAGCAAGTGTGTCAAGTGTCTGAGTCCAGACTCCTGGTGCTCCTGACTTCGGGGCTGGTGCTCTACTCACCGTCCCACTTAGCCACCCTTATAAATTTATAATGATTGTATTTAGTGACTGATTGCTAGATAAGTGACTGATTAAGTTAATCTATAATTGCCTTATGTGTAGAAGACTTATTATTGTATTGTGAATTGCTTGAATGCTTAAGAAAGGAGGATTTCCTCCTTAGGGAAACGAGATGATTATTCTTTTTTTTCTAAATATTGTGGCCACTGTAATGAAAACTCTGTGGCCATTCTAATGTTAAGCTATTGTGAATACTATATTGTGATTTTCTGTGATAAAATGTTAAGTTGTGAATATTATATTTTGATTTATTGTGGATGTTTGCCTTGATTTGTAATGGAATAACTGCTCATTATATTGGGTAAACTGAACCTTAAAAGCTGTTCACAGTAACATTCTTTTGGGCATCTTCTATTGCATGGCATTACACAGTGCTCCATTCATTGCACCACCTAGTCTCCCCTATATGTTTTTCTTAATATAGAACCAGCAGTGCATTTCTGATATAAATCCCAAAGGGTCAGTGAATGATCTGTGTGATATATTGCTGTCCTCTCCTTATTAATATTTTTATTTTTGCATTAACATATGTTAGTAAAATTGGCCAGTAGGTTTTGTTCTTTCTCTCTCTCTTTTTCTCCTTTGTTTTCCCTGCTTTATGTATCAAAACCATATATGTTTATTTAAGAGAAATTTGATAAAACTCCTTAAGAATATTTTCATATAATCTAGCAATTTTTGGCTTAAATGTTTCTTAAATATTTTATAGAATCATTTGTAAATCCAGGCCTTAAGTCCCTCCCTACCTTAGGGTAATCATCTATGGTGTTTTCATTTTCTTTCTCTAAGAAATTGATAATCAAGTATTCTATTTCCACTTCTGATAATTGGGGATTAATTTTATTTTTAACATATTCATCTATTTTGCTTATATTCTCAGTTTTACTGACATATATTTGGTTAAAACTCTTAATAATCACTTTAATTTCATCTTTTGTAGTGCATCCTTTTTCCTCTTTAACATTTGGTTTCCTTTCCTATTCATAATCAAGTCAACCAATGCTTTTTCTTTTATTATTTTTTCTCATTAATCCAGTTTCTAATATTGTTTATTATTTTAACTTTTCATTTTAATTTTATTCATGTCTATATTGATTATCCAGGATGCACCCTACTGTTTAATTGAGTAATTTTAATTTTTCCTTTCCCTTATTTTTAGATAGTTACTACTTTTCTTTTTCAGAAAGTACATTTTTTTTCTTTCTTTTCTAATGATTTCGATAGGAATAGATTTTGTCTTTTATTGTTTCATGCTACTTCATGGATTCATTAGCTTCTACTTGCCCAATTCTAATTTTTAAAGAACTATTTTCTTCAGTGAATTTTTTTAGCCTCTTTTTCCACTGAATAGTTATTTTTTCTCCCAGGAGATTTTTTATTCAATGAATTTTTTGTACTTCTTTGACCAATCCTCCTCTTTAAATATTTCTTTTCTTCAGTGGATTTCCATACCTCTTTCACCATTTGGCCAATAATATGTTAAAGATAATATTTTCTTCAGTATTTTTGTGCCTCATTTATCATGTTATTCTTTTTTGATATAATTTTCTTCTGTCACTCTCATTTCCTTAAATGATTTTTCCACTATCATTATTTATGTTTGAAAATATTTGTTGTGATTTTCCAGGATTTCTTTTGGTGTTTTTGTCTTAGTTCATTTTCTTTGGAGGTATTGCACATGGCTTTCTGGAAATCATTGTCTGCTTTTTGTGTTTTGGTGTTCTCTGTCACTGAAATAGTATTTCATGGTCAAATTTTTTAAACTTATTTTCCAGCCTATTTCTTGATTTTGAACATTGTATTTGACATTTTTTTCTCATTGCTCTTTTCAAAGTGATTTCTAAAAGTGTGAAAGATTTAGGTGTCTCTAAGGTGGTGTGATCCAGATAGAAGTGTGGTCACTGCTTTCCCTATCTACACTCTGTTCCTTTACCAGGAATGGCCCATGATCCTTCCCTCCACCAGCCATAAGTGCTGCTCCTCTCTGTTCCCTTGGGACTACAAATGGCAATAAACTTCTGAGTCACAGATTTTGTGTTGAAAAGAGCCTCTCTTCCCTGGAACTGTAACCTGAAAGTGATTAGAAGCAACAAACTGTCAGATATCAGTCCTGTGCATCATGCTAGCCCAGAAGTCCTCTACAATCTCCTTATCACCAGTGTCTGAACCCCTTACAATCTCTGGCCTACTATCTTCTGCCACCACTCTTGTCTCCACATTCAAGGACTGTAGTTTGTGCTGCCACCACTTGGGTCTCAGGTCAGCTCCAAGTACAATGTCACAAACTTCTATCCTCCTAAGTTGCTGTACTGAAAAAAAATTCTTACCATAACCTTTTCTTGACTCTGCTGCTCTAGAATTTGATTTGGAAAGGAATGTTATTAAAGCTTGGATTTAGTACTTTCTCGCTGCCATCATGGCTCCTGTATTTTTGTTACTTCATTTCTAGGGGAATGTATGCATAAATTGCCACAGGGAGAATGCATCCAATCCAAAGTGCATAAAAAAATTTCCTCCGCTGGGACAAACTATCAGGAGGCTAAAAGGCAAGAAAATTTATTTAGTGGGTATGGACTACAGTTCTCTACAGGGGCAAAATCAATATCTCTGGTGGCAAAGTACAGAGCCCTCAAAGTCACAGATCATGTCAAGGTTTACTCACTTTGCTTTTTAATAGAACTATGAAAAGTGAAACTACATTTAGCCTCATTCCATATAACAATCACTCAGAAACTTTACTTACACAATAGAAAAAAGAGTGAATCCAAAATTCAACAGAATTTTATACTGGAAAACATTCAGAACCAGTTGTTTGATTTTGAAGCATAGATTATACAATTTATTGATGTAGAATCATTTCCAACACCAAAGCATTAAGATATCCGAAGAAAACCCCATTATATTCACAGAGAAATACAGCTTCCTTAAGGGCAGAGCCTATTTTTGGTTTTGTTTATGTTTCCAGTACTCTAAACCTTATCTAATACATAGCAGTTGTTTAATGACTTCTTGTTGAACAGAATTAAACTTGCTTATTTGTTATGATTCTATGTATTTTCCCTAAATTTACAGATTTTTAAATTTCTTTATGTTTATCATCTTAAGGGCATGTTGAAGAGTTTTTAATGCTTTCACTAAATTGATTTTAAATATCACTCTAAAATGATTTAATTATGGAATGTATCTTGAAGATCCTATCTAGCATGTTGATCTTCTTAGCTTCTTCTATAGTTCTCCTCCTTCCCCTCTAATACCATAGATCCAGTACGAGACCTACATCTAGATCTGGACACAGAGCTTAGACCCGGATCTGGATGCAGATCTTGGTTCTAGATCTAGATCTGGATCTAGTTCTAGATCTTGAGCTTCATTTTACTTGTAGCCTAAATTCTTTGTTTTAGACATTATACTTGCAGACTGTATAGAGGAACAAGAGTTTTCCTTATTTCCTTTAAAATATTTTGTTGAAACTTAGTATTAAACATCAACACAACCACTTGAGCTTATTTGGTAAAGTAATACCATTAAATTAATTCAAATGGCCAAAATGTAACTTTTTCGTGGTTATTATGAAGTTATCATTTCTGTATGTACCTTTTTCCCCAGAAGAAATTCTCCCTTATCTAAGATATCATGTCTGCTTCTTTACCTGTTTTACTGCCTCTCTGACAAGGGGCAGAAGGAGTGTTGTACCATAAGTCTTCTACAGTTAGAATCGTAATACTTATTTCTCACTGCTTTGTTCAGAGTTTAAAGAATTTGAAAAAAGTTTCTATTTCTTTTTATTTGTTGATATTCAATAACTTTGTATCAAGTGTAGATATATGAGAGAGAAGTTGGTAAATTGGTGAGCTTGATGACTTCAAAGTTTAGTAAAATGTTTCCTAGGAGTACTTTAAGAGTACTATTTGTTAGAATTTCAAATTATAATGGTACCCTTTCTGCCTTCTGTTTTTATTCAATTATTAAAGGACAGATTTTCATATAAGGAGTTTCATATTTCATTATAATGAAAAAGTTGACATTTGAACATGGCACTGATATTTCAATAAATGATGCTAATGACAATGTTTCTATACTTGTATATCTTCCAGAAAAAATGAAATTAATTCAGAACATTTTAATTTCATAACACATGTAAATAATTTTGTCAGAAATCTGAGATACAGGTGATATTTTCAGAATAAGTTAATCCTTCGTATCTCCTCACCTGGCTGACCCAAATGGAAAGAGAGGGACAGTATGATAGTACAATTAGACAGATTCAGAACTGACTTGATTGTCAGATCCTCATAATTGATAGGTGTTTAGAATTGCTATCTCATTTTGTACCTCCAGAGTAGCCATGGAAGATAGGTGCTGTCATTATTCTCATTTTATAGATGAGGAAATTGAGGCAGACAGAGGTTACTTTTCCAGCATTAGTCAGCTAATAAATGATGGGGGTGGAATTTGGATTCAGGCCTTCCTGATTCCAAGTTGAAAGCCTTTTCAGATGATTACTTACTGCCTTCTCCCAGACCAATTTCATCTATATATTTATTGTAATGAAGAGATCATTTTTTAAAATGGTGTCTTCAAAATGTATATGCATTAATGTTCAATCTTTTTTAATTCCTTCCTCTTTTAAAATGAATCTAGCTTCCTTTAAAATAGTCTAATAGAAAGGAACACTTTCAGACATTTATATCTTTTATTTTAGTTTTGACTCTCAAAATATTGCATAGGAAAAGTATAAAGGAAGTTTGATTATGCAAAATATATTTGCTTTTCATTGAGCACAAAGGGGAAGAGAAAATTTTAGAAGTATTGGCAGACACATACTAATGGATTGCCCTCTTTATATGGAGATGCTCAGCACAACATGGCTTTGTGCCAGAAAACTCACAGGGCCCGTGCTAATGTGATAATAAATATTTATGTTGTGATATATTAGCCCACATCCTGAGATAAATGTGATTTATTCTGTTTGGTTTAGAGATGCAATCTTTTTTTTAACTATCCTGAAATAGTGAAAAAAAAAGCCTAGGAAATATTTTACTAAGAAATTTCACAGCTTTTTTTGGGGGGGGGCAGAGTGGGAGATCTGGTAAGTCTTCTGTTATTTCTGATTGTAATGTATTTATGCCTATGAACTGGAAATTAGATTTTATGCAGGCTATATTTTCTTTGTTAACAATTGTATATTAACTTCTAAGTTTCCTATAATAACTTCTTATCCTAATAATTTCAAGAAGGCATTAGAAGCAAGACAGAGATAAGATATGTATTATATCTTCTTTTTTCATGAATGTCTATTGTCAAAGAATTTGTCACCTAGTGACCAATTATTGGCAATACTGGTTTTTAGGAATCTGACATAAAATCCTGAGGGGACTGGAATCAAAACTTTTTCAATGGTAGATTCTTACAGACTTTGCATTCTGATGAAAAGCTTTGAAAATATAGGGTCACATCCAAACCATAAAATATGCTTTTATGTACACTCTTTTCTGATTAGTAGTAGTTTACATGCAAATGGTAAAATCATTTGAGGTTTATGATTTTCTTTGATGTACTTCTGTACCTCAAAGAACTTATATTCTTATGGAGGGAGACAGCAATGCAAGGTTGTATGTAATAATATTTTTTAAATATTTTTCTCAATTACATGTGAACGGATTTTTTTAACATTGATTTCTTTTCATTTGAATTTCAAATTCACTTCCTCCATTTTGCCCCTACCTACTCATTGAGAAGGCAAGAAATTTGTGTAGATTATACATTTTTAGTCTTACAAAATATTTGCATATTAGTTATGCCACAAAAAAGGCAAATAGACCCAAAAAATCCAAGACAAAGTTTTTTTTTTTAAATTACACTCCAGTCTCCATTCAAATTCCATCAGTTCATTCTCTGAAGGTGGATAACCTTTTCAATAATTAGTGCTTCAGAACTTTCTTGGATGCTTAAGTTGCTGAGAATACCAAGGTCATTCACACCTGATCATTGCCCAATATTATTATTACAGTGTACAGTGCTCTCCTGGTTCTGCTCATTTTGGATTTGATCACTTCATGTAAGCCTCTCCAGGTTTTCCAAGTGCTCATAATTTCTTATATTGCAATAATATTTTATTATTATCACATACCAAAGCTTGATGACTATACCCCTAATTTCAAAATATTTGCCAAAGCAAAAATAACTGCAATGAATAATTTTATACATATAGGTCCTTTTGTTTTTCTTTGATCTCTCTGAATTACTGTTTGGAAGTGGTACTTAACTGGATCCAAGGGCATGTATAGGTGGAGAGCAATTTGGACATAGTTCTAAATTCAGATGAAAAATCCTACAACACTAGATTAGTCTCCCTATTTTTCCACATAAGCTCCAAGATTTGTCATTTCCTTTTTCTGACATATTAGTTAATCTAATAGGCGCAAGTTGGTACATCTGAGTTGTTTTGATTTGCATTTCTCTAATCAATAGTAATTTTGAGAATTATTTTATATGACAATAGATAGCTGATGTCTTCTTCAATAAATTGCCTTTTTATATCATTTAATCTTTTATTAATTGAGCAGTGAGTCTTATTTTTACATATTTGACTCAGTCATCTACATATTTAAAAAATGAGGCCTTTATCAGAGAAACTTGCAGTAAATTTTCTCTCTAGATTTCTGTTTTCCTTCTAATCTTGTATTCATTAGTTTTATTTAATCAAAACCTTTTTAACTCAATATATTTTAAATTATTCATTTCAAATCCTGTAATTATCTATATCTCTTGTTTGGTTAAAAAAATCTTCCCTTATCCAAAAATCAGAAAGGCAAAATCTTCCATGCTCCTCTAATTTGCATATGGTATCATCTTATATGTCTAAATAATATACTGATTTTTACCTTATCTTGGGATCTGGTGTGAGAAGTTGGTCTAAAACTAGTTCCTGCCATATAAGTTTTCAGTTTTCCCAGCAGTTTTTGTATAATGAGTTTTTGTTCCAAAATATTGGATACTTTGGTTTTTGAAACATCAAATTACTCTGGTAATTTGCTGCTATTTATTCTGTACTTAATCTGTTTCACTGATCCACCACCCTATTTCTTAGCCTGTACCAGATTGTTTTGATGAAAACCACTTTGTGACACAGTTTGAAATCTGGCACTTCTAAGATAACTTCCTTCACTTTTTTTTATTATCCTGATACTCTTGGCCTCATTGTTCTTCCAGATAACATTTTTTCATTATTTTTCCTAGCTCTCAGAAATATTTTTTTCATACTTTAATTGGTATGACACTAAATAAATGAATTATTTTGTGTAGAATTTCATTTTTTATTATATTGACTTGGCCTACACATAAGAAATTAGCATTTCTTCACTTGTTGATATGTGATATTATTTATGTGAGATATGTTTTGTAATTGTGTTTATATAATCCCTGAGTTTTTCTTGACAGACTGACTCCCCCAAATTTTAAATTGCCTGCAGGAATTTTAAATGTAGGTTCTCTCTCTCTCTGTCTCTTCTGTTGGACTTTACATAAATTATGGATAGATATGCGTGTATGTGTGTATGCATATATATACATATACATACATAGATATGTATATGCATAGGTGTGTATATATATGTATATACATATGTGTGTGTGTGTATATATATATATATATATATATGTATATATATGTATAGTGGGTTTATTTTAGATCATGCAACTTTTCTAAAATTGTTAGTTTTTTCAACTAATTTTTAGTTAATACTCCAGGATTCTCTAAGTACAACATGATATCTGTAATCAATGATAATTTTGTTTCCTCACTGACTGTTTTTATACTTTGATTTTTTCTTCTTGCTGGAGTTAACATTCCTGGAACAATATTGAATAACAGTGGTGCTAATGGATATGCTTATTTCACCCCTGATCTTTTTTGAAAGACTTTTAGCTTATCCCCATTACTTCTAGTGCTTGCTGATGAATTTAGATACATATTACTTATAATCATAAGAATATTTCTATTTGTTTCAATGCTTTTAAAAGAAACAGATTTCATATTTTGACAATGATGTTTCTATATCCATTGATATATTTATGTTATTTTTGTTGGTTTTCTTGTTCATATGGTTAATTATGCTTACAGTTTCCATAATATTTATTTCTGGCATAAAACCCATCTGTTTGTATTGTATGATCTTTGTGATATATTTGTTTAATCTCTTTCCTAGTATTTTATTTAACATTTTTGCATCAATATTAATTAGGAAGATTGGTCTCTAGTTTTCTTTTTTTCCCCCCTGCTGTTTTTGCTCTCCATATTGTAAGTATCAGCACTATATTTGTGTCATAAAAGAGATTTGGCAGGATTACTTTGTGTACTTTTCACAGTCATTTATACAGTATTGGAATTAACTGTTCTTTAAATGTTTAGCAGAATTCCCTTGTCAATCCATGTGGTCCTGGATATTTTTCCTTGGTAGCTCATTTATACCTTTCTCAAATTTATTTTCTAAAACAGGGCTACTTAAGTATTCTATTTTCTCCTCTGTGAATCTGAGACATTAAAATTTTATATAATATTGATCCATTTCACTTATATAATTAATTTATTTGCATATAATTGAGCAAAAATCTCTTAATTGCTTTAATTTCATCTTCATTTGTGGTGAGTCCCCCTTTTATTTTTGATACTGGTTATTTGGTATTCTTTCAATCAAAATAACAAATGATTCATATAATTTTCTAGTTTAGCTATTAGAAAAAATGTTTTTCTAACTTTCAACTTTATTGATTTCTCTTTGATTTTCAGGATTTCCACTTTGGTATATAATTGGTGTTTTCAATTTGTTCTTTTTCTAGTGTTTTTTAAAATTATATACCCAATGGATTTATTTTATCTTTATCTATTTTGTACATATAAGTGTTCAGAAATATAAATTTCTCCTTATATATTCATTTGGTGCCTCACATGAATTTTGATAAGTTCTCTCATGGTTTTCATTTTCTTTAATGAAATTATTGATTTTTCCTTTGATTTGTTCTTTAAGCCATTCATATTTTTAGGATTAGATTGTTTAGTTTCCAATTATTTTTTAATCTGTATTCCTCTGGACCTTTACTAAATATGTATTTTAATTGTTTTTCATTTACTTATGGTATGAAAAGGATGCATTCAATATTTCTGCATTGAACTGTGAGGTTTTTATTCTTTCCTAAATGGTCAAATTTTATATAAGCTCCATAGATAGCTGAAGAAAAAGATATAATAATCCTTCCTATTACCATTCAGTTTATTTCAGAAATTTACCATATGAAACTTTTCTTCTGGTTTATATAGATTTTTTTGGTTGTAATCCTGGCTTCTTTGCCTTCCAAAATATCATATACCAAGACACTCTGCTCTTTAATACTTAAGTTACTAAATCTCATCTAATCCTTATGGTGGTTCCATGATATGTAAATTGTTACTTTCTGACTGCTTGAAAAATTTTTTTTTCATTACCAGTGTGTTGTAGAATTTGACTGTAATATTCCTTGTGCTTTTCATTTTAGTGTCCTTTTTCAGGGTGTAATTGGTGGGTTCTTTCAATGCTTCAAATCTTTCCATTTTTATTTTACTGCTTGATTCTGGCATATCAGAGCAGTTTTTCTTAATTTCTTAAAAGATATTTTCTAGGATCTTTTTTAAAAATGTGGCTTTCAGGGGGGCGGAGCCAATATGGCGGCATAGAAACAGCAAGGTCCTGCAGCTCCCAAACAACCACCCTAAACACCCATATAATATGACGCAAGACAAAGTCTAGGACTCTCAGACTCACAAGAGTACAGAAAAAATATCTCTTGCTGAAGGCAGCTCGGCAGCAGGGGCTCATCGCACCGGGCCAGGAGCTGAGTCTGGCCCAGCCTGAAGCCGAGACTGCAGCCAGGCCCAGGTGGTGGGAAGGAGTCAAGCTGAGTCAAGTGGAGATGAGCAGCAGCCAGTCTGCAGGAGAGAAGATCTATAGCATCCAGCAATTCCACATCTACCAAGGTGTGAAAAACAGGCATTGGAGAGGGGCAGCTTGGCAGAAGGTGCTCATCCTGCAGGCCGGCTCCACCAAGACCAGCCCAGGCCAAAACAGAAACATAAAACACGGCCAGACCAGGCCACAGGGTGGCCAAGAGGAGCCAAGCCTCCCAAGCCACAGTGTGAGTCTACCCTGCAGAACTGATCTACAGCATCTGGAGACATCTTCACATCTGTTAAATCAAAAACAATAAGGATTAAGAAAGATCAGTGAAAGGGAGTGAAGCTTTCAAACTAATTTTGGGGGAGGAAAAGCAGTTCAGCCATTCTGCCTCAGGGGCAAGGAAGCAGTGGGGGAAGAGCAGGATCTGCAGTAACTGGCGGCTGCTCCCTCTAGGCTGCTTCAGAGCCCCTGGCCTACAGACCCTGCAGGGGGGCTGAATTACTTGATCAGGGCCAAGTGCTCTCATGTTGAGCAACCTGGATCTGGATCATGGGTGGTGGTGGTCCTGGGGTGCGCTCTCAGAAACCCAAAGCTGGGGGGGGGCTGCAACACCCCCCGATAGCTCTGGCAGCTGGGAAAACACCAGTGATTTGGAACAGAGCTTTCCCCCATGGAAGTATAGTTTCACCAAGCTAAAAAAAACAACCAATTAATTGACTGGCCAACATGAGGAAAAGGAAGCAAAATAAGAACAGCAATAAAATTCTAGAATACTTTTTTGTGGACAGAAAGGATCAAAGCATGGAATGAGAGGAAGACAACACAGTCAGCACTCCCACACCAAATTCTTCCAAGACACTTGAAGAATACCTAGCAGCTATAGAGCAGCTGAAAAAAAGACTTTGAAAAACAAATAAGAGAAGTGGAGGAAAAATTGGGAAGAGAAATGAGAATGATGAAAAATGATCATGAAAAGAGAGTCAACAACCTGATTGAACAAAACAACACTTTAAAGAATAGATTAACTCAAATGGCAACAGAGGCCCAGAAAGCCAATGAGGAGAAGAATGCCTTAAAAAGTCGAATTTCCCAGATGGAAAAAGAATCTCAAAAGCATTCTGAAGAGAATGATTCCTTCAGAATTAGAGTGGAGCAAGTGAAACCTAATGACTTTATGAGAAACCAAGAC
>CM053594.1:165081160-165102508 GCA_028646575.1 Pseudocheirus occidentalis | reverse complement strand
GAGAAACCAGCTTCACATTTTAAGATTCAATCAATCAATTCACCTGGTTTCCCTAAGAGGGGAATCAGCTTAACTTCACATTTAAAGATTCAATCAATTAATTAACAAAAGGAATGACCTAGTTTCCCTAAGAAGGAGTTGATTCAATCAACAATTCACAATATACTAATCTTCCACTCATGGGATAACAATTAAATTTAGTTTCCAAACAAAGTTCTTAGACAACCACACAAACCTTCCACCCCTTGATTTCCAACAAACCTTAGTTTAGTCCAAGGGGAGGCCTTTTCTTCATTTTGTCTCTCTGATTCCCTGGATCTTCTTCCCTGGTCCTAGCTCCTTCCTGAGTCTGTCAAACAATCACTTAGAGTCAGGAGCAGAAAGCTTACAGGTTCTTGTCCAGTCCTCAGGGATGAACAGCTCCCAGGTCCTTGTCCTCAGCAAACATCAGTTTCATCCAAGGGGAAGACTTTTCTTCATTTTGACTCTGGGTGGTCTCTCTGATTCCCTGTATCCTCTTCCCTGGTCCCCGCTCCCTCCTGAATCTTCCAGACAATCACCTAGGTTCAGGAGCTGAAAGCTGCCAGGCTCTCTTCCAGTCCTCAGAGATGAACAGTTCCTGGGTCCTTGTCCAGTCCTCAAGGCAATCCCTGGCACACACTGAAGTTCACTGGGTTCAGCACTCCTCAAACCCTTCAGGACTTCTCTTGCCTGGAACTCAAGGATCAGCCAGGCCACCAGCACACAAAGTCCCATCCTGGTCATGGCTTCAGTCAGCTTTCAGCTACTGGGAGAGGACACTCTCTGTCTCTCCCTCTCAGCTGACTTCAGTCTCCACGAATCCTCCTTCACTGAGGAGCCAACTCCAAAATCTATCTGTCTCTCTAAAATTCTCCTGCTTATAAGCATTGGCCTTCTCCCAAGTCAACAGGGGATTTCACACCTTTTCACCAATGGACAGAGTTCTATACTTAGCCCTATGTATCTGATCTAATTAGCCTTAAGTATCTGATCTACTTAGCCCTAAGTATCTGATCTACTTAGCCCTAAATATCAAACAAAATTGATTACCATTACACACATCCATCTGTCCATCTATCTATGTATCTATGTATCTATCTATCTACTTGTTTGTTTAAAAGTAGTCTGTGGAAGTCACTATATTCTGCATTCTTAAAAACTCTTAGATGATACAATAGAGAAGTATACACATAATACATTTAGCAGATTATGTGTATGTGTGTGTGAAAAAGAGAGACACTGAGAAACAGATAAAGACAGAGGCAGACAGAGAGAGACAGACACTATTTTAGAGGGTGTGTTTGGGTAAAATGCCTGAATAAGGAAATTTTATACAAGAGAGGAAAAGAAGTTTTCTAACATTTCTCTGCAGTACTTAGAAGTCCAGTATATTATTTCTAGATTTTTCAGCTCTACAATTTCCACTGTTGTAACTTAAAAAAACAGATTTTGATTCTTGGATAAATAAGTTGCTTTCCCTCCCATCTTCCTTGCATATAGCATTTGATTTTGCTTCTGCATGACCCACTCGAACTGATTCAGTTAGACATAAAAAAATATAGCTATCCAATTACATATAAAGCAACTTTAAATATCTTTTTAACTATTAACTTATTTTTAGTTTTATAAAATTCATTTCTACAATATTTTGAGTTTCAACTCCCTGTTTTCCCCACCCCCACTACAAGACAGTGAGTCTAGTGAATATACTTTTCCTCAGGGGAATCTCTCCCCTAACTTCCTGGTAGGGCAAAATGAATTTTTATCCACCAATGCCTTTTTATTTTATTTCCCAGTTCCATGTTTAAAACAATTTTTAACATTTGTTTGTAAGACTTTGATTTCCAGATACTTTCACTTCTTCCATCCTCACCCACTCCCATTGGGAGACCAGCAATTCAATATTGGTTGTACATGTGTAGGAATGTGAAACATTTCCATAGTAGTTATGTTATGAAAGACTATTTTCCTCCATCCTATCCTGCCTCCTCTCCCCACTTATTTGATTTTCTCTTTTCACCCTGTCCTTTTTCAAAACTGTTTGCTTCTAACTACCCACTCCCCAAATCTGACCTCCCTTCTATCATACCCCCTCTTACCCCTCCCACCTTACTTTGATATAGGGTAAGAGTGTGTATGTTATTCTCTCCTTAAGCCAAATTCAATGAGAGTAAGGTTCACACTTTTACATTTCTTCCCCTCCACTGTAACAGTTTTCTCTTGCCTCTTTTACAAGAGATAATTTACCCTATTCTATCTCTCCCTTTCTCCTTGTCCCAATATATTCCTCTCTCACCTCTTAATTTTTTTTAGCTATCATCCCTTCATATTTAACTGATCCCATACCCTCTGCCAATGTATATATGTACACACATATACACACTCACATGTATCTTATATACACACACATATATACATAAATATATATCTGTATGTATACATATATACATATATATTCCCTTCAATTATCCTCATACTGAGAAAAGTCTCATGAGTTACAATTATAATTTTTTCATGTAGAGATGTAAACAATTTAACTTGAATCAGTTCGTAATGATTTCTTTTTCCTGTATACATTCTCATGCTTCTCATGATTCTTGAATTTGAAAGGCAAATTTTCCATTTTTTCCACATATTTCATCAAGAATGTTTGAAAGCACTATATTTCATTAAATATCCATATTTCACCATGAATTATTATATTCAATTATTCTGGATAGCTTATTCTTGGTTTTAATCCTGGGTCCTTTCACCTCTGGAATATCATATTCCAAGCTCTTCAGTTCTTTAAAATAGAAGTTGCAAGATCTTGTGTTATCCTGATTGTGTTACTACAATACTAAAATTATTTCTTTCTGACTGCTTGTAATCTTTTCTCCTTCACCTGGAAACTCTGGAATTTGGCTATAAAATGCCTAATTTTCTTTTTGAGATCTTTTCCAAGAGGTGTTTGGTAATTTTTAAAAAAGGTCTGTTTTGCCCTCTGGTTATAGAATATCAGGGTAAGTTTCCTTAAAATTTCTTGAAGAGTGATTTCTAGGCTCCTTTTTTGATCATGGCTTTCAGGTAGTCCAATAATTTTTAAATTATACCTCCTACATATATTTTCCAGGTCAATTGTTTTATCTAATGAGACATTTCACTTTGCCTTCTATGTTTACATTTGTTTGGATCTATTTTATAGTATCTTGATTTCTCATAAAGTCAGGGCAGGGATCAGAACATGTTCTTCTCTCACCCAGTTCCAACTGAGTTCCCCAATGACCTTTTACTTTATCTTTGGTATATAAGGGTTTAAAAGTCTGGAAACCTCCACAGCTGCCAGTGATTTACTCTCCTTAAGTCTGTTCTGACCAGTCTGGGCTGCAAGTCTGGACTAGCTCTACTAAAATGGGACTGTGCTTCGCCCCCAGTAGACCCTCCCTATTGGCCTACCAGGCCGCCTTCAGCAGGAGATTTGTTTCTCTCTATCATTTTGTGGTCTCTGTAGCTCTGAAAAATTTTTAGAGTGATTGTTTTTTTCACCTATTGGAGTTGGTTGCAGTGGGAGCTCAAACAAGCTCCAGCTTTTGCTATGCCATCTTTGCTCTGCCTCTGTTAACATACTTTCTCTAAATTTTGGTTTCCAAATTCTCTCCCTTCTTGCCTCTGCTCCTTCATTGATAAGGCAAGTAATTAGATATTGCTTATACAAGTGCAGTCATGCAAAACAAATTTCTATATTAGTTATGATGACAAAGAAAACACAGACAAAATAAATCTTTAAAAAATACTGTGACATGTATCAAGGAAAAAACACTTTTAAAAGGCCATTAGAGTTCTTGTGTCCTAAATTGAATGCTTTTTTTTTCCAGAATGCATACTTTATCATTAGAGAATTTAAAATATGAAAATATTCTAATTAGTGTTTTGATAAATTTTGGCTTTGCAGACAATTTTAACAAAAATCTAATTATACCTTCAAGTTCATAAGGAATACTATTGACTTTTTAAGTGATTTTTTTTCATGGCATATGGTTCCCAAATCAAGGAGAAAATATTACAAGTTGACAAGAAGAAATAATTTGAATACTGTGGAAACACAATCAGGATAACCCAAGATCTAGCATCTTCTACATAAAGGGAGCAAAGGGCCTGGAATATGATATTCCAGAGATCAAGGGAGGTAGGACTAAAACAACGAATCACCTGCCCAGCAAAATTGAGTATTAATGTTTCAGGGTAAAATATGGTCATTCAACGAAGTGAAGGACTTTCTAACATTCTTGCTAAAAAAAAAAAAAACAGAACCAAATAAAAAATTTGGCATTCAAATACAAGAAACATGAGAAGGTAAACATGGCAAGGAAATTATAAGGGACTTATCAAAGTTGAACTATTTATATGCCAACATGGAGAAATGATCATTGTAACTTATGAAACTTTTCTCAGTATGAGGATAAGTGAAGGGAATATAAATGCATATATATATATATATATATAATATACATATATATGTTTATATATATAAATGCATATGTACACAAATATATACATATACATACATATATATACACCTATAAATGTATGTATGTGTGTGCATGTGTGTATGTGTATATGCATACATACACATACACATATACACCCATATGTATGTATACATGCACTTATGTTTATATAGGAGGATATACATGTATGAATACATTGCTGAGTGTGTGTATATATGTACATAGACAGAGAGCACAGGATCAATTCAATTGGAAGGGATGATATTTTAAAAGGTGAATTTGAGAGGTGGGAGAAGTATAGAATGAGAGGAGACAGGGAGAGACACAATGGTGTTAATCATCTCATGTAGAAGAGACAAGGGATAACTGTTACAATGGAGGGGAAGAACATGAAGGCAAAAGGGAATGGGTCAACCTTGCTCTCATTGAATTTAGCTTAGGGAAGGAATGACATATACTCTAAATTGGATATCTTGCCCCACAGGAGAGTAGGTGGGATGGGGTTGAGAGGTGGGATGATGGAGGGTAGGACAGGGGAGAAAGTGTGTCAGAAGCACACACTTCTGTAAAGGGACAGGGACAAAGTAGAGAATAGAACAAGGATGGGGGTGGGATAAGAAGGAGGGAAATACAGTCAGTCTTTCACAATATGTCCACTGAGGAAATGTTCTGCTTAACTACACATGTATGGCCTGTACACACACATGCACATACACATATTTATTATTATTATTGTTAATAATAATAATAGGAATAATTATTACATGCCACTGGGAATTAAGATATATAAGCACTGGTGTAGGGATATCCATCTTGCCTGACCAGAAAGTTATAGGGATGATGGTGGAGGACATAGGAGAGTACAGATTGGGTAAGGGGGTATACAGTGGGATCACTGTTTTGGTGTGGTGGGTAGGTGAAAGATGGGGAGAAATTTGTATCTCAGAACCTTATGGAAATGAATGATGTAAACTAAAAATAAACAAAAGTTAATTTTTTAAAAAGTATCTGAGGCCAGATTTAAACTCAAGTCCTCCTGACTCCAAGGCCAGTGCTCTATTCACTGCACCCCCTAGCCGCCCCATTGTAGACATTTTCAAACTTAAAATAAACAATAAATATTCTTTCTTATACTTTGTCCTCATGTATATAAGTGTGTGTGTGTGTATATATATATATGGATATATGTATATTTATGTATATATAATATATATCACATAATGTGTTTGATATCAGATATCACACTTTATGACTGAAAAAGCAGAGATGTCTAAAGACTAATAAATGGTCCTACAAGATAATTGTTCAGCATTTTTTTTCATCTTCTACACTGAGGTATTCATGTAAATGTTCTTCAAATGTTAATAATGTTTGACCTAAAAAGGTTTTAGAATGATAAAGTATAATAAACCATGACTTCTGTTCCCGTATACACTTAGAACTAGGCCATGTGAAGAAAAAGAAAGTTGTGATCATTCCTTAAAACTTAGCTTTCTTCTAATTTTAAGGAATAATTGGGATAAAATTCCTTGAAATTTGAATATATGTTGGGTTATTTTAGGTGTATCATGTTTTGTTTGACAATCACTTCTAAAAACGTGGAATGCTTTAAAAAAATAAATACATGCCTTTAGCTATTATATTGCAAGTGCCTTAAATAAATTCCAACTGATGCTTTGCTGCTGTATCCAAGTAATACTAGTTTCTCAAAGATATAACAGGAGTTTACTGTTATAATGTCATGGATCTTTGACTATGGAAACCCTGAAGTATATGTATGCCACTCAACAAATATATAAATAGAAATGTTTCAATGAAGATAGAGCTTGAAATGACCTTATAAATCATCCAATCTACCTTTCCTTCTGCCAGATAATTCTGTAAATGAGGAAACCTCAGCATAGTGAACTTAAAAGATTTGCTCAATGTCAGATAGCTTTTTATTGGCAGACTTGGAACTTGAATTCAGGTTTACTGACTATGCAACAATGACACTTCTAATATACCAGAAATTATTTTCAGTATTCCCAAGAGAAAGGATATAGTGATAACATCTGAAACAGTGATGGAAATTGAAAGAAATTAAGGCTAGAATTATAGAGTTTTTAGAACTGGAGGTCCATCAGAAGTCACCTCATTATTCAATAAAGTGAAATCAGGAAGACATGGGTTAAAATACCACTTCACATACTTACTAACTGTGACTGGACAGACACTTTGTGTCTCTGTTTCCTCCTCAGTAATGTAAGGGGAGTGGATATTGACCTACAAGAAAGCTTCCATCACTATATATATGATCATGTGATCACATAGCTTCATTTAGAAAGTTGCAGTGACAAGGGCTTACAGTATTATAAGGTATTTCACTCATTTTTTCTGTAGTTCTAGTATGAAGTTTCCCCCCTTATATCTGAAAGAAATGGTTATGATTTCCAGAAATTGTTGCTAGATCTACCCTCCAGGAGCCAAGTGAATAAATACAAATCCCTCTTCCATTTGCTAGTCTTTTAGATTCTTAAAGATGATTTTCAAGATCCCCTAAGGACTTTTCTTCTTCAGGATAAATATACCTACTTTTTTTAAAACTAATCTTGTATCGCTTATTTTTGGGACTTCATCAAATGTCTGCAGAATCTATTTTCAATGCTTCATACACCTGAGGCTCTGGGGATGAATCAAGCCCAAATGAATCAGACAGTACACTGCATCTTTTATTC
The DNA here is from genome assembly GCA_028646575.1 of Pseudocheirus occidentalis. Taxonomy (NCBI): domain Eukaryota; kingdom Metazoa; phylum Chordata; class Mammalia; order Diprotodontia; family Pseudocheiridae; genus Pseudocheirus; species Pseudocheirus occidentalis. The sequence continues at coordinate 165,095,283 of CM053594.1, read as the reverse complement.
CTGTCATTCAGAATTGAGATGAATCACACTTTTCACCTTAACTACATCACTGAGCAGAAATATGCCAGGCCAAAAAATATAAATTCATTCCTGTTACCTTTTTGTACATTTTCATCACCTCTTATTGTCCTATGAACTTAGGTAGATGTTCAGTGTCTAAAAGCTGAGTTCTTGCTGCCTATAATACCTCTTCCTCAACATTCCTATAAAGCTGGTATTTCTGCTCAGGACCTCATCTTTCCTTTGTTTTCCCCAGTCAAAATTCCCCTACTCCTACATCAGTCCAGTATTAGGAAGATGGCAGCATGATTAAACTAATTCAAATAATTAATTCTTCAAATATTTCTGAGACATACACCTTTTAAAAAGGACAGTGATGTGAACAAAATTAATGCCTGAAATTTCCAGGCAATATGACAAGAGATGATGTGTTACCAACATTGACATCAATAAGTATTTATTTAAAAGTTATTATATTAGAAATCACTGTACTAGACACATCCAATAGAGAGATCATTAGCATATGCTAGCTACTCCTTAAAGAGTTTATAAACATATACATAAAATAAATTAAAGTAGGGAACTTTCCCAATATAACTTCAATCATATAACATTAAATACTTGCCACATTGTCTAGGTATGGATTTCCAGTTCTGCAAGGAGAAAGAAATTAAGTGATGTTTCAAAAGGGGTGATTTTAAGGATCCCTGAGCTCATGGCAGTGTAATATGTGGAGAGACCAATTTATTTGGAATCAAGGATGTGGTTTCAAATTCCAGAAATAATATGGTCTCAGGCAACTCTCTGGCTTCAGTTTTCTTGCCTGTAAAATGAAGGGGTTGGTCTAGGTGATCTAAACCTGAAGACATATAATATAGTCACTGCAGTCTATTTTCTCAAATTACATCCTAGCAAGGATTTTACTAAGATCACCTAAAGTTTACTTACATCCCATTTGTCACACACAAGCTGCAAAATATTGATTAGCAAATTCCCATTGTTTATTGCCAGGCCTCTTAACTCAGGTCATGTCATTGATTTGTGAGGGGCTAATTGGACCATACAGGTCTTTTTAGTTATGATCCCTGGAGTACATCCCTTCACATATTGATTACCCTCTGTATTCTCACTGTGAAAGACGGTAATTTAGCCTACTCATCTTAAGTCTTTTAATTTAAAAGTCAAATGTGGAATTTCTAAAACAAAATAAAAATGGAGATGTTTTTCTGATATTTACAATTTTCAAGATGAAAGTAGACACATGAATTATTTATTTGGAAGGGATTCAGTAAAAGACCTAATTGTTTCATTTCTATGGTTTTATGACATTGTAAAGAATGTTGATTCAAGTCTTTTACCTGGTAGCATGTACTTTATGGCATGAATGTTTATTACACTGGGAACCAAATTTCCTGAGGAAACATGGAAGATGCAAATATGATGTTTTTCATTTGCTTTATTACATTGAAGCTTCTTTGTTGATCAACTACTAAAAAAATAAATATTTTCTGTAGCAACCTCATGTGTATTAAAGTTTCCCTTCAGTGTTTTCAAACAAATAAATATAACAATGAAAGAAACAGAAGGTAGAGCTCTTCACAGAATTGCTGTCTCCCCATGTGGGAGAGGTTAGGACCCTGCTTCTGAGAGAATCATGGAAGTATCCTTGATACACAGATACATTATAATTGGTTATGGTCAGCTAAATGCATGTTAAATAGGAAACTCTTTGACAGATTGTCGAATCATTTAAAAAATAAACATTAACAGCTAGAGCTTTGGTCTTTTTTCTCTTCCACTAATACCTCTTGGATTCCTTCAGCGATAGCTTCTAGTGAGATGTAAAGCTATAAGGGGATAATTCCTGGGCCTTATCCCTGTAAAATGCATATGTGGACCAAAATAATTGAACTTGAGTCCTTTCTCTTCCTCAGTATTTGTGATTTTGTTATAGGAGAAGATTAATCTAGAAAGATTCAGGTCCTGTGAGTTTCAAAAGATCAGGAGAGTAAACTTATGATTGTTCTCAGAAACCCAGCAACCTTCCAAGGTTTTTAACAAGTTTGGCATCAAGAGGAGCAAGAAGTGATTTTTATGGAGACACTTGTGATCCCCAGTCAAGGGATAGGTGTGATAGGAATCAACCACTGCATCTGGACTTAGTAGCACCAATGCTATGTAGGAACTGAATTAGATTTGAACCCACTTTATCCATAAAAAGTGGTAGAATATGCACTTGAGGAATTCATGGGAAACGTTACTACTTTTGCTCTTGTTATTTCTTAGAAGCAAATTTCCTTTTATAAAAGCTGATTGATGTTAGGTTAAATACAACTGAGGTGCTAGTCACTGGTAGCTGACAGAGAGAAGGATAAAATATATATGATCCCATGATTGACAGTAGAAGAGAGACAACCCTAACCATTAAAACTGTGGGGAAGAGATATAGCAAAGCTCATTCTGAAAGAGTTAATGCCTAAAGCCTTGAGAAGGAGATCTAGCCAGTGTCATTCTGGAATAATTAATATAGCTGACATTTGTTTCTATAAACAAATATCAAATCACATTGGCTTAAAGTATGCCTTTTTATGTAGAAGAATAAGTAAACTAAGAGCCTGAGTTGTAAATCATGTGTGTTGTCAGCTCTTATGCTGTTTTTGTTTGTTTGAGTTTGTTTAATTTTTTCAATTATATTCATATTATCCCACTGTGATTGCTTAATAAATAAAAGTACCATCTTTCTGTTGAGATTTCAAAGTAATGCTCTGAATGCCCAAGACAAATAGGACTTAATTTTATTAGTTAAGACTGTTAGATTAATGTCTTGGCCATGAACCCAAATTCATGCCAGAGTGTATCTAGACACTTTAGTTACAGGAATGCAGAGTTTCAAATTGTTAGAAATATAGGATTAGCATCTTAGCCTGCTATGGATGGTTGCTGTATTGTATTAAAAGTGGCAGTGGATACTCAAGGTGGTACTATTTAAAGCATCTGGTGATACAGCTACAATTTCTTCTCCCTTACTTGTGCCTGTCCTTTAAGCTCTTAAGCATTCCTCAATGAGAAATTCTATCAGATCTAAATGATCCTTGTTGTGACTTTTGTATTTTTAAGGTAATCCATGCATAATCAGGGATAGGGCATTTGCTAAAACAACATTATTCCATAATACTTGGAATGTTCCTTTCAGTATCACATATCATCTGCTTGGTATAATGAATGAAGAAGAAGGCTTGAAATCAGGAGCCATTACACTAGTTGGGGGATTCTGGATTTTACCTTTATGTACTTCAAGCAACAGCTTAGGATTTATCAAGTCAGTCATAGTAATTTGGAATCTGTTGGTCTAGCAATCTTTTTACAGGAGGAGTTTCTTACCTATGTCCTTACTTATATCCTCACAGATGACCTCAAAAGACAGGAAAGCCATTTTGGAGTTGCTCAATAGCTAAGTCCCTTACTATCAGACCTTCACTATCTATTTGCCCCCTGACAATAAGGGAAAAAGGCAGAAAAGGGAGAGAAGGAAATAGAAAGAGGAGAGGAGGTAAGGTTGGAGGAAGGAAGGAAGGAAGATAGGAAGGAAGGAAGGAAGGAAGGAAGGAAGGAAGGAAAGAAGGAAGGAAAGAAGGAAGGAAGGAAGAAAGAAAGGAAGGAAGGAAGGAAGGAAGGAAGGAAGGAAGGAAGGAAGGAAGGAAGGAAGAATACTTAGTAAACTACAGTGACTCCCATGACCCATAGGATCAAATACAAAATCCTGCTAAACATTCAAAGACCTTCATAACTTACACCCAACCACCCATTTTTTTTTTTTACTTTTCTTATGCTTTAAGTTTTCTTTGATCCAATGACCTGGGCTTCTTTGTTAATTTCCCCAAATAAGACATTTTTTCTCTTGATTTTGGGCATTTTCTCTGCCTATGCCCCATGCCTGAAATACTCTCACTCCTCATCTATGCCTACTGAATTTCCTGACTTCTTGCAAGCCCTAGATAAAACCCCACTTAGTACAGGAAGCCTTTTCCCAATCCCTCTTTTTCTAGTGTCTTCTCTCTATTAATATGCATGCATCCCATATGTATCATATTAGTACTTATTTGGCTGTTATTGCCCCCATTAAATTGCAAGATTCTAAAGGGCAAGGAAAGTTTTTTTTTCCTTTTCTTTGTAACCCTAGGACTTGACACAATGCCTAGAACATGGCAGTTCCTTAATAAATGTTCATTGATTGATTGACTTGAGTTGACAGAGAATTAAGAGTTAAAGGTTTCTATAAGTATTATCAAAGCTTCAGCTTCTCACTTATGCTCATTGATTTAAGTATCAGAGTGACTTGGACTATCCTTGGGTTTAGGATTCAGGATAAGTGTGTGCTTTTGGAGGTTGAGGAATTGGGAAGGATTGGAAACTAAGGGCTAGAATCCCACTCTTACCCCTACCCCAGTAAACTCATTTGCATTGTAGAGAGAATGACGCTCACCACAGAGTGGTAAGAAAGGGCTTCATGAATTATGAAATATTATGCAAATCTGAGTTTAACATGTCATTAAGCCATCACTTAATGAACAGTTTTGAAACACTAACTATGAGATAGTCACTCTGTTAGATACTTAGTATATAAATACTGACTTGAAAAATTGCTTGTCTGCTTATATTCTATCAGGGAGAAAACATTTACATATATTAGAATATGCAAAATATATTCAAGAGAAGTAAAGGTAGTTGACAGTGGGGATCTGGGAGCTCAGGGAAGGCATCATGTAGGACATAATATTTCAGTTAAGTTTTGATGGAAACTGGAGAGTCTAGGAGTCAAGAAGAGAATGTATTTCATGCACAAGGAACTGAAAGGCATGAAAATAAGAGATGTAAAGTAATGTATGAAGAAGAGCAAAAATTCATTTTTGCTGAATCATAGAGTTTATCAAGGATAATATAGAATAATAAAATTAGAAGGGGATATGCCTGGGAGTGAGTTCATTATGTCCTTGAATGGAACAACAATAACAACATTCCATTGCCATTTTAAGGCACATTGCAAATAGCACAGAAATATAACATACGAATAATAGAGAGGTAGCTAGGTGGTTTAATGTATAGAACACAGGACTTTGAAAAAGGAAGACTCATCTCAGTGAATTTAAATATGGATTCAGACAGTTCCCAGGTGTGACTAGCGACTTACCCTGGGTAGTGACTTAAATTATCCTTATCCATAAATTTAACTGAAATAGTAAATGGCAAACTATTCTAGTATCTTTGCCAAGAAAATCCCAAATGAAGTCACAAAAAGTCATACAGAAATGAAATGACTAAACACATTCAATAGCATTGTATTTTTAGGGCAATTAGTTGGTGCAGAGCATAGAGTGCCAAGCTTGGAGGGAAGAAGACTCATCTTCTTGCATACAAATCTGGCCTCAGACACTTTATAGCTGTTTAACCTTGATCAAAGCATTTCATTCTGTTTACATTAGTTCCTCATCTCTAAAATGAGCTAGAGAAGGAAATGGAAAACCATTCCAGTATCTTTGCCAAGAAAACTCCAAAAGGGGTCTAGAAGAATTGGATATGACTGAAAAATTACTGAACAACAACTGACAAAAAAAAGTATGGCCTCATATCAGAAATTAAAGTAAATATTTTTGTAGTTTACATATGGATGGTAGAGCTCATTCATTCATTTAAAAGGTGACGAAACTGAGGATCTGAGTGGTCATATGACATTTAATTTTACCTGCGATTCAGGGTGTATTGTCTGGCATTAGGTAAGATTAGATAATCCATCACAGGTCTGCTACAGTAAGGTCCTCTGGGGTTATTGTCAGAGTCTTAATTATCTTCTTTCTAAACTAATGCTGTTGTGGATTTCCACTTTCAATTATCTTATGTTTGGCTGTTTTTGTACATGTCATCTTTCCTGCTGAGTTATACGCAGGAATAGGACTTTATGTAAAATAGATACTTTACAAATAATTGATAAATGGGACACTGGCATAATGAAATATTATTCAAATTGATCCCTTTTTAAAAATCCTATAAAATTCAGAAATGAGGATTATCCTTCACCATCATCAGGAAAAAATATTGGAAGAGATGTAATCTGTTGTTATAGGGCATTTTTGGCTATGAGTAGAATAAAACTGGTGATTCTTTACTTCTGTCTCTAACACAAATCCCCCTCAATCAGTAACTCATTGCACATTTAGCTTCTGATTTAGAGTTTATCATAATTCTTTTGGATGTAATTCTGTTTTTATCCTTCTTTTTGTTTCAATATCTTAAAAACATGCTTAAAAATTAAGACACTAGGTAATGAGATGAAAATTTACACTTATGTCAATAAATAAGTCAATGAATTATAGAAGGTATAGGCTTATCAGTATATTTACATTTTACCTTAAATATCTTTGATTTCCTTAATTAAGATGTTTCTGTAGATAACTTTGACCATATGAGTATGCCACTCATTTAATGATCTTTGAGAGTTATATATTATCCCCCCACACTAATAATTGTAAAATTATAAACAACCTGTTGTTGATGGTTTTCAAGCTTAATTAGCCTGTTAATTAGATGACTATACCCAGCCCATCATAATGGTTCTACATTAAAGTCCTGTCATAATGTTCCATTATATCAAAGATGTGACCTAGAAATTTGTTTGTGATCAGAATAAAGGCTCAAGTCAGACAAGTAGAGTTGTAAATGCTTTATGTATGTGTATAATGATGATTAAAAGAAATCTCCAATTTAAAACCCTTGAATACTAGCAGATAGCCCCTCTAGAATTTGTTTTCTATTATCTTGAATCAAAGCATGCTGCATTCAGAAAGGTGTTTCTCTTAAGTTAAAATAAAATCAAGCAAAGTCCCTTAATAACTCATAATAATGAGTCCCTTAATAACTTGTTCCTATTATGACACAATGAATTATAATTCAAGCTACATGCAATACATGTATTTACAATGTTATTGTAAATGGAGTACTGGAATGGGTATCAGGAGACTTGGGGTCAAATCTAGGATCGTCAACTTACTACTAAGTCACCTTGGGCAAACAGCGTGCTTTCTCCTGGCCCTCGTTCCTCATCTATAAAATAAAAGGTTCGAATTGAATATCTTCTTGAAACCTCTTCTCTATATAATTGTGTGACCTTCTGAATTTTGTGTCTGCTAGCAAAGAAAAACACAGAAGTAAGGCAACAAGGAAACTAGAATTGAGGGAGAAAAGTTTCTGAGTGATAATGAAGTTTACACCATCCTGTCCAAATCTTCATTACTGCAACTTATGGCCTTCTAAGTCACTGCTCCTGCTTCTCATTAAGTTCAATATATGACTCAAGGACTTCTTCTTCCCTTCAAACATACCATCTCACAGCTTGGGAACCTCCTCAAACCCTGTGATATCTGCCTCTTGTTTATTTCAGTCATATATTAGACCACCAGCCTGTACTCCCAACTACTTCCACCTAAAAGTGAATTTTCCCCAGGTAAAATTACAGCTCTGGACTCCAAAGGTTGTGAGAATGTGAGAAACTCTACCCTTACATACATTGTTTTTTATTGTATTTAAGATGTTATGAGCCTCAATTGTAAGAACTAAATCTCTCTCCCTCTCTCTGTCTCTGTCTCTCTGTCCCTGTATCTTTCTGTCTCTGTCTCCTATTTCTTTTCTCCTCCATCCTCTCTCCTCTTATCCTATTTCCAACTGCAATACTTATATACACAGATAATTGTAGAAAAGTCCTGTTGAATTGTGATCACATGGTTTAATCTCTAATAAAAGAGATTTTGTTAATTGTCAAAAGAAATAGAAAGAGAAGATGAATGAAAATGAAGGATTTTTGACAATGAAGTGTAGTGTGTGTGTATGTGTGTGTGTGTGTGTGTGTGTGTTATATATGAATAGACATTTAATCTGAACTAGTGTACCATTTGGTGCTGTATTTTCTGGTGCTAAGATGATTTTATGGGGTTTTATTCATTTTCCTTTTTCTTGAAGGAAATCCTGTTATCTTTGGTTCTCTAGGTTGGCAAATTTAATCTTCTAGATCCTGGAGTGTGAGTGACACCACAGAATTCATTTTCAGAGATCCCTCTATTTAATAAGAAAAATTTCAGTGAACACTACATTGAAATATCTTATCCCCATTCCTGATTATGTATAAAATTGTAAAGGCAGACTTTTTATGTCAGTCATAATAGTAAGGCATTGTAAAGTATTACAAAGCAATATATACTCTCAGCATGCTGATACCTTTAAACAGGCAATGGGAGTGAACATCAGGTGATAAAGTGTAATTTCTAGCATTTTCTATAGTGGAACTCAGTTGTTCATGTTTCAGTGTTCTTTTTTCCCATTAAAAGTAATAAACATTATTACACTTTTTGTAAATGAAATTATTCAAACAAAAATTGGCAATAGGAAAGAAGATAGGCAATCCTGTAAAAATCATGAGCAATGTCTGGTCTAGCAATAAATTAATATAATAAAACCAAGAATTAATGTAATTATTAAAGTGTAGAATTATTCATTTCTGTGTTCTATGCTTCAAATTCATTTTAAAGGAAAAAAAATTGCACTTTCAGAGTGAAGAAAGACAAATTGAACTGAACAATTTTTTTCTTTTATAGCTTAGTGTTTTTATTAATTCCTTCATTTAAATAATTTGATTTCTAATACTGAAGCATCAAGGATATACAACCTTGATTCTCCTAAACTTGTTTTTATCTACAAAGCTGGATCTTTTTTCTAAATTATAAGATCTTTTCCTTAAGAATAATTTAAATTATGTGATTTAATATTATTAACATTTGCTAACATAATATTACTAACATTACTAACAGTTCACTAAAACATATTTCATTGCAATAAATATTTTCCAATTACATGTAAAATTTAAAAAAATAATTGAGTTTAAAGTTTTCTGTCTCCCTCTTTCCTCTCCCCTGTTTTTGAGAAGACGATCAATTCAATATAGGTTGTGCATGTTCAGTTGCGTAAAACATATTTTAATGTTACAGAAGAAAAATAGTACATGTTATGAAACATGTTATAGAGCATGTTATAAAATATGTTACAGAAGAAAAGAGACTGAGAAAAGGAAAATGAGGTGTTTTTTAAACTAGTTTTCAACTTTCATTTTGTGAAATTTTGAATTCTGATTTTTTTTCTCCTCAAGATGGTGGAGCAAAAGCAGGAACTTGCTTGAACTCCCAATCTAACCTCCTCCAATTATGACTGTAAACAAATTGCTTTTTACATGCAACTAGAAAATAAGATATACAGGCACTGGGGCATAGAAATCCATCCTGCTCTACTAGAATGTAGAAGGGAACATTAAGGAAGATATAAGAGAAAACAGATTGGGGGAAGGGTTATTCAGTAGGCTTACAATCTTGGCATGGTGAGTAGGGGAGACCTGGGGAGAAAAATCTCTGAGTCAAAATATGGCAGAAATTAATATTGAAAACTATCAGTAAGTAAGAAAGCAAGTAAGTAAATGAATGAACAAATATACAAACAAATAAATAAATAAGAAAATCCCCCAATAAATACCAAATTAGAAATTCTGAAAACCTAAAGAAGTATTAATAAATGAAATTAAAGCAAATAAAAGTAAATAAAATAATAAATAAAATAAATAAAATTGAAATTAAGTAAACTATTGAACTAATACATAAAAGTAGGAGCTGGTTTTATGAAAAAAAGAACAATAAATTTGTAAACTTTTAGTCAACTTGATTTAAAGACAGAATCAACCAAATTACCAGCACCAAAAATAAAATGGATGGAATAAACTAAAATGAACAGGAGATTAAAATAATAATTAGGTATTATTTTCGCCAAATTTTATGCCCATAAATTTCACCATCTTACAGAAATGTTTTAATATTGATGAAAATACTTAATTGTCCAGATAAACAGAAGAGGAAGTAAAATTCTTAAAGAACACCATGTCAGAAAAAGAAATTGAACAAACCTTCAATGAATTCATTTGGGAAAAAAAGAATCTTTATGAGAAAATTATATCAAACACTTAATGAGTGATTGATTTCAATACTTTATAGACTATTTAGTAAAATTAGAAGAGAAGGAGTCCTACCAAATTATTTGTATGATACTAATATGGTATTGATACATAAATTGGGAAGAGCCAAAGTAGAGAAAGAAAATTACAGACCAATTTCCCTCATGAATGTAGATGTAAAATTTTTAAATAAAATGTTAGCAAATAGATTATGGCAACTTATCATGGAAATAATACACTTTGATTAGGTAGGAATGCAAGGATGTTTCTTTATCAGGACAACTATCAGCATAATCAATCATATCAACAAGAAAACTAGAAGAAACCATATAATCATGTCAATGGATACAGAAAAAAATAAACAAGTTTTGACAAAATAAACACCCATTCCTATTAAAAACACTAGAAAGCATAGGGATAAATGAAGTCTTCCACAAAATAAAAAGTAGAATTTATCTAAAACAGTGGTTCTCAATCTGTGGGTTATGTTCAATTTAAATACTTCCTGCATATCAAATGTTTACATTATGATTCATAACAGTAGTAAAATTACAGTTATGAAGTACCAATGAAAATAATTTTATGGTTGGGGGTCACCACAACCTGAGGAACTGTATTAAAGGGTTTTGGCATTAGGAAGGTTGAGAACCACTGAACTAAAACCATCAATAAATCTTATATGTAATGAGAATAAGCAAGAAGCATTTCCAACAAGATGAGGGGCATGAAATAGTGATTTCTGATATGACCCTTATTATTGAATTTGGTAGTAGGAATGTTAGTGACAGCAATAAAAGAAGAAAAAGAAATGGGAGGAATTAGGTTAGGCAAAGAAGAAACTAAGCTGCCACTCTTTGCAGATGATATGATGATATACTTAGAAACAAGTAAAAAATTAATTGCAATATAAACACATTTAACAAAGTTTCAGGATATAAAATTAACACACATATGTCTTCATCTTGATTATATATTTCTTTCTTTAAAAAAACACTTTTGTTTATTTTAGTTTGCATCATTCATTTCCACAAGATTTTGAGTTTCAAATTTTCTTCTTGTCTTTCCCTTACCAACCACTCCAAAATAGCGATCCTACTGTATGTCCCCTCCCCCAGTCTGCTTTCTCCTATATCCTCTCCCATCACCCCTTTTATTTTTCATTAAGGCAAGATGTATCTGCCTACCCCAGTGCCTGTATATCTTATTTCTCAACTGCATACACATAATAATAATATATTAATAATAATAATTTATCATGTTTATGTTATGATTCATAACAGTAGCAAAATTACAGTTATGAAGTAGCAATGAAAATAATTTTATGGTTGGAGGTCACCACAACCTGAGAAACAAATCTTTTCTATATATTTTTCTATATTCATTTATATTTTTATATAAATACGTATATTTATATTTATATACAATCTTCTACATATTTTTAAACATTTGATTTTAAAACTTTACATTCTAGATTCTTTCCCTTCCTCCTTCCTCCCCCCCTGCCCCACTGAGAACAAAAGCAATTCAATAAAGGCTGTATATGTGTAGGTGTGCAAAACATCTCCACAAGAACATGGTGTGAAAGACTGACTATATTTCCCTGTATACTGTCCTGCAACCCACTTATACAATTGTCTATTTTATCCCTGGTCTCTTTACAAAAGTGTTTGCTTCTAACATTCTGACCCCACCCTGCCCTCCTCTCCATCATCCCTCCCTCTCATCCCCTTCCCCCCTACTTTCCTGTAGGGCAAGATACCCAATTTAGAGTGCATGTCATTCCCTCCCTAAGCCAGATTCCATGAGAGCAAGGTTGACCAATTCCCTTTTGCCTTCCCATGCCTCCCCTCCATTGTAACATTTATCCCTTTCCTCTTCTATATATGATATAATTAACCCCATTCTGTTTCTCCCTGTCTCCTCTCATTATATTCCTCTCCTAGCTCTCAATTTCATCTTTTAAATATAATCTCTGCCCACTAAATTGATTTTGTGCCCTCTGTCTATGCATACCTGTACACATAGATACATACTCACAGAACACATATATAGACATGTGTGTATGTGTACATATGTACATACATATAATACACAAACATACACAAATATATACATATATACACTTATAGTCCCTTCAACTATCCTCATACTGAGAAAAGTTTCGTAAGTTACAATGACTGTTTTTCCATGTGGGCGTGCAAATAGCATGACTTTGATAAGTTCCTTATGATTTCTTTTCCCTGTTTACCTTAGGATGATTCTTGTATTTGAATGTCAAACTTTCTATTCAGCTTTGTTTTTTTTTCATCAATAATGATAACTGGCGGCTGACTCCATTAGGCTGCTTCAGAGCTCCTGGCCTGTAGACATAGTAGGGGGGCTGAGTCGATTGATCAGGGTCAAGTGCTCTTGTGTTGAGCGGCCTGGATCCAGATTGTGGTTTTGGGTGGTGGTCCTGGGGTGCACTTTCAGCAAGCCAAAGCTGTGGGACTTGCAACACCCCCCTAATAGCTCCTGCAGCTGGGAAAACCCTAGCGATTTTCAACAGAGCTTCCCCCTGGAAGCAGAGTTTCACAGAGCTAAAAAAAAACCCAACCAATTAATTGACTGGCCAACATGAGGAAAAGGAAGCAAAATGAGAATGGCAATAAAACTCTAGAATCTTTTTTGCGGACAAAAATGTTCAAAGCATGGAACAGGAGAAAGACAACACAGTTGGAACTTCCACACCAAATGCTTCCAAGATACTTGAAGAATTCCTAGCAGCTATAGATCAACTGAAAAAAGACATTGAAAACCAAATAAGAGAAGTGGAGGAAAAATTGTGAAGAGAAATAAGAATGATGTGAGAAAATCATGAAAAGAGAGTCAATAACCTGACTGAAGAAAACTACACTTTAAAAAATAAATTAACTCAAATAGCAAAAGAGGGCCAGAAAAACAATAAGGAGAAGAATGTCTTAAAAAGTCGAATTTCCCAGATGGAAAAGGAATCTCAAAATCATTCTGAAGAGAATAATTCCTTCAGAATTAGCGTGGAGCAAGTAGAAGCTAATAACTTTATAAGAAACCAAGATACTATTAAACAGTTACAAAGAAATGAAAAAATAGAAAGCACTGTGCAATATCTCCATGACAAAACTACTGACCTGGAAATTAGATCCATGAGAGACAATCTGAAAATTATTGGTCTACCTGAAACCCATGACTGAAAAAAGAACTTAGAAAGCATCCTTCAAGAAATCCTCAAAGAAAATTGCTCTGATGATTTAGGTCAGAGGGAAAATAGAACTAGAAAGAATTCAGAAATCACCTCTTCAAAAAGATCCCCAAAAGAAAACTCAAAGAAATGGTATTGCCAGGTTCCAGAACACCCAGTTAAAGGAGAAGATATTACAGTCTTCCAAGAGAAAACCATTTGAATACTGTAGAAGCACTATCAGGACAACCCAGGATCTGGCAGCTTCTACACTGAGGGATTGAATGGCCTGGAATATGATATTTCGAAGATTAAGGGAGCTGGGATTAAAACCAAGAATCAACTACCCAGCAAAATTAGGCATATTATTCCAGGGGAAAATATGGTAATTCAATGAGGTGGAGGATTTTCAAGCATTCTTTCTCAAAAAACCAGAACTGAACAGAAAAATTTACAATCAAACACAAGAACCATGAGAAGGTAAACATGGGAAAGAAATCATGAGGAACTTATCAAATTTGAATTATTTCCATGCCAATATGGAAAAATAATAGTAACTTAGGAAACTGTTCTGAGTATAAGGATAGAGGAGGGGAATACAAATGTATATATAAGTATACTTACACCTATGTCTAAATAGGAGGCTATTTATGCATATGAATATATATCTGAGCATGAGTGTATATGTGTATATAGAAGGTATAGGATGAACTTAACATGAAAGGATGATACTTTAATAGGCGAAATTCTGAGGTGGGAGAGGACTAGAATGAGTGGAGACAGGGAGAGACAAAATGGGGTTAATTATGCCATATAGAAGAAGCAAGGGATAACTGTTACAACTTTACTTTCAATTACTCTCATTGAATTTGGCTTAGAGAAGAAATG
>CM053594.1:165059338-165080660 GCA_028646575.1 Pseudocheirus occidentalis | reverse complement strand
GGGGGGGGGGTTGATGCTGGAAGCACACACTTCAGGAAAGGGACAGAGACAGGGTAGAGAAGAGAACAAGGGGGGGGGGAGGAATAGGAAGGAGGGACATATGATCACTGTCACAATATGTTCACTATGAAGATGTCCTATGTAATCTCACCTACACAGCTTGTATTGAATTGCTTGTCCTTCCAGTGGAGGTGGGTGACATGGGAGGAATCAAAGGATCTAGAATTTAAAGCTCTGCAATACCTGCAACTAGGAATTAATATATACAGGCGCTGGGATTGGGAGACCCTCCCCACCCTACCAGAAAGTAAGAGAGCAGAGCAGGGGAGGGGCTTTACAGTGGGATTGCTGTTTTCAGGTCGGGGTTTGGGAAAGAGCAGGAGAAAATTTGTAATTCAAAAATCTTATGAAAATGAATCATGTAAACAAGAAAACAAATTTAAAAATTAATAAAAAATAAAATAAACATAAAAATATATTAAAATAATATTAAAAATAATAAAAATTTAAAAAAAGATTGAAAGTCCTCCAACTCATTGAATCACCATATTTTCCCCTGAAACATTATACTCATGTTTTACTGGGTAAATAATTCTTTAGTCCTAGCTCCTTTGATGTCTGGAATGTCATATTCCAGGCTCTTAAATCACTCTGTGTAGAAGCTGCTATATACTGTGTTGTCCTGATTGTTTGAATTGTTTGTTGTTTTTTTTTCTTGTCAGCTTGTGATATTTTCTCCTTGATCTGGGAATTGTGGAAACTGAGTATAACATTCCTGGAGTTTTCTTTTGGGGATCTTTTTCAAGAGGTGATCAGTGAATTCTTTCAATTTCTATTTTGCCCTCTGGTTCTAATATATCATGGCAATTTTCCTTGAGAATTTCTTGAACATGATTTCTAGGTTCTTTTTTTGATCATGGCTTTCAGGTAGTACAGTAATTTTTAAATAATCTCTCCTGGATCTATTTTCCAGGTAAGTGTTTTTTTTTCAATGAGTTATTTCACATTGCCTTCTGTTTTTCCTTTTTTTTTGGATCTGTTTCATAGTATCTTGATTTCTCATAAAGTCATTAGCTTCTATTTCATCCACTCTATTTCTGAAGCATTTTTTTTTCCTTTAGGGAGCTTTTGAAATTATTTTTTCATCTGGCAAATTCGGCTTTTTAAGTCATTCTTCCCCTCTTTGGGTCTTTAGGCCTCTTTTGCCATTTGACCTAGTGTGTTTTTAAGGTCTTATTTTCTTCTGTCAGATTGTTGCTTCCCTTTTCATGATTTTTTTTGCATCATTCTCATTTCGCTTCCCAGTTTTTGCTCCACTTCTCTTATTTGGTTTTCAAAATCCTTCTTAAGCTCCTCTATGTCCTGCAGTCAGTTCTTATTTTTCTTGGAAGCTTTTGGTATAGGAGTTCTAACTGTGTTTTCTTCTTCCCATTGCTTTCTTTGATCCTTTTTTCCCCAAAAGTGGAATCTAAAGTTGGATTGCTAGGCTTACTTTGCTTCCTTTGCCTGCTCATGTTGCCAGTCAGTTACTTGACTTTTGAACTCTTTGTGGCAGTGAAACTTTTCTTTCAGAGGTGAGGGCTTTGTCCCAAATCACTGGGGTTTTCGCAGTTGCTAGAGCTATTTGGAAGGTGATGACCCTACAGGCCCCACCAGCTTTGGATCACTGATCACACACCTCAGGACCACCACCCAAGACCATGATCCTGATCCAGGCAATTAAAGGCAAGAGCTCTTAGCCTCTTAACGATTGCTTAGTACCCCTGCAAACTACAGGCTGGGAGCTCTGAAGCAGCCACATGGAGGCAGCTTCAGGGTCACTGCTTCATCTAATTCTGTCTCTTGGAGCACAGGCTGAACCTGCTCCTCTGTCCCTGCAAAATTCAACTGAGTTTCACTGACCTTTCACTTTGTCTTTGGCATTTATTGGTTGGTAACTCTGGAAACTACCACAACTGCCAGTTATCCACTCTCCTGAATCCTCCAGCCATGCTGGTTGAGCCACCTTGGAGCTAAATCCAAAAGGGGCTGGTCTCAGCTCCCAGCAGTTTGTGATGAACCCTTCTTGTCCACTGACAGGGCTGCCTTCAGGGGTAGATTTGTTTCTCTGTAACTTTGTGTGTTCTGGAGATTTAATTTGTTTGGAAGCATATTTATAGGTATTTGAGGTCATTATGGGGGGATCTCACAGAGTTTTTCTGCTTCTATGCCTCCATCTTGACCCTGTCCCACTTATATATTTCTTTTTTTTTTCTTCTTTTTTTGCTTTTTGGAGGGCAGTTGGGGTTAAGTGACTTACCCAAGGTCACACGGCTAGTTTTTGTGTTAAGTGTCGGAAGCTGAATTTGAACTCAGGTACTCCTGACTCCAGGGCCAGTGCTCTATCCACTGCGCCACCTAGCTGCCCCCACTTATATATTTCTAATGAAGTCCAACATGAAGAAATCAAAAGACAAATCCCATTTAAAGTTACTGTAGAAATTTTTAAAAATTATTTGGGAATCTACCTGCCAAAACAAACCCAGGAACTGTGTAAATACAATTACAAAACACTTTCCACACAAATAAAGTCAGATTTAAATAATGGGAAGAACCTCAGTTGCTTATGGTAAGTCTGAGATAATATAATAAAAATGACAATTTTACCTAAATTTATTTACCTATTAAGTGGCATACCAATCAAACTTCCAAAAAAAATCTTTTTGGAGCTAGAAAACATAGTGATTCAATTCATCTGGAAGAACAGAAGTATAGATTATTAAGGGAATTAAAGGAAAAAAAATCCTTTGGAATGTTTCCTAGCCATGTCAGATTTTTAACTGCATTATATAGTTTGAGTCATCAATACTACTTGGTGCTAGTTGGGGAAGGGAGTAGTAGATCATTAGAATAGAACAGGTACTTAAGACATAGTAGTCAATGACTATAGTAATCTACTGTTTGATAAACCAAAATCTCCAGCTTCTCATACCGAATTTCCTAAGATATGGGAAAAGGATAATACCATTTTATACAGATGAACAGATGATTATTATATTAAGTCTTGTAAGTCTTGAATTTTCTGATTTCTCTCCCTTTATCACTTAATTCCTTATTTTTATTATGAAAATATTAAGAAAATAAAGGAAGAAGAAAAAAGTTTTCTAGCCAAGTTTTCCAAACTGTTCTATTTTTTACTTGACAGAGAGAGAGAGAGAGAGAGAAAGAGAAAGAGAGAGAGAGAGAGAAAGAGAGACAGAGAGAGAGAGAGAGAGAGAGAGATAAAGGAATAAGCAGATATTTAAATTAATAATATTAAACTTAAGAAAAAGGGATAGTTGATGTGGGAGACAATCTTACACTTTTCTTTTAAACAGTTGTTAAAAGTATGAGTAAATTAACAT
The DNA here is from genome assembly GCA_028646575.1 of Pseudocheirus occidentalis. Taxonomy (NCBI): domain Eukaryota; kingdom Metazoa; phylum Chordata; class Mammalia; order Diprotodontia; family Pseudocheiridae; genus Pseudocheirus; species Pseudocheirus occidentalis. The sequence continues at coordinate 165,077,277 of CM053594.1, read as the reverse complement.
TTGAAAGGAAGAACAGATGAAAAGTGTCCAACAGTTACTGAGAAAATGTAGAAATTTGGGATGAGAGAGCCTTCAGATGTTCTCTTCTATGACCAACATAAGGAACCTTAATTAGATGTAGCTATCAATTACAGAATGACCTTTATAAAGCTTGGCTAAGCCCTTTATAAGTTGTTTTATTTCAGATTATAAAAAATTACTACAACTGTAATCATTAAAAAAATAAGAGTAAATTTTATTCTTTGTTTGAAAAATGTCTAATGGAATGGTCATTGTGAAGATTTTCAGTAGAAATGGGTTCTTGTTCCAGTTTTGACAGTGGATCACTCAAATGATCACATTTAAATGTCTATTATGGGCCCAAAACTATTAAGGAATGTTTAAGATTCAAGAAAATCATAATTCGTAGTCTATCATCAAAAACATTACAAGATAATTAGTATTTAAAGGTTAACTTAAAAACAAAACCAAACATTTAGTTAGAAATTCCATATGCAATGGGAATTCAGAGTAGATTAAATCATTGGGGTTAAAAAGTAGTAAAAAAGAGGTTCAGGGAGGAAAGCATTATTATGCTAATGTTCTAAATAACTCTTAAGGACAGGGTTCCTTAACTTATTTTTATTTGCAGTAGGTATGTTTGATAATCTTCTGAATTCTAAGGCCCCTATATCAGTAATATATTTTAAAATGTATAAAACAAAATGTGTAACATTAGAAAGGAAATCACTTATTTTAAAAAATATAGTTTTATAGTTGTCAAATTGCATAAAATAACCCAGTAACTTCTTCGAAGAAGTATGGTTCAGAACCACTATCCTAGACATATGTCTGAAAGTACAGAATAATAGATCAGGACATCCTTTATAGGTTATAGCTTTTGTTGAAATTGGAATATCGATTTAATACTGTTAATTTATTTTCTGTGTTTTAATACACTAAGTTCCAAACAGCTGGCTTGGCCAAATAGAACGGAGGGATATGGCTTTAGTGAAGGGAACATACACAGGAAATATGCTCATACATATCCTTCATTAAATGAGGGGAGTCAGTCAAGTTAAAGCATGGACACAAAATGCACATAGTTTATGTAAGAGATAAGTGAAGATAGAGATTATAATTCACATACATAATTGTGCTAAATAGTTATCATTGAGACTTTAGTTATGAAACCAATAATTGAACTATGTCCCTAGATGAATAACCTTATTTAAAATAAACCAAGAGTAAAGGAAGATGTTGGGTTGAGTGCAGTAGCATAATTCCTTGGTCTGCACTCAAGGTCAATGGATTAACAATGATAAGGAGACAGATTTGAAACTCGACTTTGAAAGGTGAAGTTAAATTTTTGCATGAGTGAAATGAGGGTTTCCAATAACTAAATTGGAGAGGCAGAGTTTTAGAATGGAATGGAAAACTTAAAAAGGAAACTTTACTATATACCAAGCATTTTAGAAAATTCTAGAATTGAAAATATACAAAAAAAAGAAGAGAGCAAACAGAACATTGAATTCACAGTCATATGAATACTCCCCAGGCACTTACCAAGTATATATCCTGGGCAAATAATTTAACATCTTTCATACTCAGTTCATATGTATTGATATCTTCAAAATTTATCTCACAAAACATATTGCTAAGAACACATCAGATAATGTATATAAAGCACTTTGCAATATTGAAAGAACTATTTAAATGTCAATTTAAATATATATAAATATAAATAAACAAATAGATAAATAAATGACTAAATAAATAAATACATATATAAATAAATTTGTGTAAGCTGTTTCTTGAGGTATAAAGGAGTATTATTTATAGGTGATGCTTTATGTGTTGTTTGAGATATAGTGTGGAGTCATTGAGTGTTAAGAAGTGAGAAGGAACTGAAAGAAGTTATTCCTTGAATAACATCTTCATTAATATCTTCAGCTATATCCGTGATAGAGTAATCTATTTTCTTTAACCCTCTCATTGTACTCCACTTAAATTTTATAATAATGTCCCAAGGACATATACACTGAATTCCTTCTCCAATGCCTCCTCCTGATATGGGGTAAACCCTATATTCTCAAGAAATGGGCCAGGAGCACAGTACATTTGTGCACTTCTATCATGCAGGAAAGTTTTAAATATAGTCCTGTTAATAGGGTTAGTTGCTGACTGAGCCCTAAATTAGGTAAGCATTAAAGTGCAACTAGGATATACAGTTGATAGAGTGCTGGGCCTAGATTTAGAAAGAACTATGTCTAATTATGCGTGTGACCTTGGGGAAGTCACTTCACCTAGTTCCCTATAATTACTCATCTGTAAAATGAGCTCAAGAAAGAAATGGAAAATTTTCTAGCATCTTTATCCAAAAGCCAAAAGCAGATTATGGAGAATTGGATACAACAGAAGCAATTCAACAGTATCAGGACCTTCATAATAAGGAAGTCAACCACTAGCTGATGAAGACTTTGTTTATGGCATTTTGGGAAATGAAGAACAAAATTAACATTTTTCTTGTTATTCTTGTGTGACAATTTTTCCCCCACAAAGACTACAGTAGGATCAAAGAAATTTGGTGAATGAGACAGCTTTAAATTCACTGATAATATGAATTTGAGAAATTTTTCCAAGAGTGAGTGGTTCTCAACAAATTACAAAAATCTTGAAATAAGTAATATTGATATACTCATAATTAGTGATGTCATAGAGAAAATCCCTAACAGATAAGTGGAAAAAATCCCTCTGAAATGCTTTTTGGAGAAAAGTAAAATAGATAAATTGCCAGAGTTGGTGTGATCACTTCATGGAATAATTATTTTGTCTCACAGTTCTCAAGATGAACACAGACAACTAAAAAAATGCAAGTAATACTGCAGATTATGTTCTAATATCTCTTTTAAAGAGTGAAAAATTAAGATAGTTCTATCAAGAACATAACATTACATAAGGCAGATCAGTAGGCACTTTTTTATTTCCTAACTTTAATAGGAAGGCATACAAAAGGGAGGAGGGCATCAGGCAATTGAGTAGCACAGTGGAAAAACCTGAGTTCAAATCTCTCCTCAAATGCTTAATAACTGTTTGACCCTTTGCTATCCACTTAATTTTATGGTCTTCAGAACACTAGGTTTAGTGGATTTCACAATTCTATATTTGTGTACTTGGTAATTTTAGGATGGATAGTTCCAATTTAGTTACTTTATCTGCTGGCCTTTATTTTCCATCTAGGGAATTTCCAGAAAACCCTGCATTAGGCAGAGTTCTTGTTTTCACCTCAATAAATTCTCCTATATCACAGAGACCATCCCTAAACCAAACCCAGTTCTCACTTCTACTTTCTAATACTTTGTCAAACTCACCCATCTCGTAACTTCATCTGTTTCTACCTGCAGTGAGGTGTGACTCTTGGCCATTACCATGTGCAACAGGGTTGAATCTCAAGGGAGTATGTTTAACATTAATGTTAATTCATTTGCCTTTCTCAGCCAACCTCCAACCATAGACACTGAAGAGATTATTTAATGATTAAGCTATTTCCCCTCACCCTCTTCATACTCTTTGCAATGATTCTGAACCCAGAGAGAAGCAATTATCTCTCTCGTATTAATAATCAATTGTTAAATTAAGATTATAGCTTTCCCTTCTAATTTCCTCATTTAAGAATAAGTAATCTATAGATTGTTCAGTCTCTGAAGGGTATTGTTGATAGATGAGCTTGCCCAAATCTCTGGCATAGATGCTTTTGAATTCAGGGTGGGAGACCTTACACAACTAGAGAAATGTACAAAGAACTTAATCTAGGATGAACTTGAGCCTATTGTGTTCTATTCTGGCATGGATAAGGGAGAAAATCCTTTGTCTAGATTGTCCATGTCTGGGGGGGGGGTGATCTGGCTTGAGACAGTCTCTTGATCCATGAGTTACATAATCAATGTCAAGTCCCCCAGCCTCTCATTAGAATAGGTCTACATATCACTATAGTATTCATTATTATTAATTGTTGACCAGAAATGATTGCTGCCTGTCAAGACTACCTACTCTTCCAAGGGCATAAAAGCATCAAGAAGTTACCATGGTGCTACTTTGATTTAGGAGATGACCAACTGACCTTTTTAGCAATTATCAACTAGCAGTGATTCATAAGATGGTTAATTACCCAGAAACTATGTCTCTCAATTTTTTTGTATGACACAAACCACAGATGTCAATGTAAAACTCCATTTCCTGTCTCCAAAAGGCTGGATTTTATTCCTTTCAATTTCAATCCTATTGAAAGTCCTAAGTCCCACTCCAGATTTACCCATTATTTCCACTCTATTCTTTGAGTTTTAAAAAATGTTCCAGCATTTAGTACAGTGCTTGACACATAAATGATTCTTAACAAATACTGATTGGTTGATTGAATGTCTGTTATATAATTTTAAAAATGCTTTTGTCTTTTTTTTGGAGGTGGGAGGTAGTGCAGTTGGGGTTAAGTGACTTGCCCAAACTCACATGGCTAGTGTTAAGTGTCTAGTGCTGCATTTGAACTCAGGTCCTCCTGACTCCAGGGCTGGTTCTCTATTCACTGTGCCACCTAGCTGCCCCATCTTTTTCTTAAAACTTTTTTTTCCTTTATGTCTTCTTTTTCCTCCTTTTTATTAATTCATTAATCTATTTTTCATTTTCACTATTCACTTTCATTAGATTTTGAATTCTAATTTTTCCCCCTTCCTCCCCTCCCCACTCCCCAAGACAGCATGCAATCTGATCTAGGCTCTACTTACACATTAAACACATTTTCACATTAGTCATGTTCTTAATAAAAATTCAAACCAATGGGAGGAACCACAAGAAAGAAAGAAAGAGAAGAAGCCCCAAACAAACAAAGAACAGCAAATAGTATGATTTGATCTGTATTCAAACCTTATTATACTTTTTCTGGATGTGCTCAGCATTTTCCATCACTAGTCTTTTGGAATTATCTTAGATACTTCTATTGCTGAGAAAAGCAAAGTCTATCAAAGTTGATAATGGCACAATTTTGCTCTTATAGTGTACAATGTTCTCCTGGATCTGCTCATTTCACTCAGCATCACTTCATATAAGTCTTTCCCGGTTTCTCTGAAGTCTGTTTGCTCACTGTTTCTTACAGCACCGTAGTATTCCGTAACATTCATATACCACAACTTGCTTAGTCATTCCCTAATCGATGGGCATCTCCTCAGTTGCAAATTCTTTACCACCATGAACAGAAGTATTGTAAATACTTTTGTATACGTGAGTCCTATTCCTCTTTTAATGATTTCTTTGGGATACAAATCTAGGAGTCATATGGCTGGATCACAGGGCATGCACAATTTTGTTGCCTTTTAGCCAAATTGTTCTCCACAATGGTTGGGTGGGTTCACAAGTCCACCAACAATATGTTAGTGCTCCAATTTCCCCACATCTTCTCCAACATTAATCATATTCTCATTTTGTTGTGCTATGCAGTCTGATTGATGTAATGTCTTACCTGAGAGTTATTTTAAGTTATGTTTCTCTGATCAATAGTGATTTAGAAAATTTTTCATGATTACAGATAGTTTTAATTTCTTCATCTGAAAGCTGCTTTTGACCATTTATAAATTGGGGAATGACTTATATTTTTATAAATTTGACTCGGTTCTCTACGTATTTCTCAAAATAAGGCCTTGATCAGAGACATTGATGGTGAAATTATTTCCCAGGTTGCTGCTTCCCTTCAAATCATGGTTGCATTTTCTTTGCTTGTGAAAAAAAATACTTTTCAATTTAAGGTAATCAAAATGATCCATTTGGCATTTCATAATGTTATCTATCTTTTTGTTGGTACTATACTCTTCCCTTCTCCATAAATCTGACAGATAAACTCTTCCTTGCTCTCCAGCTTTGTTTATAGTATCAGTCTTTATATTGGAATCATTTGCACATTTTGGCTTTATCTTTTTTAAAGAATTTATTTATTTTTAGTATTCAACATTCATTTTTCCAGGATTTTGAGTAGCAAGTTTTCTCCACAACTCTTCCCTACACCCAAACAAGGACAGAAAACATACTGATTACTTCTTCCCCCAGTCTGGCCTCTCATACTGCCCCATCCCTTCCATGCCCCTTCCCCCCTTATTTTGTTGAAGGGCAAGATGGATTTCAATACCCCATGGCCTGTTCATCTCGATTCCCAGTTGCATATAACATCATTTTCTACATTTGTTAAATTGAGTATACCCTGGGCTGCACTGAATATTGCTGAATATTACCAGCAGGAAAAGCTGTGTGCCGAGCATAGATAATGACCTGTCTTATATGAACTCCAGGTTTGCTTGCATTCTGCAATTTGACTAAGGGATACCTCTTGTTAAAGGGCCTGGGGACTCTTTCTGCTATAGACTCGGCATGGGATTCTTCCCCCTTGCTGCTGACATGGGAGCCCACTCCACTTCTCATCCCCTATCAAAGGCCTTAGGAGATGCTTAAACTAAATTTTGCCTAGAATCTTTCTCCCATAGCTAGACTCAGAACACTTATCATGGATCCTCATTCTGCTAGGCTAGAGCTGATTTTGTAGCTGTAAAGAGTCATCAGTCTAGCCAGTGTAGTTATCTCAGTCAGCATGTGGAAGAAGAGGAGACATGGGGTTTGGAAGTCAGTGTCAAGTTAAAATGAAAGAAGATGCTACTTGGGTATTCCATATTGACTGATGAGATTGTGACTTATTGTGACCTATAGGTGGGTAATATTTGTACTTTTTGCTACCTCCTTAGGATGATTGGCTTAAGGATGACTGGAAGCCAGCCTCCATTCAAGGTGAAAGAAGGCTTTTCTTGGATATTCTTTTGGCTGATGAAATTATGATTTACTGAATGACATATTTTGTTTAATATTATGTGGCCACCTTGTTAATACATTCTTATGTTATGTTGTTGTAAATGTTGTGCTTTAGTTTCTTGAATGTTAATGCTTTAGTTTATTGCTGAAAAAAATAGAGAGTTCATTATACTGTGAGATTAGGTCCTCAAATTTATTCACAGCAGTAATCCTTTGGAAAGTTTCTTGTAAATGGATTTACAGGAAGGTGGATGTATTCTCCCCTCTGCACTTCACCCTGAACCTTTCTTGTCTTGTCTATCCTGAGTATCTCTGTTGGTCTTTGGGCAACCATCAGATATTTTAGTTTCATTTGAAAGAAAATCATCTGTCCCACCCATTTTAAAATGAGTAAACTCCAGTACAATCTTTATCCTACTCTCACTTGCCTTCTTTCTCTATAGTCCAATAGTATAACTATTGGATCTTTACAGATAACTTCCACATCCACATATCCAATTGCTTGCTGATTATCTTCTCAATATTGCATAAGTATCTCAAATTCAACATGTCTAAAATGGAACTCCCTCTATCTCTCTTTCTTCACACACACAAGTGCATGCATGTGTGTATATGTATATGCATATATATGTGGGGGGTATGTGCATATGTATGTACGTTGTTTTTTTTCCCTAAAAGAATCCTAAGACATTTAAAGCCCTATTTCAGATTTTGTTCTAGGGAGATTAGACATTACTTGTTCTCACTAACTTTTTGATGTAGCCAAGTTGTTCTGCTAGCTGTCTGTCTGACAAAACCCTCCATCTCTTATGTTTGTACTTTTGCATACTGTTTATCATGCTTGGATTCCTCCTTTTTCTTCATCTTTTTGCACACTCTAGCTGCTTTCAAATCTTAGTTTGAGTAGAAATATCTTGAAGAATTCTTTTTTTATGTCCCAGAGATTAATATTGCTACATGATTCCCTATGTATTTATTATGTATGTCTTTGTAACAAGATATATTCCTGAACAATTGGGGATATAATGAATTTTAGTTTGACTATCTCTATTTCCCTTCCCCTTCCCCTTCCCCAGTGGATTCTCATTTGGCCACCAAAATGATTTTCTAATTGCATTGATGTGGCCACATCACACCATTACTCATTAAAGTCCAATAGGTCCTTATCACCTCTAGGATCAAATGGAAAATGTTCTATTTGCAATTTAAAAACCCCTCATAACTTAACCCCATCTTTTCTTTCCAGTCTTCTAATACTTTATGTCCTTCCACTTATTGTTCAATTAACTGACACTGACTTACTTGATCTTCTGTGAACAATACAGTAGATATTTTCTCTGATCCATATATAAAATTTTGTTCCTTCTTACATCTCCATTTTCCCTGTCTTCCTTTAAGTTACAGCTAAAATTATTACTTCTACAGGAAGTCTCCAGTGACTTCCCTCTTCATTATTTCCTATTCATGCTCTATGTATGTATTTGCTTGCTTGTCTCTTCCACTAGATTGTGATCCTCTAGAGGGCAATGCTGACTTTTTTGCATTTCTTGGTATTTCCAATGCTTAGAACAATTCCTGGAACAAGGTAGGTGCTTTATACATGCTTAGTGACTCTTCCTGTCAAATGTAAGCTTCTTGAGCTCTTTTTTGTTGTTTTTGTTGTTTCTTTAGCATCTAGAATAATGACAGGAATATGCTAAGAATTTTTCAATAATTGTTTGCTAAGAGATTGATTGACTGGCATAAGCAAAGCAAAAATGACATTTAATTTAAAAATTCTTATTACTAATTACATCTCCTTAATTATGCTCCTGGAGAGATAAGATGCTATTACTTTCCATCCTTAAGAATAAAATTATTGGCATTATATGGCATTGTAGGGTGAATATATCCATAATTTTTAAAGACTTAGCAAATAATACTAAAAACACCTGGGTAAATTGTATATTTTTTGTAAAGTGAGATGTAGAGACATGGCATAAATTTGAGTTTTTTAATAAAATGCAATACTTTATATTGAACTTCTAAAGTTACAGTATTTTTAATGCCTGAGAGAATTTTTTTTCAGTTCTTATGAGACAAACCCACCATTTGTTTCTATTTTTTACCTTTTTTTTAAAAATCAAGAACACTTTAATCTCTGTTAATTATATTGAAATATTATTATTATTTCTAATTACTTCTAGTTGAATTGCTTTGTCATGCTAAATTATTCCTCTAACTCATGATGATTTACATAATTTTAGTTTATTTTTTAATCCTTAACTAAAAAATGAGGTAAAATAAAATAAAACACATTTTCAAAATTAAAGACCACATTTATAAAGACTTTCACCAGTGAATTATTTTGGTGCTTCAATCAATCCAATTCCAAAAAGTATTGGTTAAGAACCTACTATACAAGAACAAAAAACAAAAAACAAAAAACAAACCCTACTCTGCTGGGAAATCTGAAAAAAAAAGAAGATAAATAGGATGTACTACAATTAAGGAACTCATTTTACTGGATAGCTGCAACATCGACATTACTAAATTCTCTTTTTATGTTTCTCTTTTTCTGTGTTTTTCTAGAAAGATTGATAGATACATGTAGATGGATGTTGACATATATATTTATATTTATATATGTTGATATATTATATTCCCATATGAAAATATGTATGTTTAGAGGCAAATTAAGAAATTACAATCCCAGTAAATCTGTGCTCAAAATTAACTGAACAAGCATTTGGCCACAGGCTATGTGCTTCTTACACATATTAGCATTTTATTCGTGATGGGTAGAAAAATTCCCAGTGCCATACTTTAACTTAATTTGAAATTTAAAGAAATTAAATTTTCATGAAAAGAGAAAGAAAGACATAAGGATAGGATTATTACACCAGTAGGATTGTATACCTTTCGAATATTATTCATTAATCATTTTGAAGATGGGTCATTTTGATGAACTATGTCTCCTTACCTAAGGGATAGTGTATAGGTCTATCTCCATGGATGCTGGTCTTCCAAAAAAAGGTAACAGTATATAATTTTATCAAAATAATGGGAAAATTTATAAAACTGTTCAAGTAATCCCCTGATAATTTCTCTTTACCTACCAAACAGTTCTAAGACTGGGGAAGTGTTATCTGCTAAAAGGATCAAGTAAGGTGTCTTCTAGGAATTGGCATCTGTACTATGTTTTGAATGAAAAAGGTGTACATAAAAATGTGTATGGTATCTACTTGTATAATAGTATTCATACAGAACTGGAATGTCATTTTAAATTGAACAACTATAAGGCTAGTTTGAATGGAATGAGAAAAATATATACAGAGGAGTATCATGAAATGAAAAAAAAGGGGGGGAGTAAGAAAATGGAGGAAGAATGTTTTCATTTTGTCCTAAAAAGATATAAGGAACTACTGAATGTTGTTGAGTGGGGAAAAATCTATATTTTAGTAATAACCTTATGATATGAAAGTGATTATTAGAAACAAAAAACCTATGCCAAGAAAACAAAAACTTTTTAATTTACAAGATGATGATGTTAGATTAATGTAATTTATTAAGTTATTGATTAATATTCTCCTTAATATTAATATCTATCTCTCCACCCCACCCATAGTGTATTAAATCATATATACTCGAAGTAAAAAGTTTCATTTAATGTTTTATTCAGGAAATATATTTTGAAGCAGCAGCTATACCTTCATTCCATGAGTATCATATTTCCTCCAGGGTTATCATATTGCTCCCTCACTGTGTAATTTTTCTCTCTTTTTGTCCTCATCACTCAATCATATGAACTTACAGTCAGAAAACAAATATATTGATCTTTTCTTTGCCTTTTGGAGGGGGGAAGGCAGGGAAATTAGGGTTAAGTGTCTTGTCAAAGGCAACATGGCTAGTTAAGTGCTAAGTGTCTGCAGCCAGATTTGAACTCAGGAATTCCTGACTCCAGGGCCAGTGTTTTATTCACTGCACCACCTAGTCTCCTCAAATACATTGAATATTAAAATTGACTTCGCATTCTGTCATGGCCAACCACCATATTTTATTCATGGGCAAATTTTTAAATATTCTAGAAGTTTTGCAAATACTATTTTAAACTTTGGAAACTACATTTCCCAATTTAATTATCATATTTTAATTAGCATACTATTATATTTATCTCTCACTATATTCAAATGGAATCCACCTTATTTTGGGAAGGGGAAGGCAGGTAATTGGGGTTAAGTTACTTGCCCAAGGCCACACAGCTAGTAAGTGTTAAGTGTCTGAGGCTGGATTTTAACTCCTCCTGACTTCAGGGTAGGTGCTTTATCCACCACACCTCCTAGCTGCCCCTGAACCCACTTTTAAAACACATGAAGTGATTTTTTTTGCAGCTAAAGAGATAATAAGTAGATATATTTAAAGACACACTGTATGTAAAGATGTAAAAACAAAAAAATGTTTTGCAATCAATCTACCAATCAATAAACAAGTATTTCTTAAGTACCTGCTGTGTACCAGGTGCTGTAATGAGCATGGGCATACAAAGGAGAAAGATATAGTCCAAGACGTCAAGGAATTTGTAGTGGGAGAGACAACATGCAAATACACATCCATAAACATAAATACACACATATATGTATGTATATATACATAAACATATATGTGTTGTAATTAACAGGGAATATTAGCATCTACTGTAAATGGTCTTGTCTTTTAAAAAATTGGTTTTCAACATTCACTTTTACAACATTTTGAGTTGTATATTTTCCCCTACATCTCCCCCTTCAAAGATTGCATGAAATTTTATATAGGATATACATGTACATACTTATTAAATGTATTTCCACATTGGTCATATTATGAATGAGGAATCAGAACAAAAGGGAAAAACTAAATGATAGAAAAAGAGAAAATAATATGTTTTAATCTGCATTTAGACTCCATAGTTCTTTTTCTGAATGTTTGTAGCATTTTCCACCATGAGTCTTTTGGAATTGTCTTAGATCATTGCATTGGTGAGAAGAACTAAGTCTATCACATTGGTCATCTCACAATGTTGCTGTTGTTATGTACAATGTTCACTTAGTTCTATTCACTTCACTCAGTAACAGTTCTTTGTCTTTCCAGGTTTTTTTTCTGAAATCTGCCTGCTTGTCATTACTTAGGAAACAATAGTATTGTATTGCATTTATATATTATAACTGGTTCAGCCATTGCCTAATTGATGGAAACTTCAGTTTCCAATTAATTGCCACCACAAAAAAAAGAGCTGCTAAAAATATTTTTATGCACACAGGTCTTTTTGCTTTTTCATGATTTCTTTGCAACACAAACCTATTAGTAGTATTGTTACCTCAAAGAATATGCAGTTTTATAGCCCTCTTGGCATAGTTGCAAATTGCTCTCCAGAATGTTTGGATCACTTCACAACTCCACCAACAATGCATTAGTGTCCCAATTTTCCCACATCTCTAATATTTATCATTTTCTTGTTTTGTCATGTTAGACCATCTGATACGTGTGATGCTATCTCAGAGTTATTTTACTTTGCATTTCTCTAATCAATAATGAGTTAGAATATTTTTGTCATTTGTTTATAGATAGCTTTAATTTCTTCTTCTGAAAAGTGTCTATTCGTATCCTCTAACCATTTATTAATTGGGAAATTACTTGCATTCTTATAAATTTGACTCAGTTCTGTATACATTTTACAAATGAACTCTTCATCAGGTACACTGTCTGAGAAAGTATTTCCCACCTTTCTACTTCCCTTTTAATCTTGGTTAGTGAATGGTCTATGCAGAAAGTTTAGTTACAAAGGGCAGAGAGATATTGGAAGATAGTTTACAGGGATGGAAGTTTTATTAAATTTTATTTATTTTTGTTTTTAGGTGAGACCAACATATGTATGTATGTATATAGTAGGAAATTATCCAATAAACAAGATGAAACTGAAATAAATAATAGAGTAGGGATGATACAGGTGGGAAATTTGTTATAAATGATGGGATGGAATGTAATCACTTGAAAAGGTAGAGGAATTCGCCTTGGCAAGGTGTATGCCCTCTTCATCTTATGTGACAAAGTTGAAGAAAAAGATAGTGGCACAAGATATATAGTAATAGGAGATGAAAAAGAAAGGAGAAGGAGCTTCCAGGTAACAGTCCTAATTTGCATGTAAAAATCTGAAGTGAGTGTTTTAATTGAGAGGGTGGGGTTGGGTGGAGCCATGAAAGGTTTGAGGAAGATTAAAAAGGTTTTGGAAGAGTGGGTTAGTGAATTATTATGGGAGTATAGTAGGATTGCCACCAGCAATAAGGGTCCAGTAGACATTGTATTACATACATTTGTAGTTGTCTCAATCCAAGCTGTTTCTTAGTTTTCTCCACTCTCATTTAGCGGTAACATGAAGGCTAGGAATAATGGGAGTGATCCAATGCTAAAGTTTGTTAGGGAATAATTGTTTATATGATAATGGGCAGAGCAAGACAAAGATGAAGATGGTGCAGAATTTAATTGTTTCACAAATGATCAAGATGGGGATATGAGGAGAAAGTACTTAGTTCAAGGTTGATAACTGGAAAGACAATTGAGGGATCAATAAATTGGATGTAATGGTGCAAATGAAGAGTAGAATTTTGTTAAGGAAGGCACATAGGAAAGTGAAAAGCCAATTGATTATAGTCAGTTAATAGGAAATACATCAGACAAAATTGTGTCCCCTGGAGATAATAATATTGACTACTGAATTACCCTTCATCGGAAGAAAAATCTAAAGGCTCATAATAAAGGTAGGGTCACATTGGGGTGGCTAGGTGGTGAAGTGAATAGACCACCATCCCTGAGGTCAGGAGGATGTGAGTTCAAATCTTGCCTCAGACACTTAACACAGAAACTAGCACTGTGATCTTAGGCAAGTCACTTAGCCCCAATTGCCCTACCTCCCTTGCCCCTCCAAGAGAAATAAAAAAGAATGTAGGGCCATAAATTTAGAGCTGTGGCTGGTATTAATGTGCATGTGACCAAATCCTCTCATTTTATAAATGAAGAAACTAAAGCATAGAGCAGATGGAGTGATTTTCAAGTCATGAAAATAGTAAGCAGCAAGATTCATCCACTACACCATACTTAAAATGATGCCCTGATTGACAACAGAACTCCAGTTCAAAGGAAGACTCAATTCTCATGTATTTTAATCCATATTTGAAAAAATCCATGTCTTTATTTAAGAACCACATGTGAAGAGACACCCCCTAACTTCTAAGATACTTCATCAATATTTTGAAATCTCTAATAAATATTAAAATATCATATACATATATATATATATATATTTCTGTTTAATTTGTGTCTGTTGATACTTTTTTTCTTTCTCTTCTGGGTCCAAACAGAATAAATAATATCTCTCTTTGTCATAACTCCTCTTTAAGAGTTGAAATCACGTTATGATACTCCTACTAAGTCTTCTCTTCCTCAAAGTGAAGATCTAATTCTTTCAATTAATTATCAGATGGGATGGTCTGTCACCATCTTGGTTGAATATTCTGCAGCTTGTTGTTTTCCTGGTTACAATATGGCTCATAGATGTAAAGATAACAGACCCATAGATATATTAACAAAAGCAGAGAACAGAAGGGTTATTGTTTTCTTATTTCAGAAGGTTGATATATCTTTATTAATGCAATTTAACTATCTTGTTTTCTAAATTACACTATTGAACCAAATTGAGAATACCACTAGAACTCCCAAATTAACTTCTGTTTCTCCTCCTGGAATTTTCCATCTGTCCTACACCTAAACTATTATGTACTCTTTACTCCAATTGACATGTGAGTTAGTAAAGAGCAAGGGCTGTCTAACTTTTTATCCTTGAATCTCGAGAACACACATATGTATATGCACACACACACACACATATATATCAATTTGTGTTATCTGAATAGAACACACATATGCATACATAACATTTCTTCTTGTTTTCATCCCAGAGGCTCTACCTCTAACAGTTTACAGCTTTGAGAGGTGGATTAATTAATTTAACTTGCCTCACTTCATCTCTGAAATAAGTAAGATTATGCCTATGTGACTGTAACTAATTTAATACATACACTTACGTAACATGACCATATATATAGCCACATGAATCTTTATATGTGTGGGACTATGTCTTTTTCCATGTTGATTTCTGTGTATTATGTCCATATATGTATGTGTGCAGTGTGTGTGCACATTTGTGTACACACATATGTGCATACACTCACACACATATACACCAAAATGCAGAACCTTAGTTTATAAATCGGCATTGTACATATGAGGCCAGTTATTATATGCATATATATTTATGTAGGTATGTATTTATATGTGTATATATGTAGAGACACACATGCTCATATATGTGACATATTTATGTCTTATTTACATCAATTCTTCCTTTCTTCCTGTGTTCTTCTTGTGTTTTGCTTTTCTTTTGATTTCCCTCAACTATTTCTCTTTTCTTCTTTGTCTCTATTTTTCAAGATTTGAAAAAAGGAAATTTCCTCTTAGCTATTAATTCGTTATTTCTTGCACCCATATATTCTAACAATTTTTCTGCAGTAGATAGATGTTCCATATAATCTTCATTGTTACTTTCCAAAAATGTCTTATACTGTTTTATCATCAATAGTAGAAGATTTAGCATGCATATATCTATGTATGTGTGTATCACACATATATGTATATGCATATACACCCATATGTATATGTAAATCTGTGCAGACTTAAAAAATGTCAAGCATGATCATTTAAAAATAACAAATATTTGCTCTTTCTTAGTTTATTTTTTAGTCTTTTTACATTGCTTAAATAAATAGAATAATAATGGTTCAGTATGATTGGTATTATTTTCTATAAATTTAATTGTGTGGTGAAAAGCTGGAATATTTTTTCCCAGTTTACTTTTGGCCTCTCTCATTTGCAAGTATGTTCACTGTATTCCTTAGCATACTTGGACTTGCTAGGACTCAACATAATATTTGTTATTTCCATATCATTCCCTAGTATGCTTGGTCACAGTCTCAAGTCTACCCAAACTGATACCTCATAGAGCAGACACTGACTTTGAGACCTCTTCACTTCAGTGAACTTGTCCTATGATGCTGCCAAAATATTGGCTCTTCCCATCTCTACAGACTTTCATTCTCCCCTGCTGTTTGTTCCCACATGCTGTTTTGGCTATAAACACAGTATGCCAGTTAATAGAGATTTCTAGTTGGTAGAACACTGAACAAGATAACTTTTATTGAAGAAAAGAAAAAAAACACTTTAAAATTAGCATTACATTTTCTATACATTCAGATCCCTATGTCATTTTCTGGATAACTTTATACCAATTTCTTTTTTTCTCCTAGTACAATATCCTTTTTATCTAATCTTTCCATTTTACTATTCCAGTCATGACAACATTTATATCATGATTTTTATTTTATTTTATCACCATCATCCAATTTTACCAGTTCTACTTTGCTTCTAATGTAAAAAGAAGCTAAAAGTAAGAGTAATGTATATGATACCTATATTTCTTCTCTTCCCCACTCTGGTTCATTTAGAAAAAAATCACACAAAGCTTAATCCATGCTTGTTGAGAGAGAGAGAGAAAGAGAAAGAGAGAGAGAGAGAAGAGAGAGAAAGAGAGAGAGAGAGAGAGAGAGAGAGAGAGAGAGAGAGAGAGAGAGGGAGGGAGAGAGAGTTATTGTTTTTTGTCCAAATGTTTGGCAGCAATTCTTTTCCCCAAATCCCATCTGTCTCCTCACAGCTGCTCATTTTCACTTGACTACAGGGTTTTTTTGGCTTTAAAAATTCTAATTTTTTAAAAAAAGTTTTTTTAAATAAAATTTTCTTTATGCCAAGAATACTAATGAAAAATATGATCTCCTAATGCCATTCTTTCCCAGCTGTCTAACTGTAAACAATTCCTATAAGCTATAACAGATTTAATGCATTTTATCACTTTTGAAAATTATATTTATTTTCTGATTATAACCACCCATGTATATAAAATTATTATAATTTTACATTCCCATGTTTTATATATATGTATGTATATATGTATATATACACATACATATATATAGTGATCTTAACTTCAAATTAGGGAGAGGTAGGTTGTAGAGTGGAAGGAAGGAAGGAAGGAAGGAAGGAAGGAAGGAAGGAAGGAAGGAAGGAAGGAAGGAAACAAACAGGAACAGGAGCAGAAAGAAGAAGAAGAGAAAGAACAAGAACAAAAACAAAAACAAGAGGAAGAACAAGAAGAACAAGAACAAGAAAAATGAGAAGAAGAACAAGAACAAGAAGAATGAGAAGAAGAACAAGAACAAGACATGTCATTACTCTCATATCTATAGCACAAGGAGCATTTAACTAACAAATTTGATTGGCAATCGATCATTCACTAGAAAACAGATTCCAGAAATATATGGCATAGTAGAATAAACATTGATTCCCCTGAACCAATTGGACTTACTTTCAAATATTTCCTTGGATGATTACTATATGTAAGACTTTGACGAGGCATCCAAAGTAATTAATTCTCAGTTTCTCCCATCTGTAAAATAAGGAGATTACAGAGGATGCCCTCTGAGGTTCCTTTAAGAATATATATATTGTGTAGAATATGGCGGCATAGAAGCAGCAAAGAACCACAGCTCCCACATAAACACGCTAAAAAACTCATAAAATGGGATGCTAAACATATTTTCAAGCTCCAAAACAATCCAAAAGACAGAAAGCACATATGTTGCTACACGCAGCGCAGCAGGTGGGGCTCTTCACAACAGTCTGGGACCATGGGCCGAAACCCCTGCCGGGTCAAGCCCTGGGGCATTGGACAGGGAACCGCAGCTATAGGAGAGCTGATCTGCTGCACTGGAGGCACAATTACCACATCTATCAGGCCAGAAGAAAAAAAGGCTAAGAAAAAGGTCAGTGGATTTTGCTAACTGGGGAGGAGAAGAGCGGGTCTGGCCAAACTGCTCCCAGGGCAAGGAAGCAGTGGGAGGCGGCGGTAATAGCAGGAACATCTGAGAACCTCAGCGGCCCCACTGAGCTGCTTCAGAGACCTCCGCCTGCAGATAGCAGGGGGGCTGATGTGATCCATCAGG
>CM053594.1:165023362-165058838 GCA_028646575.1 Pseudocheirus occidentalis | reverse complement strand
TCATGTTGGCCAGTCTATTAATTGCTTGTTTTTTTAGCTCTGTGGAACTCTGCTTCCTGGATGGGGAAAGCTCTGTCCCAAATCGCTGGGGCCCTCACAGCTGCCGGAGCTCTTAGTGGAGTGCTGCAGCCCCACTTCCCAGCTTTGGCTCACTGAAAGCGCACCCCAGGACCACCACTCAACACCACGATCCAGATCCAGGCCACTCAATGCAAGAGCCCTTGGCCCAGGTGGATCGCGTCAGCCCCCCTGCCATCTGCAGGCCGAGGGCTCTGAAGCAGCCCAGTGGGGGCCGCTGCAGCTCTCAGATGTTTCTGCTGCTACAGCCACCTCCCTCTGCTTCCTTGCCCTGGGAGCAGTTTGGCTGGACCCGCTCTTCTCCTCTCCAGTTAGCAAAATCCACTGACCTTTCTCTTAGCTTTTTTGTCTTCTGGCCTGATATGTGTGGTAATTGTGCCTCCAGTGCAGGCGATCTGCTCTCCTATAGCTGTGGTTCACCGCCCAATGCCCCAGGGCTTGACCCAGCCCGGGTTTTGGCCGCGGGCCCCAGATTGCTGTGAAGAGCCCTGCCTGCTGCACTGCCTGTAGCAACAGATGTTCTTTCTGTCTTTTGGAAAGTTTTGGTGCTTGTAAATCTGTTTAGCGTCCCATTTTATGAGTTTTTTAGCATGTTTGTGTGGGAGCTGTGGTCCTTTGCTGCTTCTATGCCACCATCTTGGCTCTGCCCCCAGCAATATTCTTTTAAAGTTACACTAAAGAAAGAATAAGAAAATTTTTTTTGTATGAAAAAACATCAAGAACATAAGACACAAGTCAATCCTCTGGGTTACTTACAAGTTTAACATTATTCAATAGTCTAATTTTTCTTCAATATTTTGGTGAATATGTTCACTGATGTGAACAACTGCTCTAACAGGACAGATAGTCACCTGTCATTGCCTTTCATTGCCTCTGTTGTTCTATATGTCCTCAACTGAATATTTGCCCAACATTCTTGGAGTCTTCTTCAAAACCTGTTAACATTGTATGTGTACTGATATAGGACACAAGATATTCTGTGATTATCTTTTGCTTAGCTGTTTTAAAGACAAATAACTACAATCTAACTAATTCCCCTTGTCAAATTACCAAAAAAAATGAATGTCAACATCCTACAGTTGAACATCATACATTGAATATTTCATCCAGAATGTCATGAAAAGTTTCATGACCAACTTGTATATATAAAAAAGTTTGTTAATTTTAGACATTGTTCAGCTGTTGTCTCATTATTGGTTTTAGATATGACTTTCTTGGGATATGGGAAGAAATAAACTACTTACACAATTGAAGAAAAAAGTAAAAATGAAGTAAATTAAGAAACATGGCTTGTCACATATTTTGGCAAACCAAATAGAAAGCCTGTTAATTCAATCTGAAATTATTTACCAAAAAGAAAAATGCCAAATTTAAATTTAAAAAGGATCACATAGGTCACCTAGTGGAACACTTGGACAATTTTTGGTTTTTAAAAATAATTTTATCTAATATAATTACTAGTTTTCAAGTTATTTAGAAACCTGATACAATTTTCAGGAAAAAGTGATATAAAAGACTCTTTTCTCTTTCCAACCTAAGTAATTTGTAATTCCCTTCCTTAATCCTTCTCCTAAATCTGGGATAATTTTTGATCCAGACTAACTGTTTTCACTTCCTCCAATTAATCTTCAATATGTCTTCTCAACAATCTGGTCCTGCTTTTCTGGAGACCCTCCAGGTTTTCATTATTTCTTTTAAAATTTATCTACCTGAACTACATGCAATATTTTAAATGTGGATCAACTAGGACAGAATAAGCAGTTCTTTCAGCACATTGATTCTGGACATAATAATTCTATTAAAACAGCCTAGGATTGTCTTGACTTTTGTGTCTGCCTTATCAAGTTGTTGACAAAAAAATTGCAGTCTACCTTAACTAATCCTTTAATTTATTGGTTTCTAAGAGAATGTAAGTTTATTGAGGTAACTTCTGTTTCATTTTATTTCTATCCTCTTTAGGCAGTACATTGTCTGATGAACAGTGGTTGCTTAATGAACATTTACTGAACACTTGTTTGATTGATTCAGTCCACTTCTGTGGTATGTTCATATCATTTTCTTCAATCATTTAGTTACACAGCATATTACTTTCTAATTTTACCTTTCTTTTCTAATTGTCCTAACTTCAACATGCCTCAGTAATAACCATATCATCTATATTCCAAAAGTTTTAGTTGCATTCTTAAAGCCATAATCGCGAACAGTTTTCATTCTTCCTTCATTCATTCTCACATGACTAAAAAGTGTTGGTTAGAATGATAACAACAATAATGTATAATGCTTTAAGATTTACTGAACACTTAATATATGTCATCACATTTGATCCTTACAACAATCATAAGGAGGAAGACTGCATTATAATTTGCATTTCCAAATGAGGAAACTGAGTCTGAAAGTAGATAAGTGACTTCACCCATTATTATACCAATAGTAAGTGTCTAGGAAGGATTAAATTCTTACTTCAAATACAATGTTCTATCCATTGATCCAAAAAGTTACTTGCTCCCTCACTTTATCTGTTACTTTGACTTGCCCCAGGAAGAGATTCTGCAGACCAAATATTTTAGCCAATTTACCTCTTGATGAGTGGAGGAAAAAATTGCCCCTTTCTACCATGCTTTATTAGGTTATGCTATCTTAGTATATCCCCAGAATAAAATTCATTTTCTCTCTTTCTGAATGTTGGTTCCCAATGATGGAATACTAATAAAACTGACCCTTGCTCCAATATTCTAACTTCATTTTAGTCCTGGCCCCACTGAACAGCAGGTCCACTGTACCTACATAACCCCCATCCCCGCCTCCACCAACATCCTAACTTCTTCATATATGCCTCATTGTTTGCTGGAACAACAGGTGTATCCCTGAACTCTTAGTTCCAACAGAAACAGCAAGTGTGTCCATGTGATGGGAACCCAGCTACTGCCTCTACCTGGTCACTGCCCACAGACACATTCCCATGAAAACGGGTATGTTCTTGTATTCAATCACAATCACATCATGCATCTAGCCCAAGACAGGACCGCAATACTTAACTATCTGTCTTGACTAGACAGAACCACAATAGCTAGCCAGTTGGTGGTCAGAATGACCAGAATGTTTAACCACCAGATCCTAGATGGGACCCCTACTCTGTTGTCTAATCCCTTAACAAAATTCTTCTGCCTTTTCAATTTTAACGATATTCCTCTTCTATGTAAATTTCTGTTATGCAATTGCATCTTTACCCTATAAAAATCCATCTTGCTTTCTCTAAAGTTGCTGGTTCCTCTTAGGACTTAGGACAACTTCATGAAAGGCATTAATCTCAATAAATGCCTATACTTAGATTAGAGGTGGTCTGACTCTGAATTCTTTGAGACAGTTTCACTACAACACATCATGGAACCACAACAGTTTTTGCATGAGCAGAGCCTCCAACTCAACAATTTTTGGCATCCCTGGGTTTAAACCGCAACACCAAGGAGGTCCACTCATAAATCTCTCCTATTTGTTGAAGTTGATAGAGATATTCAAAGAAAGAGGCATAGGGATTGGAGACCTTTCACTGGTTCTCCTTTAGTAATGTAATAACTTTATTATATCAGAAGGAGAAGTTGGCTGTCCTTTTCTCTAGGGATGAATCCTTAAATCTAATCCTTAAAACATACTACAATAATTACAATACAATTTGCATAAGTGTATAGCACAATTATCTATTCTCCTATACATCAGCCTAGTAATACTAGCACAAGTCTATGCTAGCCATTACTTTCCTTCCTTATGTCAAATATTAAGCCTGCTCAATGGCTAACTTAAAAGCAACATTACAACCCAGCCATAAATGTAGAGAATAATGCACATATTAAAATGATTCACATAATTAATTATATACCAGGTTCATTTAAACTAGTATAAGGGGAACAAACATTTCTACTTCTGTTGAAAACTTTTTACACCCTTTATTCACAGATATTTAAAAACCAACGCAAACAAAATATTTTGTGAGCTTTTTCTAAACATGAGATATTTTTCTTATTTCTTTGCTAGATTATGATGAAAGTTTAAAATGAAACAATTCTTAAATATCTGACACTGGTAGTTGTCATTTTAATTAGAAAAGTAATACTTTGACATATTAATATGTTACATTAAATAATATATCCAGTACATTGAGAGTGACGTTTCAACTGCCCAGCTTTAATAATTCTATCAATTTGTAATGTAGTTAAGTGCAACTATAAATTGTATCATCTAATTTAATGGTATTCATAACAATTAAGATTTTCATGGTGATTGCCATACAGGGACCTCAAATATTTCACAAAATTCGCTCACAATTGCTCCAAAAGTATATGAAGTATACTGAATGGTATACTTCATATATGAATATAATGTGAAATATATTATGATGCAACAGTTGTAGATTTTAGTCTAGGGACTGGCATATAAAGGGGAATCTGCTGAAATGATCACATCAAAGACTTTAGAATAGAAAAGGAGACTACCAACTCCAATTCAGAACTTTATTCCATAAACACTTTGATTGATTCTATAATGTAAATGGTTGTAAAATACATTTTAGTATACTGAAGACTGAAACTTCCCAGAAAAATAGTTCCAGTTTGCAATAATTCGAAAGGAGGCATTTTGGAATTATCTTTCTTAAAAATAATTAATGATAAGAAAATTCTTGGAAGAAGGGAGATTAGGTTAGAAAAGTTTCTCTCATTTTCCTACGCGCGCGCACACACACACACACACACACACACACACACACACACACTCAGAGCAGCAGAAATGAAACATGGAGCAAAATAGAGTTTCAGACCTAGTTAATTGCAAACATCTCTAGGTTGATTTGATAGAAACAATGAACAATAAGACCTAGGGCAGCTGAGTTGAAAGGCAGCCTGAGCCTTAGAAACTTTCATCTCAAAAAGACTATGGGAGTCTGATGGCTAAGTAGGAAAAGATTAAATAACTTTCTATTGATGAAGGATGCAAAGAACTGCTAGGATGGGATGGTGGCTTCAGGGAGAAGGAGTTAGCACATAACTGGTGAGTATAGTAGTGAGCTGCAGGGGCCTTGTTCATGGTGGACATGTGAAGGAGAGCAGACTCTGTGGTTTCAGTTACAGGGCAAAGAGGGCAACTGTAATTTGCAGGCACCAGAGTGAAGCAAGGAAAAAGACCATTTGCAGACACTGGGTACAGAGGTCCTAATCATGACTTGGGAGCAGAGAAGAGAGGCCAAGTTTGGGTAAGAAGGACCTGAGGCTTGGGACATCATTTCCGATAGGCTGAAGAACTAAAACTTGATTATAGTTGCCAAAAAAATGAAAGAAAAAATAATTTAAGATGAGTAAACAAAGTAGAAAGAACCCAATCACAGATAATTACTATGAGGATAGAGAAGATCCAGCTCATATTCAGAAGAAGACAATGGAACTAAAATGGCACACCATTTTGTTTCTTTTGTAATTAATTATTTTATTTTCTTGTTTACATCATTCATTTCCACAAGATTTTGAGTGACAAATTTTCTTCACGTCTTTCCCCTAATCCCAACCCCAAAATATTACATGCTGCCAAGAGAAAACAATTTGAATGCTGTGGAAACACAATTAGCATAACTCAGGATCTGGCAGCTTTTACATGGCTTTCTTTTGTTCAGGGGGAGGGTTGCTGGAAGCACACACTTCAGTAAGGGGACATGGGCAGGGTAGAAAATAGAATGGCTGGGCAGGATAGGAAGAAAGGACATATAATCAGCCTCATACAATATGTCCACTCTTGAGATGTCCTGTGTAATTACATATGTACAGCCTGTATTGAATTGCTTCTCCTTCCAGTGGGGTTGGGTGACAAGGGAGGAACCAAAGGAATCTAGAATTTAAAGTTCTAAAATCAAATGTTAAAAATATTTGTTCAAGTCCTTTTTCAGACGATCTCTGGCTTGTAGGCAATCTTTTTATTTCTTGGACGCATTTGGTGTGTAAGTTCTGACTGTGTTGTCTTCCTCCAATTCCATGCTTTGACCCTTTTTGTCCCCAAAATTGGATTCTAGAGTTAGGTTCTTACTTTGCTTCCTTTTGCTACTCATATTGGCCAGTTAATTAATTGCTTGATTTTTAGGTCTGTGGAACTCTTCTTCCAGGGGGAAAACTCAGTTCCAATTTGCTTGGGTTTTCACAAATGTCAGAGCTATTAGGGGGTACTGCATCCCCCACCACCATTACACTGTAAGCCTCAGAATAACTCAGGGGAAACACTGAAATCATTGGCCTTGGCCTCAGTCTAGTCACTCAGATGCTACAGCTCACAAAGTTAACAACAAAGCCCCTACCTGCCAGTCTGAGAAATTCAATACTTGTGTATCCCAGAAGCAGATATTCACTCTAAAAGCGAGGACATAAGCAACCACAATGGGGAATAAGGAGCCTGTGAAGGCTAGGATCATGAAATATTTTCATACTGAGCAAGAACAACCAAATTCAGAAGATGACACAGACTCTATACTCACAGTGGAGACCACAGAAGGAAATGTGAATTGGTCTCAAGTCCAAAAAGCATTCTTAGAGGACCTCAAGAAGGATTTTTAAAAACTAAATTAGAGAGGCAGGAGGTAAGTTTAAATCTACAGTGACCAACTTGGAAAAAATCTTACTGAGAAAAGCAAATCTCTAAAAAGTAAATTTGGAGAACTAGGATGGGAGGTCCAAAACCTAAGTGTAGAAAATACCTCCCTAAAAATGAAAACTGAGCATATGGAAAAGGAGCTTTAAAAACTAGTTGAGGAAAATAATTCATTAAAATTAGAATCAGTAAAATTGAAACTTAGGACTCCGTGATGCAGCAAGAGTCAGTCAAACAAAACATAAAGATTCAAAAATTAGAAGAATCTGCAAAATATCTCACAGGAAAAATAACTGACATGGAAAACAAATCCAGGAGAGATAACCTAAGAATTATCAGACCATAATTCAACATTGTTTTATACCATTTAAAACTCCTAAATGGTACAAAATACCTGAGTATATGTCTGCCTTAATTGATATAGGAAATATATGAACATAAACATAAACCTTTTTTATAGAAATTCATCTAAATAATTGAAGTAATATTCATTGTTCATACATAGGTAAAACCGAAGTAATTTTTAAAGTGACAATTTACTTAAATTATCTATTTATTCAATGCCATCTGGATTAAATTACTAAAAAATTGAGCTATAAAAAATAATAATAGAGCTCATTTAGAAGAATAGGAATTTCAAAGAAACCAGGGAAAAAGATACAAAGGAAGTAGATTCAGCAGAATAAGACCTTGTAACAGCAATCAGTTTATCAGATACTTAGCACCTTAGTTAACTTAGGGCTAAGTATGGAAGGTGTGAGCCCTGTTCACTGCTGAGAAGGTGCAAACTCCACTGTTGACACGGAAGAGTTTTATTGGCTGAGACAGGAGGCCAGTGTGTGTATATAAGCAAGAATTCCAGAGACAGAGAGACAGAATTGAAATTGTCCTGTTGGAGGAAGCAGGATTTTCTCAGTTTGTGGGAGCTGGGCTGCTGGACTGAAGAAGTGAGTTGGAGCTTTCAAGAGAGAGACAGAGAGAGACAGAGAGAGAAAGAAAGACAGAGAGATAGACAGACAGACAGAGACAGAGAAAGAAAGAGAGACAGAGAGAGACAGAGAGACAGAAACAGAGAGACAGAGATGGAGACAGAGAGACAGAGCAAGAGAGAGAGAGAGTTTCTCTGTAAGCATTTGAAAGCTGACTGAGAACTGAGATGGAGTTTTCCTGAGACTAGAACCTGGTGAAGGCCACTTAGAAGGCCAATATTCCTTCTGGGTTCTAGGACCAGCTGAACTGCTTAAGGACTGAAGAAGCATGACCAGGCTAAGACTTTGTTTGTTTATGGCCTATCTGATCCTTGAATGCCAGGCAAGAGAAGTGAAGGGTTTGAAATGTGCTGTACTCAGTTAATTTCAGCGTGTGCCAGGGACTTCTCTGAGGACTGGACAAGGACTTGGGAGTTGTCTGCTTCTGAACCCAGGTGACTGTTTGGTGGATTCAGGAGGGAGCTGGGACCATGGAAAGGGATCCAGGAAATCAGAGAGACCACCCAGAGTCAAGATGAAGAAAATGCCTTCCCTTGGATGAAATTGAGGTTTGCTGAACACCAAGGAGTGGAGGGTTTGTATGATTTTTCTAATGACTATACTAGTGATTAATGATATTTATTAATTGGGAATCTAGCTTAGTGACTGATTAAGTTAATGATTGCCCCATGAGTGGAAGATTGATATATTGTGAACTGATTGAATAATTAATTGAGGAGGGTTTCCCCCTTGGGGAAACCAAATGATTATTATTTTGTTCCTTGTTCTAAATATTGTGACCACTGCAGTGAAAACTGTGTGGCCATTCTAATGTTAAGCTGTTATGAACACTATATTGCGATTTTCTGTGGTGAGATATAATGTTGCGAATATTATATTGTGAATTTTTGCCTTGATTTGTAATGGAATAAACAGAGTGTTCACTATACTGTGTAATCCAAATCTTAAAAGCTGTTCACAGTAGCATTCTGTTGGAAATCTGCTGGTGCATGGTACAGACCTTAAATTATGTTATAAGTTGAGGGCACTGTTGAAGTATAAAAAATACAATTCTGATTATTTTGAATTAAACTTTCCCAGTTTAAGTAAAATCTAAGTAGCCAAGAGGAGAAAGAATGCAGAAAATGGTGGTGAGGGGGCGTAGGATTTCATAGACAACCACTCAGACAGGATGTGATTGGGTTAGAATATTGCTATGGTATAGGAAATGAAGAGTTGGTTGATTTAGAAGAACATGGAAGGACTAGGACTTCTCAAGGAAGACATGTAATGCCATGAACAAGCAGCTTACCAAAAGAATGCTGTTGTGAACAGTTGTTGGGATTCTTATTACACAGTATAGTGAACACTCCATTTTTTCCATTACAAGTAATGGCAAATATTCCCAACAAAATCACAATATAATATTTACAACATTACATCTTACCACAGAAAATTACAATATAGTGTTCACAACAGCTTAACATTAGAATGGCCACAGAGTTTTCACCAAAGTGGTCACAGTATTAAGAACAAAGAACAAAAGAATAATCATCTGATATCCCTAAGGAGGTTTGGCTCCTCACTCAATCATTCAGTCATCTCAAAATGCAATAATCAGTCTTCCATTCATGGGGCATTTATACATTAACTTAATTAGTCACTTATTTAAGAATCATTCACTAAGGAGTGTTAATCACTAAATACAATCATTAGAAAATTACACAAACTCTCCACTCCAAGGTGTCTAGTAAACTTCAATTTCATCATTCAATATCCAAGGAGAGGCCTTTTCTTCATCTTGAATTGAGGACTACAACTTGACTTTCAGATTCCCTGGATCCCCTTCCATGGACCCAGCTCTTACCT
The DNA here is from genome assembly GCA_028646575.1 of Pseudocheirus occidentalis. NCBI lineage: Eukaryota > Metazoa > Chordata > Mammalia > Diprotodontia > Pseudocheiridae > Pseudocheirus > Pseudocheirus occidentalis. The sequence goes on along the minus strand of CM053594.1, from coordinate 165,049,305 downwards.
GAATCCACCAAACAGTCACCTGGATTCGGAGGCAGACAGCTCCCAGGTCCTTAGTCCTCAGGGCAGTTCCTGCTACACACTGAAGTTCACAGGGTCCAGCACATCTCAAAAACCTTCACCACTTCTGTTGCCAAGAACTCAAGGATCAACCAAGCCCCAAACCAAGTGTTATCCTGGTCATGCTTTTTCAGTCCTCCAGCAGTTCAACTGACACTTGGACCCAGAAGAAATCTCTGCCTTCCAGGAGACAGCAGTCACTTCAGCCTTCCAGGTAACTCCAGCCTTCACCAGATCTCTGAGCAGAATAACTTCTTCTACCAGGCTCTACCAGGAGCCTGCCAGAAGAAAAAATTCTTGATTCTGACTGTCCCTTCTCTGGGCCTTTTTTAAATACACACACACACACATACACACACACACACACACACACACACACACATTGGCTTCCTGTCTCAGCCAACCCCTTCCTGTTATGTCAACAACAAGAGACAGAGTTCACACCTCCTGTTTCTTTCACATAAGTTCTTAGCCATTATTTACTAAGAGGTTGTCATGTACCCTGAGCAGAGATGGTAGGAGGAAATAAGCATAGTATGACCTTACATATATGCATATAAGTGTAGATACATATATATGTTTATGTTTATATATATCAATGTATATGTGTGGATGTGTATCCGCAGTTAATTGAATTCTTCTTTAGAGTGGGTAGAGAGGGAAGATAAAATTAAAGTAAAAAATGCATAGCAGAGAACAAAAGAAAATGAAGAAGGAAGAAAAGAAAAGCTATACAGCATTGAAAATAATATGTAGTAGTTATAAAGATTTTGTTGAAATGGAGATTTACTGTTTTATATTAAATAATTTCTTATGGTATTCTGTGTATATGCTAATGTTTTGTTGTTGTTGTTTTTTCCTCTCTTTTGAATTTTTTTAAAATGAAAAAAATATTCCAAGAAATAGTGGATCACCATTTAAAAGAAGCTTCACTACATGATCATTTTCCAAATACTGAAGACTGAGGGAGAGGGTTCAAAATAGTACAACCTGTATACCTAGGAGTCATGTAACATAATTCAGCAGTATTTCATGTCTAAAATCTACTACAAGCAAGATAAAAAAAAACCAATATGCAAACTTTATTTTTGTTTACTCTCATTGAATCTGGCTTAAACTCTAAACTGGGCATCATGCCACACAAGAGAGTAGGGGGCTTGGGGATGAAAGGTGAGATGACAGAGGGGAGGGCAGGGTCTGGGGGAGGGATGCTGGATGCTTACACTTCAATAAAGAGACAGGGACAGGGTAGAGAACAGAACAAGGGGGGAGGGATGGGAAGGAGGTACATATCACTGTCACAATATGTCCACTATGAAGATGTCCTGCATAATCACATCTACACAACCTGTATTGAATTGGTTGTCCTTCCAGCGGGAGTGAGTGACAAGGGAGGAACCAAAAGAATCTAGAATTTAAAGCTCTGCAATACCAGCAATTAGGAATCAAGATATACGGGGCTGGGATAGGGAGACCCTCCCTGCCCTACCAGAAAGCTAGAGAGCAGACCAGAGGAGGGGCTCTACAATAGGATCGCTGTTTTGAGATTGGGGTAGGAGAAAGATGGGGAGAAAATTTGTAATTCAAAAATCTCATGAAAATGAATGATGTGAACAAGAAAACAAATAAAATTTATTATGTTTAAAAAAGTAATATTGTGTTCTTTGAAATTATATTAATACACAGAGATAATCTTTGTGAACCTTTCTCTGCCACTGATTGAAAAAAGTGTAATTGTTCACACTCACATTTTAACAGTGGAATCTTTGGAGCCATTAAGAACTGGCTTTAATATATCCCTGATTTGGGGGAGAAAGCATGATGTATGTGTGTGAGTTGGTTTGTTTGCCTTCCTTTTGTTCTCTGTCTTTAAAAGAACTTTGTAAACAAATAAGAGATATGTCCCTAAGGAGAAACTGAACACATTTTTGTTCCATAATTAAAAGGACATATATAAGAGCACCAAGATGAAGGAACAAAGATGATTCCTCTGAAAGACCCTGAAGTTCATCATTTTTAACATAACTAAGAAAGTCATTCTAAATTTCTTCAGTGTTCTAAACCAGCTGTGATTTAATTGATGAAACCAACTTCATTTTAACAGGATCCAGAATGATATGCAAAAATAATGAAACCTGTTGTCCTTTTATCTCAGGCTCTATAAAAATAAAGGTGATGAATGATTTTGATGCTATGAAATTCAACATTCAGAAAATTGTTTCTTTCCTTGGAGGGAGATGGGTCCAGGGACGTAATGAAATATATAGAATACACCTTTACTGCTAATATAAGTAATACGTCCATTTTTGTTACCCTTCATCCAGTTTTATTAAGCTTGTCAAGACATTGGGATGGGTGAATTAATATGTTACATGCACATTTACCTAATGATTATCAAGAGCATAATAGGTAGGGGAACATTCAGAAAATCTTATTGAAATATATATATAAACAATTTCTTTGAGATAGAGGATACCTATTCCCCTGAGAATCACCATGCAGAACTAGGGATATATAGAAATCCATAAATTGGTCCTTGAAATCATGTCAAGGAGAAATATGTAGATTGACTAATAAATATAGTGAGCCAGATTCTCAAAATGAAAGTTGGCATAGAAGGCCTCTGAGATACCTTGAGTCTATTGACCCAGTTTTTTTTCATTTTAGCTTTTTTTGAGGATGAATTACATTAGAAACTGAAACTGTCAATATTATAAAGAACGTGGAGATTATATATTCCAATATCCTAACTTCACTGATGAGAAAACTGAGGCCACTGGAAGGTATATGAATAATCTGAACTCAAAAAATAGATAGTTGGAAAATCATGACTAGGACAGTTTATTTGCTTTAGATGCCATCTCTCATTTTAGTGTATGAAGGAATTTGTAACTAAAAATTTCCTAATAGAGTACTTGCATTTTCAAATGGGGTTATAATTAAAATTATTTATAAATATAATTCTAAATTTAATGAACATAGAAAAAGATGGGGCCATTTTCATTCAAAATAGAACAATATATATAAAACCATTTACCTCAATTACATAGAAATCATTCTTTAAAGCACATAAATGCATTCAACAGACTACTTTCAAAGACTTACTTTAGGTTCCCTTTTAACTTATTTTCCTTTTTCTTTTCTTTTCCTTTCTTTTCTTTTTCCTTTTTCTTTTCCTTTTCTTTTTTCTTTTCCTTTTCTTTCCTTTTTCTTTTCTTCTTCTTTTCTTTTCTTTTCCTTTCTTCTTTCTTTTCTTTAATTTTCTTTTCTCTTTTCTCACCCTTCTCCCTCAAAAATGTCCCCCAGTAAAAAAGGAAAAAATCCTTTAAAGAAAGAAATATAGCCAATAAAACCAATGCACATACTTTCCATGTTTAAAAATGTATGGTAAAAGGATTCTGGGAGAATGGTGGAGTAGGACAAAATTTCAAGCTCTTCTAGATATTCCTCCACAAAAAAGATAAAAGAGCACCTGTGTGAACATAGAACTGCGAAAACAAATAAGAGTAGGGACAGAACAGGGGTTCTCTTGGGATAATCAGAGAAGGCCTGAAGAAAAATCCAAGGATAGCATTTCCTCCCTGTGAAGAGTAAACACTTCCAGGGTAGACAGGCCTTAACAATAAGCAGCAAGCTAATTAAACAGGAGGCAAGCCTTTGCGTTATCAGGGTTGGGATCCTACCTCTGTCCTGCAACAGGAGTTTTTACTAACTGGGCCGTGAGGGGAGTTGGGCACTTGAGCTCGGGAAGATCTAGGGATCATCTGATGACAATGAACTCCACATATAAATGTGCTGCAGAGAGCTGGGAATAAGAAGGAACCAGCATAGCCTGGTGAGTGCAGAAGCAGTGGTGCAGGAGCTCCACTGGGTGCGAGCACTTATATGAGGCTGAAGGTCTTGGTTTGAGTTCAGGGTCAGAGAGGAGAACTGAAGAGGATAAGAGGCCATACACACCATCCCTGGCATCCCAGGAACAGAGGTGATTATAAAAACTAAATTATTACCAAAAAATCCACAGCCAAAGGAGAAAGAATCCAACCATATAGAGCTACTATGGGAATCAAGAAGACTGGGGTTCATCTTCAGAGGAAGATACTGAAGCAAAGAAGTCCTCTTCTACCCCCAAATAGTAATGCCAAATGATCAGCTGCCCCAAAAGAATTCACAAATTACATAAAAAATGTTTAATAATCACATGAGAGAGATTGAGGAAAAATGAAAAAGAAAAATATGAATAACACAAGAACAAGAAGAAGATTGTGACAAGGAAGTCAACCAATTAGAAAAGGAGATTCAGAATGTTGTGTTTTTTTTTCTTTTTTGGAGGGGGGTAGGCAGAGCAATTGAGTTAAGTGACTTGCCCATGGTCACACAGCTAGCTTGCATTAAGTGTCTAAGACCAGATTTGAGCTCAGGTCTTCCTGACTCCAGGGCCAGTGCTCTATTCACTGTGCCACCTACCTGCCCAGAAATTCAAAATCTAAAGGAAGAAAATTACTCCTTGTAAACTAGAATTGGACAAGGGGAAGCCAGCAATGTTATAAGAGATAAAGAAATTTTATATTTATCTGTATCTTTATATCCATCTCCATCTCCATTTCCATTTCAATCTCCATTCTAACTCTATCTCTATGTCTCTGTCTCTATCTCTGTCTGTCTCTATCTCTATCTCTGTCTCTATATCTTTATCTATCTATCAATCTCTATCACTATCTATATGATGGAAAAATAAAAGAGAAAATAAAATATTTCCCAAGAAAAATAACAGATCTTCAGAACAGGTCAAAAAGAGAAAACATAAGAATAATTCAAACTACCTGAAAATTCTGATAAAAATAGAATCTTGATAGAATAAGAAAAAAAGTTGGAGAAAATTGTTATGAAGCATTTAGAATAATAGCGGAAAGTAGAAATAGCAAAATTTACTAACTACCACAAGAGAGATCCTACAATGAAAACTCATAGGAATAGTATAAGTAAATTCATAAACACCCAGATTATGATATGACTTTAAAAAGTTAAACCATTCAAGAACAACTAAATAATTATCTTGAATGAAGTGCAAGAGGAAGAACCAATAAAGAGGAATTAGATGAGGGGAGATGGCTGCTAGTTCTGGAAACCTACTTTCATTGGAAATGGATGGGGGGGTGAGAAATACATATTCATCTAGAAGGGAATAAAAGTCTCCTAATTTAAAAAAAGAAATAAAACTATAAGAGAAAAAGGTGGTAAAGTAAGGATATTTAATGGGGAGTATGAGGAAATAGGTTAAAAGGAGGGTATAGACATGTGTTTAGATTTAGAGGAAAGGAAGGATAACAGAGAGAGCTTAAGAAGGAAGGGGGCAGAATAGGTCAAAGCTGTGCAAAAAATGGAGTTTAGATTTAGGGGAATGGGAGGAAAAGGGAGAGATTGCTGTATTGGGGGAAGATTAAGTAATAAGAAAGCAAGGTAGAAGTAAAGTAAAGGAGTTAGGAGAGATGGGAAAAAAGAAAAGAAAAATGTGTCTTATTATGTACTTTGAGTCCCTCCCCTTCTATCAGGCAGATAGGTAGTTAGCTTCCTCATAGTAAAATAAAATACATTCTTAAAGATAGAGGATAGATGTAGCCCAGAGAATCATCCATGCAGGACTAGAGGTACATAGTAATTGTTAAACTGGTCCCTGTAATTCTGACAAGGAAGAATAGGAAGGTTGGCTAATACGATGAGACAGGTCTTTAAAATGGGAGTTGGTACAATCTCTGAGTTTCTATTTGCCTGTTAACCCTGTTGCCATTGTTATATACATACATACACACATACACACGTACATACATATATGTGTGCATATGCATAAATATACACATAATTTAATGTTATTTACATTCTTCAAGAAATGTTACTGTACAATGAACTGATCAGAGTTCTTAACTCCTTCAAAGTTTACTTTCTTTGCAATGTACTTTAATTCAATTCTATAAGCATTTGCTATGTGCTCACTTTGTTCCAGGCTCCATTATCAGTGCTAGGTATACAAAAGTAAAATGTCATGATGGTCATTTCACATACATTAGTATTTTATTGTACATGATACATTTTTGAGGGGCAGAGCTTTAGCAGTAAGAGAAATATCAATGGTTACATGAAGGAGATGGGGGGACATAAGGATTCTGAACAGCAGAGATGAGGAATAACTACATTACAAATGAGAAATATTGGCTTCATCTCCCAATGTACAAAGTTGGGGAGGAGGGTAGGCTTCCAAGTTTAGGACTGAGCTTAGAAATTCAGTTTGGCTAGAAATAGTATTCAATTTGGAACAATGTACAGAGAGTAATAAGAGCAGTTAAATTATGGAGGACAGTAATTAAATTATGAAGCCAGGCTAAAGCGGATATTTTTTCTTTTTCTATTTTCTTTATGGTAAAACCTTTTTTTTTAAATCCAGGTCACAGCCATTTGGCCAAGCAAAGATTTGTGAGAATCATAGAAGACAATATCAACAATTTTGATAACATGAATTATTTTAATTGCACAGAAATACAATGAATCAAAATTATAAGAGAAATGATTAATTTGGAAAATTATTTGCAACAGGTTTCACTTTAGAGTTCTCTTCTCCAAGATAAATAAGTAACCAATTCAAGTTTATAAGTTTAATTTCCCAGCTGAGAAATGGTTTAAGCATATGAACAGAAAATGTTCAGTGAAAGAAGCTGGCCTATTTATAACTACTAAAATAATTTTCCAAATCACAACTATCCATAGAAAGGTAAAATAAACAATCCTGAGATATCAGTTCATACTCATTGGCAAAGATGACAATATGAAAAAGGAAAATTACAACTGTTTGAAGATCTGTAGGAAAACAGATACATGCATGCACTGTCACACACCTGTGACTGTGTAAAATCTTGGTGGAAAGCAATTTGAAATTATATGCAAAAATGTCCTAAACAGTGCAGCCTCTTTGACCCAACTATTCCACTGCTGGAACTATGCTGAAAAGATATCAAAGAGATGGGGGGGGGTCGATTATATAAGAAAAAATACTCATAGTGGCTCTATTGTGGCGGGAAAAACTGGACTTAAAAGATTACCCAAAAAATGAGGCCATCCTGAATAAACTGTGGCACAAAAATGTGATAGACAGTATTTTGAAATAAGGATTGAGAAAAATAGATAATTAGGTATATGAACTGATACAGAGGGATGTAAGCCAAAGCAGAAAATTTATACTTTAGTATCAATATTTTTAAAATGAACAATTTTGTGGACTGTTATAAACCAATGAAGATTGAAATGAACAGAACAAGGAGAAAAACATATAATAACATCAATGTTATAAGGACAAACTTTAAAAGCTGAAAGAATGACAATTAATACATTCACCATTCATAATACCAAAGGAGCAATGATGAAACAAACTATCTACTTCCTGACAGAGAGGTAACTCTGTCAGGTATATAATTTTAAGGTATAAAATTAGATAGATGATAGGTAGATAGATAGATAGATAGATAGATAGATAGATAGATAGATAGATAAATAGACAGACAGATGGATAGATAGAAATATAGATATAAGTATGTATGTACATATATGTATGTATGCATATGCATATGTGTGCATACATGTATGGTACAAAACTACATATGAATGGATGTAGTTGCATGCACATATACATAGAAATAAATATATATGTGCACATGTACATGTACACAAATACATATATGCGCATGTAATATACACATACTCATATGATTTGATATAATACGTTGCAATATACTAAATGTGTAGATATTTGGATAAATCCACATATAGGTTAATAGTTATATTTGTGTACAGCAAAGAGAAAAATCATTTTTCTTCAGTATATTCATTATAAGAAATTTATTTTACTTTATTTAAATGGGGGTATTATGCAAATGATGCAGGGAAATATATTTCTTTTAATTAAAAAAATTTTAAAGCAATTTAAATAGTTGAGTTTTCTATAAATTTGAAATGTTTATGTCTTCATATGAGGTCAATGCACTATTGAGTTTACTTAACTGTTTTACTTTGTTATATTATACCTCTCATGGGGGTAGATGTAATCTGTAAATGATCAAAATGCATTCATCTCTCTTTTCCATGGCAGGTAAGGTTTGAGGATGCATCATCATTAAAGAAACCATGGCCTGAGTTTATAGAAACTATTTTCTTCTTCATCATTTACATATATTATTTTCCTTACACTTTCAATCTTCTCAATTACCTGAGAGCAACATTCCTACCATAGGGATGTCCTAACAAAATTTCCTGGAAGTAGTACTCTTTCATGAGTTTATTAATCACTCAGATACAATTCCCCACTAGGCTGTATCTTATTCTCTGAAAGTATACACTTCTTGATGTGAGCACAGATGTCTAAACTCTATTCAAGGAGATAAGGATATTTGTAGATGCAGCACCCAGTATAATTAAATAACCCTTACCCTAAGGCTAGGGTTCTGTATAAGCTATTTTTAATTTAAACCCTGTCTATAAATGACAAAGAAAACAGCATATTCCCTAGAGGACTGAGTTGAATAAAGTTTGGGAATACTCTCTTAATATCTTCTTATACTAGCTTTGCTTCCTTAATGGCTAAATTACTAATAATCAACAAGCAGTAGTTAGTCAATCACCTGCTTCCTTGTGTCCTGTGGTGCTTTTCTCTGGTGTTTACATAATTAGGGCACTTTTTAGTTTTCAGTATTCCCTTCTTTTGACTCAGACTATTAATTTTCCTGATTTCCTTCAAAACTCTATAATATATGTGTGTGTGTATATATGTATAAATATATATATATATGTATGTATGTATGCATGTATACACACACATCTTGTGCCACCCTACTTGTTTACATTTTTTCTCCTTTCCCATTTGGTAATAAACTCATTTGAAGGTATAGATGGTGTCTTTGCTTTTCTTTGTACCCCAACACTCAGCACTTGTAAGGCATATAGTAGGCATTTGATAAATTCTTGTTAACTTGAGTTTACAAATTTAGACCCTCACCAGCTCTTACTGTTCATATTCATATGGCCTCCTGATTATCTACTAGTTTCTTCCATCTCAAAATCACTGTTCACACACTGTCAAATTGCTATTTCCAGATCACAGCTACTAAACTGAATGATTGCAAGAAACATTTGTGGCTCCTTATTTTCCCTAAGATAAAAACACACAGTCCTTTATCTTTAAAAATAATTCAGATGGGGGCAGTTAGGTGGCACAGTGAATAGAGCACCGGCCCCAGAGTCAGGAGTACCTGAGTTCAAATCCGGCCTCAGACACTTAACACAAAAAACTAGCCATGTTACCTTGGGCAAGTCACTTAACCCCAACTGCCCTCCAAAAAAAAAAGAAAGAAAAAAAAAGAAAAGTAATTTAGAGGCTGACTCCAGCCTACCTTTACATAATATTTGTACATTATTATCCTCTACAAAGTCAAGCCAAACAAGGCTGATTGCTGCTCCCTATAAATGTCATTCTATGCCTTATTCCTACATTCCAGTAGAAGCTGACATGCATACTTGGAATTCATTCCCTCCACACATCTCTCACTTAAAATCTCCAGGTTCCTTCATAACTCAGCTCCCATGCGAGCTTCAACAAGAAGCCTGTCATCCCCACAGTTGCTTTTGTCCTCTATCTGGAAATTACACTCATTTGTATTTAATTCCCTAGATACCTGTGTCTTTCCTAGAAAATAACCACATAGAAGATGTGGAATATTTCATTCATTTTATTCTTCCAGCAACTGTTACCGAACCTGACAAATAATAGGTGTTTAATATATGTTGAATTGAGATAGATATTAATGGTATAGAGCAGAACCTGGGTCTTTTAAATTTGTTGATATTGGTACTCTTAGAGTACTCAGTAGGGAGGAGATGAAAGGAATAAACATTTATCAAGTACCTACTTTGTGTCAGGCATTGTGCTAAGTATTTACAAATTTATCTTCCTTGATACTCACTAAAACCTGGGAGGTAGGGGCTAATATTATTATCATTTACATTTGAGGATATTTGAAATAAACTGACTTTTCCTGAGTGAAGGTCTTAGAAAAAAAATGGAGTTTCAAAGTGTCACATATGATTAGTTATTTGTGTCACCTACATCCATGACATTCCAGCCACTATGGGGCATTTCAGTTTTTTGTGTAAAAACACAATCCTGGAAAATCACTTATGATGCCATATAATCTTATGTGGATACATAAGATGGTTCAAACTTCCAGCTCCTCTTCCCCTCCCACAACTCCACCACTGCCTATTCCATGTCAGACACTGTGCTAAGTACTTTACAAATATCTTATTGCATCCTCACAACAAACCGGGGTGGTATGTACTATTATTATCCACATTTTACATTGGGCAAACTGAGGAAGATGGAGATGAAGTAATTTCCCCAGGATCATGTAGCTACTAAATAAGTAAGTAAGTAGAAGGCTTGATTTATGTTCAAACCTCCCTGACTACAAGCATATTCCCTAAATTGAGCTACCTAGCTACCAGATAGGATTAACTCTTTATGACTATATAAAGTTTAAAGTGTTCAGCAATTGTTTTTTAAATTAACTTTATATCTATGATTTTCTATATGTTCCTTTTCAGGGGGACCCGGGAGCTTTCTCCCATGATTTTAACAAAAATTGCAATATCCTCCAGTAAACATACAGTGCAACTAAATTTTCTAGTGGGTTCTAGAAAGAAAGAAAAAAAAAGATGATTTGTTTTAGAATTTTTTTTTGCCTCCATGTTCCGTAGTGTTCCTCCTAGATGTTAGCATTTTCTTATCTTAGAGCTAAAAAAATACAGCTAAACAAAATTGATTGAAAGTACAACATGTAGACACATGCAATGTTATCTACATTATTATAAAATAATATTGTTTATTAAAATGTTAAGGTATATATGCATATTAATGTTGCAATACATACATGCATACATACATATACATATATACAAAAATATGTAAATATGTGTGTATATGTTGTTTGCCCTTTAAGGAGGTTGTAGGTCACTTGGTGACACAATTTCCAACATTAGACATATGTGTGTATATGAGTGTGTGTGTGTATACAAGTTAATTTGAGAAAGGGTAGAGCAATAATAATTCATAGTTACTATATTTTGTTTATGACTCCAATAGACCTGAAGGAAAGAGGACTGACTACTCTCTCTGTGGTCGGTTCTCTTCTTCCTCCAAAAATGTTCTTTAGGCCAGAAACTAAGCCTGATAAAATATGAATTGGCAAGCATGTGAAGAGATTGAGATACCTTTGTATTATACCCCTTGAGGAAATTTCTATGAAAGGAAAAGAAATAAAGGGGGGAAAAGGTGAAAATAACCAAAATTTTCTGACAAAAGAGAGAGCAAGTTAAAAGTCTTGAACATGAGCAGATAACTAGGAGACAACAAGATGAAAATGAAAATGCTTATGATACCAAAACTCAACTTAGATATACTTTTAATTCTGAGAAAACAATCTCAATATCTGTCCATTTTACAGTGTTCTCCACAGCAAATGAGCAAAGTTGTTATTTCAAGAGTTTCTCAGATCTGTGACATATTATAAGACTTACATTTAAAGGAAAATAAATAGAACAGGTAGCTTTGCTGCTAGTAATGACTGTCAACTAGCAGGGAATCCAGTTTCATAAACCTGATTTTCAAGGGTTATTCATTTTGATCAAATTCCATTTTATGGCCTCTTAATAGGAAACTTGTGTGTGTGTGTGTGTGTGTGTGTGTGCATGTGTGTGTTATCTCTCAGCAGGTTTGGCTCTATGTCTAATGAGATAGAAGGGAGAACTCTGTCAAAACTAATAATCCTCTAGTGGCAGACCTTAAAATGAGAATGACAGAGCTCTTTCCATGACAGCTCAGCCCTTAAGAAGAAAATTGTTCCACCTGTTTTTGGCAAAAATAGGTTGAACAATTATATAAATATACACACATGTATATGTGGACATATGTGTGTATACACACAAACACATATATACACATATACACACATATATAGTATGTGTATGCATATGTAGATGTGTGTGGATATATATGTATATAGTGTGTATATGTATAGTGTGAATGTATCTGGGTGTGTGGGTATTTATATATAGATAGAGATATAGATATACTAAATATATAGATATAGATATTGATATTTCCACACCCACACCCACAAAATCTCTTCCATACAAATACTTTGTAGTTTTCTGCTTTAAGTCAACAACAACATTTTTATTTGATTTTTTTTCCCAAAATGCTGTTAAAACTATACAATGGGACGTTGTCTTTCAGAATATAGAAGTGGAATTTCAACATAGTTCTTCTAATTGGAAATGAGAAGTGATGCTCATTTCTTTGGATTTTTGGTAGCCTGAAATTTATATCGCTCAAGTCTTCACACATGCTGATTTTTATTTGTATTTGCATTATGTGTACACCTAAAATAGGAGGAGAACTTCTTCCGTTGTTATCACATCTGTCGCAGTTCAGGCAAAGTAGTTATTTTCTTGTGAGTCAAAAAAATAAGCAGACATTGAGGCTTTTATATAGCTCACTTTTTCATCCATCTTATTAGGTGTCAATTATAGCAGTCATAATGCATTACTGAAAGTTCTAGGTTCCTTTATTCTCTCCATAATATCATACAAATACATTCTAAGAGTTTATGAAAATATGTAGGAAAATAAATTTGTTTCCATCAACAATTCAATTGTCTGGCAATTTGATTTGTTTAAATGAAAAATATTTTGGGCAAAACCATAATGACGTCATGGAAAACAAAATGTAGGATTTGTGCATGAAAGAATGCTCCTGTTTTATATTTATTGGCTCCAAATGAAATATAATGTATTTAAGTTGAATGGAGTACTCTGCTGGCATTTTAGTGAGTGCACACAGGTTGATTAATTCTCCAAGAGACTTTTGCAGGTTTTGTAATATATAGCATTAATCAATTTACTGAGGATAAAAATGTCTTCAAATTTAAATCCTGTGAATGAGCATTAGGGATAAAGCAAGACAATGAATTTGAATATTAAAGAATAGAGATTAGATCACCATGTATGATTTACATTGACTTACCTTGTCTGATGTTCTTGGAAAATATTTTATGACTGCAAGATGTACCATAATCTCTGAGGAATTAACAATGAGTCTCACACAGAGGACAATGAGAGGTACATATGAGTATGATGTAACATACCACAAACAATGATTTTTTAAAGTGGATTAAAGGATTTAAGAAAGAACTATGTAAGTAAAAAAGAAAATAATCTGGCCACTTGGCAAAACTGACAGAAAACAAATGTTCAATCCTTATTTAGCACTGTATCATTCATTATAAAGAAGAATAAATGAGGAGGGACCCTAGTATGTTGAGGTGATTCTTGAGAATGTATTTATGAGAGTACAATCATGAGTACATTTGCATGAGAGTATAATTGATGGATTGCAAGGACTGTCTTTCACTTTTATTTTTATGCCTTGTGTTTGGCACGGTGTCTGGCACATAATAGATAGATAAAGAATGTTTAACTGAGTGAACAGAAGCATAGTAACATCAATAAGATCACTAATGCATTTTATATTTGCATTTTTGAAATGTTGGACTGCAACAAGTAAACAAATTACAAATGAAATAGGACCAAGCATCCCCTTAGAAACTATTTCATATTACCAGTGATCCCCAATAGAAAGAAACACTTTGCTCTTTTCACAGAGGAATGGAGGATGTGAAAGTTTTTAAATCAAAATGAAGAAAAGGCTTCCCCTTGGACAAAACTGATGTTTGCCGAGGACAAGGACCTGGGAGGTGTTCATCCCTGAGGACTGGACGAGAACCTGTAAGCTTTCAGCTCCTGAATCTAGGTGATTGTCTGGCAGATTCAGGAGGGAGCTGGGACCAGGGAAGGGGATCCAGGGAATCAGAGAGACCACCCAGAGTCAAAGTGAAGAAAAAGCCCCCCCTTGGACGAAATTGAGGTTTGTTGGAAATCAAGGGGTGGAAGGATTTGTGTGTTGTCTAAGAACTTTATTTGGAAACTAAAGTTAATGGTTACCCCAGGAGTGGAAGATCAGTATGTTATGAATTGTTGATTGAATCAACTCCCTTATAGGGAAACTAGGTCATTCCTTTGTTAAGTGATTGATTGGATCTCTGATTTGATTGATTGAACCTTTAAGTGTTAAGATGGTTTCTCCCTTAGGGAAACCAGCTGATTCTTCTTTTGTTCCTTGTTCTGAATGTTGTATCTTTCTGAAATAAGATATGATGTGGAGACTTTCCTTGTTCTGAAGATTGTGTATGGTATTGTGAACTGTTGAAACTGTGAATATTGTACTGAATGGAGGTTTGTAATGGAATAAAGAGTGTTCACTAATACTGTGTAATCCAAATCTTAAAAGCTCCTCACAGTAGCATTCTCTCAGAAATCTACTGCTGATTGGCTTTACAGCATCTGGAAGATGACTGAGAAATGAGAGAGTATTTCCTTGAGAACAAAATCTGATGAAGGCAGAAAGTTGCTGCTGAGAAGGGTGCCTGGAAGGCTGAGATTTTTTCTAGGTTCTAGGGCCAGCTGAACTGCCAGAGGACTGAAAAAGCATGACTGGGATAATATTTTGTTTGTTTGTGGTTTGGTTGATCCTTAAGTTCCCAAGAACAGAAGTTGTGAAGGTTTTGAGATGTGCTGGACCCTGTGAACTTTAGTGTGTAGCAGGAACTGTCTGTGAAATTCAGTTTGTAGCAGGAAATGCCTGTGAACTTCACTGTGTAGCAGGAATTGCCTGGAGGACTGAACAAGAACCTGGGAATTGTCTGTCTCTGAATCCAGGTGACTGGTGGATTCATGTAGGAGCTGGGAACATGGAAGGGGATCCAGGGAATCTAAAAGACCACCCTGAGGCAAGATGAAGAAAAGGCCTCTCCTTGGATATTGAATTCAGTGATGAAACTGAAGTTTAAGAGAAACCAAGGGGTGGAGAGTTTATGTAATTTTCTAATGAGTGTATTTCATGATTAATTATACTTAGTGACTGAGTGACTGATTGCTAGATAAGTGACTGATTAAGTTAACCTATGATTGCCTCATGAGTGGAAGACTGACTATTGTATTTTGAGATGACTAAATGACTGAGTAAAGAGCAAACTTCCTTAGGGATACCAGAAGATTTTTCTTTTGTTCTTTGTTCTAAATACTGTGAGTGCTTTGGTGAAAACTGTATGGACATCTTAATGATAAGCTGTTGTCAACAATGTATTGTGATTTTCTGTGATAAGATGTAATGTTGTGAATATTATGTTGTGATTTGCTGTGAATGTTTGCCTTGATTTATTATGGAATAAATGGACTGTTCACTATACTGTGTAATCAGAACTTTAAAAGCTGTTCATAGTAGTATTCTTTTGGAAAGCTGTTCATGCATGGCATTACACATATACAATGATCTATAAATAATATTTTATCATAGGTGTGGTTCACAGAATTCAGCTAATCTCTGTAAATACTTTATATTCAATCAGCACACATTATATATATATATATATATATATATATATATATATATATATATATATATATATAGTTATTCAATCTATAAGAATATCTTAATTATCTCTTATGTGCCTGGCATCATGATGGGCTCTAGAAACAAAAAGACAAAATAAGCCAATCTTTGACCTCATTGGACTGACATTTGAATATGGGTAATGGAGCTAAAGCAGGGGAACATGATGAAGGAGAAGGAGTCTTGACTTTGAGTACTCACAGGAACTGTGATTGTAAACACATCACAAAAGATTGGCAGACTTTTAAAGTAATTTGTATCTGATTATTGTACCCAGAACAAAATGGAAAAACAAAAAACTTATTGAGTAGAAAGGGAGGAGAGTCCAAATGGTGATGGGGGATATGCAAATATACTCATGATATGTAGTCTGTGTGACTAAGAGGTGAGAGGTAGTCTTTTGCAATCAAAACAATGTAGGCTAAGGTTAATTTCTTTTTTCCCGTAAAGTTAATTTCTGATCATTTATCCAACAATTTGCTTAGAGGTCCCTGGAAAATTTCCACTACTAAATAGATTAAGGCAATGAGGATACAAAGATAAATTATAAAATAGTTCCTAATTTCAGGGTCCTTCAATGAACTTAGAAGGATAAGGAGGGTGTGAATATATTATTTCAACATATTTTCCTCATACTCTGAAAAATACTAGACAAAGTATTAAATTCTTTTTTCAAATTACCTTTACTCTAGTCAAATATCATAGAATAATTAAAAATCAAATCTTGCAAAATCAACTGATGGTACTGATGTGCTCATGGCTCGGAAGTGCTCTCTCTCTCTCTCTCTCCTATGTTATTGTTTTTGTTCTGTTATTCTTTTTGTTGCCTACAGTAATAAATCCATACTGAAAATTTTACAGTCAAATTTGTGGCAAGCAAAATGTTATTATATTTATGGCATCTGGGTGGTGAAGTTGATACAGCATTGGCCTTGGAGTCAGGAGGATCTGAATTTAAATACAGCATCAGAGACTTGATACTTACTAGCTATATGACCTTGGGCAAGTCACTCAACCCTGATTACCTTGCAAAAAAAAGTTACTTTCGAGTATGTTTCAATGGAAACAAAAACTGTAAGAAATGCCATTGCAGCATGGGCATAATATGATACCCGTTTCTACTTAATAATAACAATGACCATGAGAAAAGAATGATAGTAACAATAATAATAACAACATGATGGTGACAATAATAAGCACTAGGTTTTCAAGCCATTTCAATAACTTTATCACTCACACCCTTAAATGTCGTCCACAGCCTATCTTGGAATTTTTAAAACTGCTAGGATATCCCCCTTATATGGGTAGTTGCTTTCACTAATCAATCAATAAAAAATATATATATTAATCTCATACTATGTGTCAGGTAACCCTTTCACTTTAAGGGTGAGTTACCAGGAATGAAGCTTGAACATAAGAATCATTTTCCCTAGACTAACAGCATTTAGGTGGAACTGATATGATTTTAGCCCAGGGCTTAATTTCAGAATTACCAATTCTTTCATCTTCTTTTGACTCTGCTTCAGGAATGAGTGTTTATTGGAGGTGGGTGGAAGGGTTGTAAAGGTATATTTTTATGCCTTCCTGGGGGTTTATATTAGAGAACTATATCTGTAAATACACATAACCAGCATGGGTAACATATACCTTACATGTTGCAAAAACACTAAAATAAGACTTGGTTGATAACCTGTAAGAGGAAATAGAATCCCAAGCTTAAATTCAATGGCTTGGCTCCCTTCTTACAAAATGCCAATCACATAAAAACCATAAGAGATAAGAAATACTGAACAAAAATCAAAGAAGTTATAAAGCTTAGAATGTATCAGTTAATAAACAAATTGAATAAACTCTTCTATTGGGTTGAAATATCATAGACAAGGAAAAGGAAGAAGGAAAAGGGGAGAGAGAGACAGAGAGAGACAGAGACAGAGAGAGACAGAGACAGAGACAGAGACAGAGAGAGAGACAGAGACAGAGAGAGAGACAGAAAAAGAGGCAGAGACAGAGAGTCAGAGAGAGACAGACAGACAGAGAGACAGAGAGAGAAAGATTATGCTTAAGGAAAAATTCTTCAAAGGTCCTAGGAAGGCAAACTGGAAATCATACATGTTGGAGAAGGAGAGTGATTTTTGCCCCACACATCTGCTTTTTCAAAGTCTGAAACCATGATGGTCCTCTATCAAACTAGGAGGCCAATAATGAGTCTGACTTATTGCAAATTCTTGCACCGACTACTCCTCATTCAGTAACATTCTTAAGTAATCATTCTTTCTACTAATGAGGAGAATTTCATGTAAGAATATCTCACAGAACTCTTCAGATTTGAAACCTAGGTTACATACATGTATAAAACATATAAATATTCTGTAGAAATCAGTACAAGAGGTCAAGGTAGTTAAAGCAAGAAGGAAGACAAGAGGGGCCTTATCTTTTCAATGATTATAAAGATATATGCCTCACATTTTGCTTGAAAAATAACAAAAATTTAATGATTAATTGAGAAAACTTATAAAATATAATTGAATTTTGTACTGCCTTATTTTTAAAGTCATTTCAACTTTAACTCCACCAATTCTATCATCCTGGAAGAAGGAGTCCAGAAATGCATCTTCAGGGCTCCCTCCTACCCCTATGGTCCCTCTCTCCATCTTATTGGAGAGGTTAGAAGGTTGAAATTAGAGAATTTCTTAGATTATCCATTTAAGGAGGATGTGTACAACAACGATGTCATCGTTTCCTATCTGGATGAATAATTTCATCATATTCCTTCCCCCCACACACACATTTTTCAGCTTCTTTTGTATGTATTGCCTCTCCAGTTACATTGTGAGTTCCTTAATGGGAAGGGTTATTTTTTCTTCTTTTGCAACTTTTGCTTAACCAGTCTTACAGTAGATATTTAATAAATTACAAAAATATGATGATCACTTGAGAAAAATTATAAAATATAATGGAACTCTATATTGCCTTATCTTTAAAGTCACTTCAACTCATGGTCCTATCAACCTATAGGACAAATCCTCAGTACCATTCCCCACTCTCTGCTCCTTACTGACTGAGACAAAGATTGCTTTTCTCAAGTACCTGTAGTTAAAGAAACAGTTCCTGACAGCTGTACTTTGGACTATAATTTCTGGATTACCAAGGTCTGTTTTCTTCCTGGGTGTGTGCACCATGTAGGTACACATCATGACAATCGTGATGAAGATAGTGTTCAGTGCCAGTGGGTTCTTTTGACAAAATTCCAGTGACTTCAGTTCTTTTGACCACTGAGTCTGAGCCTTTCTAGTTCCAATAGAAAGAGAGAATAGACCACCATACCACAGTACAAATTTCATTGCATAGGCTTTCTTTGCATGTTCTTTCCCAATGGTCACAAATGCATAGCCTGACTGCATGAGCACCCATTCAGTTAATTTTCATTTATTTCAACAATTTTCCTTAATTTTTCACATCGCTGATTAGTGGACGCAATTGGGAGGCTGACTCTGTTTTTTACTCTCATTGAATTTGGTTTAGGGAAGGAATGACTTACACTCTAAATTGGGAATCTTGCCCTACAGAGAATAGTGGGGATGGGGATGAGAGGTAAGATGATGGAGGGCAAGGCAGGTTGGGCAGAGGGTAATTAAAATAATGCACTTTTGTAAAGGGTCAGGGACAAATTGGAGAATAGAAGAGGTGGGGGGGTATAGGATGGAGGGAAATATAGTTAGTCTTTCACAATGTATCCACTATGGAAATGTTTTGCATAACTATACAAGCACAACCTGTTTGTTGTTTCTTATCTTCCTAGTAAGGGTAGAAGAGAGAGGAAGGAAAAGAATATGGAATTTAAAGTTTTAAAATCAAATGTTTAAAATGTATTATTATTATTATTTTTATTATTATTATGTATTTAGTTAATTGATTTAAGGAAATTTTCTGTCTCTTGATTTTAGGAGAAAATATAGGTAGAGGAGCTACAGGTAAAGACAGATGCATACTCTGAAAAGACATTTTCCATATTTAATTTAGGAAATATTATAATGTTACTGAAATGAAAGGATTTAAAAGTTTCTAGGAAGCCTCACTTTCTTTAAATAAATAATTACTCTTTTCCACCAGGATTTAAACAAAGAAACAACAACACAAAAAAATGAAAAAAGGAAGAGTGTTTAGAGGGCAATCAGACCATTTCTACAAAAGCACCTCAAATATTTTGAAAACGACACCTCCATTTAATTCTTTCTTTTTCTATGTTAAAAATCCCCACTCTCACACACATCCGTTCTTTAAATTAGATGATTCAGATTCTCTTCATCAATACATTTTGATTACTTTTATCTGTTCTGTGATATAGATATAGTGCACAATAGAAACATAACAAGATTGGGAAAAGAACAAATAAAATTTTTGTTCATATAATAAAAGTTTCTTAGAGTTTCAAAGGACCTCAAAGGTCATCTCTTCTAGTTAATATAGCATTTCAGGAATCCCCTACAAATGCACCACATGTGGCAATCTAATCTTGATATAAATCCACCTGTGGTGAAGAACCACATCAAGTTTTAAGCTACTTCATTCTGCTTTTGGAGAAATTAATTATTAGGAAATTCTCCTATGCTAAGCCTGCATCTGTTTCTCTATGACTTCCATCCGCTGTTCCTCATTCTGCTTCTGGGGCCAAATAAAAAAAGAAAAAGTCTAAAGCCTCTTTCAAATGACAGAGAACCTTTCAAAAATTTGAAGAGATTGATCACGTCCTCTTTAAAGTTTTTTTTTCTCCTCCTGACTAATCCCTATATGGGCTGATCTCCAGGTTTTGCAACATCCTGGTTACCCTTGCCTGAATGCATTTTAGTTTGTCAATTTTTTTGCTCAAAATGTTGTCAACTCAATTCTATCTTTTCATTTTTTTCATGGAATGTTGAAGCAGTGTCTTACTCTTCTTGGTTTCTCACCCACCCTCTCCCATATCTCTATAGTCAAAGTCACTCTGTACTGTATCTTCTTCCTTTATAAATCCTCTCATATTTTCAACTCATATTCATTATGAACTAAAACTGAAGTTCTTGGCCCCTTTTGCTTCTCATTTGTATCATTAAAAGAGCAACTATCTGCCAGCCTTCTTTTATTACCATCAGTTCATTCAAAACATTCATTAAATATTTGCTACATCAAAGTGGTACATGAGACCATAAGAGAAGATGGAATTAAGAAGTCAATGAGCCAAGATTGAAAGCAAATTATCTATATAGTGCTTGTTCCTCTACTTTTTTGGCTCATAGACTATATTGTAATCCAAAACAATCCAAGATTTGCCATGTGAAAGTATGCATGTGTGTGCATATATATGCATGTGCATGTGTGTAAATAAGCACATACATACACACACCTATGCCTAAATATATACATATTTGCACATACATACATATGTGTGTAGAAACATCTTGTAAAATACTAGTTGGTAATTTTTATCTAACTTTTATTCTTAAAGAGTAGCCAGATCAGGGGCCGCTAGGTGGCGCAGTGTATAGAGCGCCGGCCCTGGAGTCAGGAGTACCTGACACTTAACACACACAAAAAAAAATTAGTCGTGTGACCTTGGGCAAGTCACTTAACCCCAACTGCCCTCCAAAAAGCAATAAAAAAAGAGTAGCCAGATCTCTGAAATTTTAAATTATTTTCACAGGGTGAAATAGTCTATAGCTGTCCAAAAATATATGACTTGAATCAAGGACTTCTTGGGCTCAAGACCAACTCTCTACCACCACACTATACTGCTTCTCAGACTTTGTAAGGAATAGTAAAACAAACGTGTGTGTGTGCGCAAGCGTGTGTGTGTGTGTGTGTGTGTGTGTGTGTGTGTAAATTTAAGCAAGTTTCTACTACTACTCAAAGAGACCATTGACTCACACAAAAGGAAACTTCAGCTGTTCTTTCCAAATGTTCCTTTTAATTTGATCTTATGTCCTTGGAAATACAGGAGACAGATACATTTAGTATTTGGGGTGAGTTAAGGATATAAACAGTATACAGGCTAAAAATTACACTACTATTAGGGCCATCCTGTATTACTGTATTATCCATATTCCCTTTCTCACAGCCATGTATTTTCATTGATCATGGTAAAGACATTAGGAAGAAAAGGAAAAGTACAGTTTTTATATGTGGAGGATAAGATGTTAATAAGGTGTTTCATTATAATTTGAATTCTTTTTCCAGATAAGAATTTGATTAAATGGCCAATAAAGTATTTTTATCTCTGAAATTCATTCATTCCAATGTATGAGAAAATATAGGACCTCTAGCTGATCACATAGAACAAGGCAATATGAGAATAAGTATAGTAATTGGATCTACAAAAAATGATAAATTCATACAATTATTGTAGAGAAAGAAAAGAACCAGATACAGAGTCTTGAGCAATCCCTCCTGCTATGCTGCTCCTTAAGAATCCATTCGAGTAATAAAATACACCCACACAAAACTGTCCTTGTAGATTTTCAATGTTTACTGTCTAAAGACAGCCCCCTCCTTTTGAAGCAAATACATGCTTATGACATGCAAATAAATCATGACAGTTAAGAAATATTGATATTATTTTTGGATTCTTTCTTTTTTGATATTTTGATAGATGCTTGATCCCATTGGTGAGGATATTCCTTACAGAAACACAGGCCATAACATCTCTATGCTTTCTCATCCTCTTCAACTCTTTCAATTAATTCCATTTGAATATTTGCTTAATAATTGACTGTTCAATGAAGTAATGAATGGGAAGTATTCATTAAAACCTACTGTGCTCAAGACAGAATGCCAGGTGATAGACATACAAAGACAAAGCAATTGTCCTGAACTCTAAATACCTTCCACTCCATTGAGGATAAGTTAGGAATACAGCAAGTATACAGCTATATCAGTGCCAAATACACTGCTAAATACAATAGGGATCCAATGAAGATTTCTAAGTGAAAGAATTGCAGAGCATCAATAGGATTATTTTTTTAGCTTTGTGGAGAAAATATGAGGTGTTAAACATACTGGTAACAGGGAGACCAATTAGGAGACTGCTGTAGTAATCTAGGTAAGACATGATCAATTTATGACCTAGTGTGATGGCATTAAGAAATGAAATGCAGGCATGTATGTGAAAGATATTATACAGGTAGATATCCCAAATTGAATGTGTGAGGACAAGTAAGAGAGAAAAAACACAAGATTACTCTAAAATTATGAACATTAACTATGATGAAAAGGCAATAAAAGGCACAGAGGTACAGTTCCAGGCATACTGCAACTGATTAATAAGCACTTATTTACTGACTGACTAATATACTCAAAACTTGTCACTAAACCAGTATACAAAGAGTGCTAGAAAACTCTCTGTATTGTTTATTTATTTGCTGCTGTTGCTGTTGTTGTTGCTGCTACTGCTGTTGCTAGTAGTTCTACTACTACTTCTGCTGCTACTACTACTATAATAAATAATAGCTAATGTTATATAGCGCCTTCAGGTTTAGAAGACAATACAAAATTATATCATTTTATCTTCAAAGCAATCTTGGAAATTGGGTATTATTAGCCCCATTTTATAGATGAGAAAACTAAGGATGATTGACTTGTTCAGGGTCACACAAATGCTGTCTGAGAGCCTGTTTTGAACTCCAGTCTTCCTAACTCAAGGTCCAGGTTCAGGACTAACTGTATCATTTTTGAGTCACATATTTTCTGATTTTTAATCTTCATAACTAGTCCTATATGTATTTGCTAAAGACTGAAATATCATTCTGCCCACCAGTTCCATCCTACTGCCTACTCATTCCCACCTTACATCATCATATCGAACATCAGTTACTTGTAATTTTAACTTCTCTGTAATTGCACTGCTCTATGATTGATATGCAGATATATAATATATGCAGGAAACGGTTGTGTGAGACTTTGTGACAGCAAACAGATAAGGAATACTAAAAGCACAGAATAATCTGGTACTTTCATTCAAATTTGGGCCCAGTCCAATCATCTGTTGGTTTAACTCAATGAAATAACAGTTTTTAGCTCTGTTTTGAATATATCCCCTCAGTTGTTCCACTCAGGATAAGGATACTATTTATAAAGTATTTTTGTCTTGCTGAAAACTCGAAGATGCTATTATTAAAATTCAACTAATAGAATAACAGATGTAATATAGTTGTTTAGTTAGCCCTAAATAGGCTAACAATGAATTGTCAGTCTGGCACTTTGTGTGTAAATAAGTTAATAATGTTTATATACAAATCAAGATAACCATATCACATTATTATGATCTTAGCATACATAATTTACATTGATATCACCCACAATACACTTATACTTATTTAATTTTCTGTGACCTATTTCCTTAAATGATTATGCCATTTCACTTAAGCACGTTTTATTAGTATAAATGTCATTATGTATTCTATGATTGCGAGTTCATTACATGTCACATTTCTAGGTATGTTTGTATTTTTAAATCCCTCTTAACCAAAAGACGCTGAATTTTATTGATTCATTTAACATAGCCAAAAATAGGTATATGAGTTATACTCCCTTTCCTTACATGTATTCTCTTAAATGACTTGAACACTTTAAATATATCTTATTATTTCCATCTGAAAGCACAGAAAATAACCATAAAATTACAGCCCTTCAGAGTTCAAAAAGGTCTTAGTTAAAACAACATGGAGTATTAGAAAGAGTACTATATTTGAAGTCAGAGAAACCTAGCTCAGATTCCAACTCTGCTACTTAATGAATGTATGGTCTTAGACAGATTGCTTAATCTCCTCTTATAACGCATAAAATCAGGGCCCAAACTTCTAATTTTATAACATTCGCTAAACTTGTTGTCTGATACCATGTAGATTTTTAGACCATAAATTAATTCTTTTATTGATCCCCAAAACATCATTTCTAAATCAAGGTTAAACCTCATGTAAGAAGTTATGTACCATCTGATACCTCTCATGTTTATTAAGTTAGTCATAAGCAATTAAAATTTGTAGTGAAAAAAATCGTTTATAGACATTTTAGAGACCTACATAAAGTTCTCTAGTTTTCTTCATTCAATCAATATATAAGAAGTTAGTGTCATTAGCCGAAGGAATCCCTGGTTAATTTGGGTAAAGCCATAACTAATGGGGAGTAATGTTGTAGGTCAGTAAATGTATTGGGCACTGGAAAGAGCCACGCTGAAGAACTGAGGGAGGAAGAAAGGCGAGTTGCTCATGCATTCAGCATAAGTGAAGCTAGGTGAATCTGATTACTAAAAGTCTTCTTTGGCAGGAGAGAGATCAAAGACAAGGTCTACGGGGGGGGTGGAGCCAAGATGGCAGCGTAGAAGGAGCAAAACCCCTTAGCTCCCACACAAACATGCTAAAAACTCATAAAATGGGACTCTAAACAGATTTTCAAGCTTCAAAACTCTCCAAAAGACAGAAAGCACATGTGTTGCTACAGGCAGCTCAGGAGGTGGGGCTCTTCAAAGCAGTTTGGGAGCCACAACCGAAACCCCTGCCGTCTCAGGCCACAGGGCATCGGGCGGGGAGCCACATCTATAGGAGAGCAGATCGGCTGCACTGGAGGCACAGTTACCACATTTATCAGGCCAGAAGAAAAAAAGGCTAAGAGAAAGGTCAGTGGATTTTGCTAAATCGTGAAGAGAAGAGCAGGTCCGGCCAAACTGCTCCCAGGGAAAGGAAGCAGTGAGAGGCGGCTGTGGTAGCAGGAATGGCTGAAAGCAGCAGTGGCCTCCACTGGGCTGCTTCAGAGCCCATGGCCTGCAGATAGCAGTGGGGCTGAGGTGATCCATCACGGCCAAGGGCTCTTGCATTGAGTGGCCTGGATCTGGATTATTGTCTTGAGTAGTGGTCCTGGGGTACACTTTCAGTGAGCCAAAGCTGGGAGAGGCTGCAGCATCCCACTAATAGCTCCGGCAGCTTTGAAGGCCCCAGCAATTTGGGACAGAACTTTCGCCCTCCAGGAAGCAGAGTTCCACAGAGCTAAAAAACCAAGCAATTAATAGACTGGCCAACATGACAAAAAGGAAGCAAGGTAGGAACAGAAGTAAAACTCTAGAATCCTTTTTCATGGACAAAAAAGATCAAAGCATGGAGCAGGAGGAAGACAACTCAGTCAGAATTCCCTCACCAAATGCTTCCAAGACATTGGAAGAATGCCTACTAGCTATACATCAACTGAAAAAGGACTTTGAAAACCAAATAAGAGAAGTGGAGGAAAAATTAGAAAGAGAAATGAGAATGATGCGAGAAAGTCA
>CM053594.1:165000953-165022862 GCA_028646575.1 Pseudocheirus occidentalis | reverse complement strand
CTCACTGAAAGTGCACCCCAGGACCACCACTCAAGACCCCGATCCAGACCCAGGCTGCTCAATGCAAGAGCCCTTGGCCTCGATGGGTCGAGTCAGCCCCCCTGCTATCTGCAGGCCGAGGGCTCTGAAGCAGCCCAGGCGGGCCGCTGCGGCTCTCAGCCATTCCTGGAGCTATAGCCGTGTCCCGCTGCTTCCTTGCCCTGGGAGCAGTTTGGCCAGACCGCACTTCTCCTCCCCAGTTAGCAAAATCCACTGACCTTTCTCTTAGCCTTTTTGTCTTCTGGCCTGATAAATGTGGTAACTGTGCCTCCAGTGCAGCGGATCTGCTCTCCTATAGCCAAGGCTCCCCGCCAGATGCCCCAGGGCCTGAGCCGGCTGGGTTTCGGCCGCGGGTCCCAGACTGATGTGAAGAGCGCTGCCTGCTGTGCTGCCTGTAGCAACAGATGTGCTTTCAGTCTTGTGGAGAGTTTTGGAGCTTGAAAATCTATTTAGCGTCCCATTTTAAGAGTTTTTTAGCGTGTTTGTGTGGGAGCTGTGGTGCTTTGCTGCTTCTACACTGCCATCTTGGCTCCGCCCCTTCAAAGTCTCTTCTTAAACACTCTAATGGTGTCAATTCACGCTGTAATTCTTTTCCTTTCTAGGTGATAGAAAGTTCTTTGTTGTAGGGAAGAAAAATATCACCTCACTGTGAATTCTACCTATTAGTCCTTGCTGTGCATCCTATATCTATACAAACTAAATCTATTCTCTCTTCAACAATTCTTCACTATCTACTTAAATGTCCCGTTTTCCAAGCAAAGAATTCCCAGGCATCTAAGCCATTATTCATGTTACATTTTTTCTTGACCTTTCAACATATTGATTTCCCTCCTCTGATCTTTTAAACCGGTATTTTTAAGTTTTTAGTTGTGTGTGTGTGTGTGTGTGTGTGTGTGTGTGTGTGTGTGTGTGTGGTGAACCCTTTAGAAATCTGGTGAGCCTTCCTCAGAATAATGCATTTAAATGCATAAAATATTATACATGAGATTCTAAAGGAAACAGATTATATTGAAATTCAGTTATCAGAATACTAATCAAAAGAATAAGTTCATTGGTTAGCAGTTACTGTTCTAAATTGTGATATTAATGAAAAGAATAAACCAGCCTTAACAGTCAGTAATCAACATAACTCTGGCAAAATCCTTCTTTTCAAATTTAAACATATCTCTTAGCCATAGTGGTCCAGATTATAGACAATGTCAGGTTTACTGACATTGTCTGTCCAACTCTCCATATTATTCTCCCTATGGAGACATAATTACCATCTTGGAAAATGAATTATTTTTGGCATCTTTTTTCTGTCCAAAAAAAAGTCTTATTTTTTATGGCTACTACAGAATTCTACCCTCTGATATACAGTAAAAAAGCCTCCTTTTGAAAGCCTCCAGTTGAACAGAATCTTTATTTTGGTCATTTCTTTTCTCATCAAGGTCTGAGAAATATGTTTTACCTGTCATATCAGAATTCTGGTGAGTTGGTGAGTAAATTCTGAATGTATTTACTTTTTTTGTAAAGCAGACAGTTTCAAAATACATGAGTTAATTTTATCTTGGAATTCTATGAGCTATTGATCTACAAAGTAGCTGATGTGGTTATCAAACCAAGTGTCATTTCTTCAAAATGATATTTCTCAGGATGAATTATTTTCAATCCCCTCAACAGCCAAAAGCAAGGAACAGGTACTTAAAGTGACCGTGAGTTATGAGATTTTGTAGGGGTTCATTCATACTCTAGCTCAATTATCTACTTAACTAGTTTGAGGAATTAATTAGAGCTTAACTCAAGAAGCTATTTAGGGAGCATTTAAGCCACCTAAAAGAAATTTTTAAAAATATAGATGTCATATATGTGATTTTATACTTTATAATATGAAAGTCATTGTTATGTTTTAGGACTATGTACATAGAGATGCCATTGATAATTTTTTTATTTAGATCATTCAAAAATAATTTAGAGATGAAAAGGTACCAGGTGTATCATTTTACCACAGCTTGCAGAAAAGACATAAAATAAATTGTGAAACTAATCTGCTTTATCAGGTGAAGCAATTAATGTCCATGGAAGTTCAGTTTAAATGAACCCCTACAATTGAAATTGCCTGATAGACTCAGTCTCTTATAGTAACTATTAAAACTTCATTGGCATACACCTGACACTAGGGAAAATGCACCCCAATTTCCATTGAGCTTGGTTAAATAAGTAACTTAGATTGAATGTGCTTTAATAAATTCTACCAGCAAATATCTGATAGGAGCTCGAACTAGCAACATTAGAAAAATAAAGGGTGTTTGAAAAGTCAGAAGGTAGGTGACTAGACTATTTAAAAATAACAATAATACATTTTTTTCTTTTCTTTTGTTCCCTTAGTAATAATATCTGGTATAAAAGATCTCCAGAGATTCTGCACATAGAAAAGAATAGAATTTAGCTTCATGAATATATGTATCTTTATGGTTCTTATTGCCAAAGGACTCTATAGCACTCATTTAATATTTTTAACCATACTGTAAAACTACTTACATTAACACACATGATTATAGCAATTAAACAAGACTATTCCATGTTCAAAGAGGCAAATGGGAGCTTAATCAGAATTAAATCAAGAGCACTCTCCAACTCGTTGTAACTGTAACACTTAACATTTCTCTTTTGTATGTGTTGAGATAAATTTGAGTCTATTATTGATTCTGTGGCAAATGGTTAAACACTATCCTTACTGGATCTATTTTAATGTTTTGAAGCATGGCTTTCTTAGAGAAAAAAATTTAATTCATCAATATATTGTGTATTATATCAGTTAAGAGTCAACAAGGGAGGATTCTTCATTAGCAAGGTACATCCTTTCCCACCAAATACTTTCTTACTCCTTTTTGCATCACTAGCACCTTCATCCCTCTAATCTCCAAGGCTTACAGATGGCTGTATATAATTTTAAAATCGCTTAATCTAAGGGGCCAAAATTCCAACCTTATCTTTCCTGAACTTTACTCAGAGCATTAACTTAAAGTCTTTACTTTGTTGCCTATCATCTATTTATCTCTCTATTGATCTGTCACACACACACACACACTCAACAACCAACTTATACGTTTTTCAAGTGAAGTGGCAGTATTTACACAAATTATATTTTATATATATATATATATATATATGTACATATATATATATATGTATACTTACCATATATGCATACACACAAGTGTGTGCACATACACACATGTATAGGACTAGCATTGGAGTCAGGAATGTCAGAGATCAAATATTGCTTCTTACTGAAGTCATTTAATGTCTCAATGTCCTAGTAACTGTCTGTAATTTTAAGTTGTACATCAGTTTCTGACAAGCATCAATTTAGGAATTTAAACAAAAGAGGGAAGATGTTTTCAAAAATGAAATCACAGGTCCAGACCAGACTAAAATCAATAGCAGAAGAACTTATACTCCCACTGCACAATGCTGCCAAGAATAGCATTTTGTGCTTGATGTTCTCTGTGACTATGTCTACCTGATGCCAAGCCTATGAAGAAAAAGAGAAATGCTCATATGATAGCCAGAACTAATTTAACTTGCCCCCTAATATTTCTAAGTTTATCGTAGGTCCTCTGTTAACATTTATTGAATTGATCATGTTTCGAGGATTGGCTGAATGTTTCATTGTAGATTAGATGCTTGGCATAAGCCAAACTCTGCTAACACACATTGTGCATTGAGGGGCATTTACGCTAGTTATTGGCTCACCACAGACTTCTGTTGAATAAATAATCCCAATGCTTTTCATATATTTTTTCATCAGAATTGGCTGGTTTCCTAAATATCCAATTCCGTACCTTTGTTTTCATTCCTACAGTCAAAACTCTAATTCTTGTCTTCTCTGTTTCTCATATACACCATGGCAGCAGCTCCTAACTAGTCAGTCTCTCTCTACATGTGGCTGTTCTCTCAAGTGCATCCTACCCAAAACTACCAAAATATGCTTGATAAATAAACAGGCATATTTATTACCTTCTCCAGGTCAAAACACCTTAAATGTCTTCTGATTATTTTACACCTTCATTTGTTATGTAAGGTCTTCCATAATCAACTCTAACACACCTTTCCAGTCTTACCTCACCTTACTCTTTTATGTACCTTATAGTCTAGCCCTGGGGTGAGGAATCTGTGACCTTCTAGGTCAGTGGTTCTCAACTTCCCTAATCCCTGAACCTTTAATGCTCGTATATGGGTGTATCTGCATGTGGGCACACCTGCCTGGAGACGAATAAAGGAGCAGTGTCTTGGTTCCTAAAACCATCAGAAATATGTGTTTTCCCATAGTCTTAGTCGACCCTGGTGACAGGGTTGTTCAAACCCCAAAGGGGTTGTGACCCACAGGTTGAGGATCATGGTTCTAGGTCTTCAAGTGTGGCTTTTTCACTGAGTCCAAGTTTTACAGAACAAATATTTTTATTAAGTGTATTTGTTCTGTGAAGTTTGGATTCAGTCAAAGGGCTACACTTGAGGACTTAGAAGGCCACATGTATCCTTTTGGCTGCAAGTTCCCCACCCCTGGAGTCATACAAGATTACTTTCTGTTTGCTGATCTAGTTCTGCTATGATCTATCTTTCAAAATTTCCATAAGTTGCACATGAAAAATGTGCCCTCTTATTTGAATTACATTTTTAATGTTTTATATTCATTTAAAATTCTTATTTGGCATAAGTTATGAAGTTTTCCAAGGTGTTTCCAGCAAAACCTTTTGATTTTTTCCTCATTTAACTTACCTAGAATTTGTCTTGATCCCTATTTTACTCTCATTGTTCTTTAATTCATTATTCCCTCTACACCCTCCCACACACTCTCCAAACACAGAGTAAAATATAAGCTTCATGAAGCAGAGACTATGCTTTATATCCTTCAATATTGTTGTGACCCCAGTACAAAGCATAGTACATTGTCCATAGTAGCACAGAAATATTTTCTAAATAAGATTGAAATTTCATCTTTATATTTTTATTGTGAGCTTTCCTAATGATCTTTGAGCTCTTTCTAAAAGACAATGAGGCCCAGGATTTGGTATATTTGTCTTAGATAAGATTTAACCAGTTCTGAGTATAGCCCAGACTGACAATTACTTGAATTCAATTTATAATTACTAGGATACTTAGAACTGTTTTGGCTCACACTATATTTGCTTTGTATTATATTGACCTTTTTCTTCAGTACAAGAAAAGTGAATAGTTTGTTTTAGTGGCAACCACACTGGCATAACCAGGATGGCTGCTAGGACAGGTTCTAAATCTGCTTTAGTAGGAAAGATAGCTATTTAAGGGATCAACAGTCTTTTTAAATACATTCATTATTTCAGGGGAAAAGTCAGCAACCTAAATTCCAGAGAAAATCAAAACAAAGAAAATAGAGAAAATATAAGCGGAGAAATAAACACCAACAGACAGAATTTCTAACTGTTTGAGAAACTGGCACAGATCAATAGACAGATCCAACTGTCTGACCAAGGCAATGCAAACATAATAAACAGAGAGAGAGAAGCATTGTCATATGGGTTTTTCAAAGCCAAGGGGCCCCTTAACAGGTATCTAGAATCTTATCTGTTCAAATCATAAGAACACTTCCAATGAGTGAACCCCAAAACATAATGCTGACCTCAGAGTATATAATCTTTTTCAGGGTTATCATATATCTCATGACCCATTGCCTAATTACAAAGTAACAAAAGTGTGGGCCTTCCTGGAAAAAACAAGCCTTCCCTAATCAAGCTTCCCTTAATGGGCTCCACTTGAGGCCTATTGATGGGTGGGTAAGATTTTATATCCCATTAACATTACACATGCACATAATGAGTACTAGTAGGTGTCAATGGCTTTAAATAAATTTTGGAACTACTAAGACTCTCCTCTAGTGACTTATATTTATAAAAGTAATTTTATTAACATTTATTGTTGTTGCTGTTATTGGCTTTTTAAAACTTATGCTTATTACATTATCATAGTTCTAGATAAAGCCTATCCTAAAATAAACAATCTCTTGTAACAAAACAAAACAACCAAAAATTGTTCATCAAAGTTAAAGCCACGATAATAGCTTTTGTCAGTCTCCATGCTCACAGTTAGGGTCCCACCTACAAGATGAAATGAGGGAGGTACATTTCTTTTATGTAATAAATATTATTTGTTTCTTGTTTACATCATCCATTTTCATGAGATTTTTGGATTACAAATTTTCTCCCTCTCTTTTCCCTACCCCAACCTCAAAACAGTGTTCCCACTATAGAGCCCCTACCCAGTATGCCCTCTAAATTTCTGGTAGGGCAGGGAGGGTCTCCCTACCCCAGCCCCTGTATTTCTTAATTCCTAGTTGCAGGTATTGCAGAGCTTTAAATTTTAGATTCTTTCTATTCCTCTCGTCACCCACCCCTGCTGGAAGGACAACCAGTTCAATACAGGCTGTGTAGCTGTGATTATACAGGACATTTTCATAGTGGACATATTGTGACACTGATCATATGTCCCTCCTTCCTATCCCTCTTCCCTTGTTCTGTTCTCTACCCTGTCCGTGTCCCTTTATTGAAGTGTGAGCATCTAGCATCCCTCACCCAGATCCTGCTCTCCCCCCTGTCATTCCGCCTTTCATCCTCATGCCCCCTACTCTCCTGTGTGGCATGATGCCCAGTTTAGAGTTTATGCCATTTTTTCCCTATGCCAGATTCAATGAGAGTAAATGAAAGTAAAGTTGTAACAGTTATCTCTTGCCTCTTCCACCCGGGATGATTAGCCCCATTTTGTCTGTCCCTGTCTCCTCTCATTCTAGTACTCTCCCACCTCAGAATTTGCCTTTTAAACTATCATCCCTTAGTATTCAATTGATCCTATGCCCTCTATGTACCCATATATACACATGCTCAGATATGTATTCATATGCATATATAGCCTCCTATATAGACATATATGTAAGTACACATATATATCCATTTTTATCCCCTTCACC
Source organism: Pseudocheirus occidentalis (assembly GCA_028646575.1). Classification (NCBI taxonomy): domain Eukaryota; kingdom Metazoa; phylum Chordata; class Mammalia; order Diprotodontia; family Pseudocheiridae; genus Pseudocheirus; species Pseudocheirus occidentalis. The sequence goes on along the minus strand of CM053594.1, from coordinate 165,015,841 downwards.
TATGTCCATACTAAGAAAAGTTTCATAAGTTACTATTATTGTTTTTCCATATTGGCATGTAAATAATTCAAATTTCATAAATTCCTTAAGATTTCTCTCCCAGTTTACCTTCTCATGCTTCTTGTGTTTGATTGTCAAATTTTCTGTTCAGTTCTGGTTTTTTCAGCAAGAATGCTTGAAAGTCCTCCACCTCATTGAATGACCATATTTTCCCCTGGAATAATATGCTCAATTTGACTGGGTAGTTGATTCTTGGTTTTAATCCCAGCTCCCTTAATCTTTGAAATATCATATTCCAGGACCTGCAATCCCTCGGTGTAGAAGCTGCCAGATCCTGGGTAATCCTGATAGTGTTTCCGCAGTATTCAAATGGTTTTCTCTTGGTAGTCTGTAATATTTTCTCCTTTAACTGGGTATTCTGGAAGCTGGCAATAACATTTCTAGGAGTTTTCTTTTGAAAGAGGTCATTGGTGAATTTTTTCAAGTTCTATTTTGCCCTCTGACTCTAAAACATCAGGGCGCTTTTCTTTGAGGATTTCTTGAAGGATGCTTTCCAAGTTCTTTTTTTGGTCATGGGTTTTAGGTAGACCAATAATTTTCAAATTGTCTCTCCTGGATCTATTTTCCAAGTCAGTGGTTTTTTTCAAGGAGATATTTCACATTGTTTTCTGTTTTTTCATTTCTTTGTAACTGTTTAAGAGTATCTTGGTTTCTCATGAAGTCATTAGCTTCCACTTGCTCCACTCTAACTCTGAAGGAATTATTCTCTTCAGAATGCTTTTGAGATTCTTTTTCCTTCTAGAAAATCCGACTTTTTAAGGAATTCTTCTCCTCATTGACTTTCTAGGCCTCTTTTGCCATTTGAGTTAATCTAGTTTTTAACGTGTTGCTTTCTTCAGGCAGGTTGTTGACTCTCTTTTTGTGATTTTCTCACATCATTCTCATTTCTCTTCCCAATTTTTCCCCCACTTATCTTATTTGTTTTTCAAAGTCCTTTTTCAGATTTTCTATAGCTTCTAGGCCTTCTTCCAGTGCCTTGGAAGCATTTGGTGTGGGAGTTCTGACTGTGTTGTCTTCCTCCCATTCCATGCTTTGATCCTTTTCATCCACAAAAAAGGATTTTAGAGTTTTATTGCTGTTCTTATTTTGCTTCCTTTTCCTCATGTTGGCCAGTCAATTAATTGGTTGTTTTTTCTAGTTTTGTGAAACTCTGCTTCCAGGGGTGAAAGCTCTGTTTCAAATCACTGGGGTTTTCCCAGCTGCTGGAACTATTAGCGGGATGATGCAGGCACCCCCCCAGCTTTGGCTCACTGAAAGCCTTCCCCAGGACCACCACCCAAGACCACAATCCAGATCCAGGCCGCTCAACACAAGAGCACTTGGCCCTGATCAATCAACTCAGCCCCCCCGCAGAGTCTGCAGGCCAGGCTTCTCTGAAGCAGTGCAGTGCAGGCAGCCTCCAGTTACAGCAGTTCCTGCCCTTCCCCCATTGCTTCCTTGCCCTGGGGGTAGATTGGCTGAACTGCTTTTCCTCCCCCAAATTTAGCTTGAAAGCTTCACTTACTGTCACTGACCTCCAATCCTATCTTAGTAGATGTGACGATTGCTCAAGGTGCTTTAGATATTCTTTGAAGTAGACTCACACTGTGGCTTGGGACACTCGACTTCTCCCAGTCACCCTGGACCCGGGCTGTGTCACAGTTTCAGGCTTGGCTGGTCTCAGTTCCCGGCCTGCCGGCCTGCAGAATGAGCCCCTCCTGCCAAGATGCCCTTCTCTAATCCTTATTTTTCACACCTTCGTAGATGTGGAGTTGCTGGAGGCTGTAGATCTTCTCTCTGGTAGACTGGCTGCAACTTGGCTCAGCTCCTCCCGACCTGTCCTGGTGCCTGGCCACGCTTCAGTTTCAGGCTAGGTTAGCCTCACTCACATCATGCTGCGATGATCCCCTGCTGCTGAACTGCCTTCCATGAGAGATATGTTTTCTGTATTTTTGTAAGTTTGAGAGACCTAGAATTTGCCCATAGTCATATTTTATGGATGTTTGGGGTCTCTGTATGTGAGCTGCGGGAACTTGCTGCTTATACACTGCTATCTTGGCTACAGGAGGGACATTTCTTTATCTTATCTACCGTCTAAGAGAGGTCATTAGAACTACAAAGCATTATATTTTGTATAATGTTTTTTCCTTTCCCTTAACATTACTATTTTCATCATGAATACTGATTTTGTGTTTCTTTTTACCTTAATTTGGATGACTTCATACTGTCTTCTTCTATTTCCATAAATTTCTCATTTTTAGTGTTTCTTCTAGCTTTATAATATTCAGTTGTAATTATATACAATATTAATAACATCTCCAACATTTACTGTTTTATTTTTTGATATTTTCCCCAAAATGTCTGGGTGAAAACTTAGGTTTGTCTTTATTTTCATTCATTTTATTATAATCACTTTGGACCTTGTTCATCTATGATATATGATAGTTTCCATTTCTTCTTATGAAAACTGTTCTAATCATTTGAATATTTAGTTATTTGAGAACAATTCTTCATCATTTATATTTGTATTGTTTACCTATGCATTGTTTCCCAATAATTTTATGGCAGAATTATTTTAATGGTTTCAGAAGTATAAATGTGAGAAACTTAAACAAGTAAGGTTAATTATTTACATTTTAAAATATTTGTTTCATATCAAAATTTGATATAAATTCTGTTTTATGCTTTATACTCCTCTAGCTCATTTTAGAATATTGTAAAACTTACATCAGGTGCTTCTCAGGGACTGAAAATTATTGTTTTTATTCCTACTTTTAAGATCTTTCAAAGAATGAATGTCTTACTCACATATAATCAATTTAATGTGACTTCATCAGAAAATGTCTAAGAGTGCTGGATCAGGTTACTAAGGTAGCTAAGTAAGAAGACCTCCTCTACCAATCCACCAGTCTGAAAAAGTCTCATTCAGAAATTGGTATAAAAGCAATGAATAATAACTAAATATTTGCTCTTATTAATATTAAAAATCTATTATTTAATACTCATAAAATTAAGTATATTTCATTTAAATAATTTATATTTCAATTATTTTTTTAAGTTTATAACATTTATATTTCTGAAACTATCAATGTTAAAAACTGGATTGAGAATTTTGGGAAATCCTGTGCGCTTTAGGTAACAAATTTATCACATGTAATAAATGTAAGGCTATTTCTCCAAAAATGAATAGTCTTTTTTTATCTAGCTACATTGATAGCATACAATCTTTTTAAAAAATTTATGGAATAAAATTTCATGTATTTATATGTTGCACCCACCTCTATTGTTTTTGTTAAACATTCTCCCTGTATAGTAAAAAATATCTATCACCCTCTAGTTTTTTAAATTAAAAAAAATCATAAACTTTTATATTTAGTTCATGAACTAATTTGGAAATGAATGTTTTCTGTGATATTAACCTAATTCAATTTTCTGTCAAAGTGCTTTCCAGTTTTCTCAAAATTTTCTGTGGTATACTGAGTTCTTCCCATAATAATAATTCTTGGGCAAATCAACACTGAGCTACTGAATTTTTATGTTTCTGATTCCTGTTTATAAATTTATTTTTTAAATATATATGCCATAGTTTTGATGATTACTTCATCATACTACAGTTTGAAATCTGATATTACCATGGTTGTTTTATTTTTTAACTTTTTTCCCCCACTATTTCCCTTTAAATTTTAAACTGTTTCCCCTCCAGGTGAATTTTGTTATTATTTTGATTTTCATAAAGTAAATTTTAAAATTTAACAAATAATTTTATAAATCATATCTTTATGAAATAGTTTTTTTATTATGTAAAGTACTTTCATAAATTAATTCTGAGTTTGATTTGTACAACACTATTAATTACAGAAATATTTTATTGTATTGGCATAGCCCATACAACCTTAATTTGTAAAGAAAATACACTTCTTTCAGGTTGTTTTCGATTTTGAATTAATGACCTACAACAAAAATTCCTAAATAACTCTGTGTGAGAGAGGTAAAAACTTCTCAGACTGTCCTCTAAAATGAAAACAGTCCACTAAACTTAAGTTGGGCTTGGCTGCAGCTGGGCCTAAGCTACATTTTTGCAAACTTACCCCTCCCCCGCTTTTACCCACTACCAAATAAGGTATCAAAGGCTTTCATCAATTTTCATTGGCTGAAGATTGTTTCCTTGCTCCTTGTATCTTGGTAGATTCCCTAGCTAGATTGTAAGGCCAAGCTCTAAACTGATGAGGACAAGGTCAGTGGGAGGGGTTGTTTGTGTTAGGCTACATACCCATGTTTTTGCTTTTTGTAAACTGGCCTCACTCCACTAGTTTGTCCTGGTGAAGGTGATGATCTCTTTCTTGCAAGAATTGAATAAATCCTTTTTGCTCCTACCTAGAGAAGCCTCAGAGTTTTTTTTATTAATTTTTTGGATAGGCTTTTTCATGCCACACAACTCCATTATTTTGGTTACTGGTGAATATTTTCACTTAGGTTCGTCCTTCTAAGTCTCCTTCCACATTTTGTCTCTGAAATATTCATTGTTAATGAGATGTATTCAATGAACTTTTGTGTCCTTTAGGCAATATCTTCCTAGATTTACAATGTGTGTCCAAAAGGACAGAATCTATCTTTTCTGAAGGCAAGATATACTACTCATATTCCTTCCTCAAATATCTATTCTTTTAATTCAAGCATTTTTCTTCTGTGTCTTTCCAAATATATTTCACTGAATTCTTCTAGTATTTTCCATCTATAAGAGTTCAGAAAATAGATCTACAATTTGTAAACCATATCTTTCTCTCTGGATATGAGAACTGTTTCTCTTTTCTAGACTCAGACAATACACATAGGATGTATACATCTAAACTAAGGAATAAAATTGCTATTGAATTTCTATCCTCAAGCTCAAAATCATATTTTTGTTTGTTCTGTTGATTCACTTTTATATGAAAAATATTTCCTATGATACCCCATTAGCATTTTTTAACAAAGAAAGATTTAAGAAATTGCAAAAGACAAAGACAATTATAATGCACACCAGAATTTGCATTTATAGTGTTCTATAGTGTTCGATAAAAGAACAAGATAACTTGTCCTCCATGAGGGGAGGTGTGCTCCATCATCTATTTCCAGTCACTGTAATGGATGATAGTTGTTATTCAAAGATACATTTATCCCTGATTCTTTGTGGTGTCATGAACATCATCACAATAAGCCTGTCTGTCCTCCTCTATATCTCAAAGTCTGTCAAAGTTTATATTCATTGTTTCCATGACACTTATCTATACATCTCATCTTCTGTTGTCATCTTTTTCTTTTGCCTCCAATTTTTCCAATCTGATTACTTTCCAATGAGTCATGTCTTATAATTATGTAACCAGGGTGCCGATGCTTCACTTTCAGTATTTGACCTTTCAGTGAATAGCTTAAATTAATTTCTTTAATTATTTACCAACTTGACCTCTTTGTTTTCCAACAGACTCTGAAAAAAATCATCTACAACATAACTGCTTGAAAGTATTGATTCTATAGGGCTCAACTTTTCTTATAGAGCTTCTAGTCCAACTATTATAACCAAAGATTCCAATTGTAGAGACCATACCTTTGACAACATAGACCTTTGTAAGCAAGGTGATCTCTTTGGTTTTGAGTATGTTTTATCGTGCTTTCCAGATTTGTAGTTTTCCTTCCAAGGATCAAGTATCTTTTAACTTCATAGTTTCAGTTGCCGTCTGCAGTCATATTTGAATCCAAGTATATAAAATCTCATGGTGATTTCAGGTCTTCTCACTCCATTTGCCAGGAGGTGATGTGACCAGTTGCCAAGATCTTAAGGGTCTTTTTTTCTTTTTTATGTTAAGCGTGAAGACAACTTTTAAACTGTCATGTTTACCCTCATCAACAGTCTTATTAATTCCTCTTCACTGAAATTGGTCATTACAATTAATCACAGTTCAGTAGCTTCGGTGTCATTTCAACTCATATTTGTGTATTCACTGTATATGTGGTTCTCTTTGGTGTTTAGGTATTGGTTCTGGAGTCAGTAAGATTTGCATTCATATTCATATTCAGACACTTACTAATGAAATAACCCGGGGGAAGTTACTTAACCTCTGTCTGACTTTTTTTCCTCAAATGTAGAATCAATATAATAATAGCTTCTATTTCTCAAAACTGGTGTGAGAATAAAGTGAGATATTTGAGCCTTGCTTATTTTAGCACTTGGGATATTGTAGATGAGTAGATGAGTAACTCATATTCACTTTTTCTTCCATATGGTAATATTCTTTTGCTTCATATAACCTAGTTAATGCCTTCCACTTTTATCAAGAAGATTTAGGAATGAGTTACCTCATCTTTCCTCATTCATACTGTAAACCTTATCTGTTGTCTCTCCTGAACCAAGGGAAACCTTTTTTCTTCCTTTTTTTTTTTTTACCAAGGTTAGTCTTTGGTAAATTTGGGTAGTTAGCATATCTCCTTGTATCTTATTATGAACCCTTCTCTCATATTCTGGAATCTTGTACACTCACTCACCACCTCTGTTACATGACTCTTCAGTCTTTTCTTCTCTACAGACTAATTTCCTTCTGTTTACAAGTATACTCACCTATCCCCCTTTGTAAAACAGAAAAGCACAAATTAAATTAAACTAAATCCCGACTGTAAGTTCTCATGTGTAATGTTTCCCCCCCTTCATTTTCCTTGAAAAAGTTCTAAAAAGTACTATATGCCTTATGATTGTTTGCTCTCCATATTAATTTGCCTTCTGTGTCCATCAAATCATTCAAAACTGTTTCCAATGTCACCAAAGGCATCAAGAGAAAAATCTCATGAACACAATTCATATTTTCATGCTTATTCTCTTCAAAAATCTTTGCATTTGGTATCATTAATACAAGTCACAAGGGTTGGTGAACTCATGAGGGAAGATAAAACATTTTATTGTGGTGGTAGGTGGTGAAGTGAATAGAGCACCAGCCCTGGAGTCAGGAGGACCTGCTTTCAAATCCAGCCTCAGACATTTGACACAATCACTAGCTGTGTGACTTTGGGCAAATCAGTTAACCCCAACTGCCCTCCAAAAAGCCAAAAAAAAAAGATATTTTATTGATGAGAAAAAAGCTATATTGTGCTAAACTATTTACACACACACACACACACACACACACACACTATACTTTCTTGTCTTCTATAAAATTGGACTCCCTTGTTTAGTATACTGTTGCACTAACAGCTCCATCTCGGTTCTTAAAATACGTGTCAGTTTTTTCCTAAGGCTTATTTCTCAAACCCCTCAAGTATCACCTTTGTACAGATAAATTTTAAATTTATATCATTATCCTTGATTGTGTGTTTTTTTCTCTACAGACATATACATAGTAATTGACAACTGCCTACTAGATATTTACTTGTAAATCGCCTGCTAGTATCAACATATCCTAAATTAATCTTACTACTTTTGCCCCCACAGTCTCCATAGTACCCTGTTTCACCTAGTGGTGCTGCCATCTTCTAGTCATCTATGATTATAGTCTCAATTACTTTACTGAGTCTTCCTCATCCCCTTATACTTAATAACATACCAAATATGGGTTAAAATGAATATGTGACCTAGATATAAAAAGAAATATCATAAGTAAATTAGAAGAACAAGAGACATATCTTTCAGACATATGGATAGGAGAAACAATATGAATAAATAAGAGATAGAGAGCATTGTGAGGTGTAAATTGGATAATTTTAAGTACATTAATTTTTTGTACAAATAAAAGCAATGTAACCAAGATTAGAAGCAAAGCACAAAATTTGAGTGAAACCGTTATATACATTTTCTTTTATGTAAATCTCATATCTCGTGTATATGGACTACATCAATTTTATAAGAATATGAGTCATTCTCCAATTGACACGTGGTTAAGGGTTATGAACAAGCAGTTTGCAAATGAAAAAAATCAAAGCTATACATAGACATATGAAAAAAAATCTTCTAAATCATTATAGATTAGAGAAATGCAAATTAAAGTCACTTAATTATATCATCTCAAACTTGGCCAAAATGATAGAAGGTGAAAATGACACATATTGCAAGGAATGGGAAAAATTGGGACATTAATTCACTGTTGGTGGAAGTGTGAACTAATCTAACCATTTTGGAGGGGAATCTGGAATCAGGCCCAAAGAGTTATAAAACTTTGACAACAATTCCAGTATTCAATCTGATTCCAAAGGTGATCAGGGAAAAAAAATATGTTCCTTTTTTAATGTAACATTTCCCCCAGTTACATGTAAAAAAAATTTTAACATTTGTTTCTCAAAATTTTTGAGTTCCAAATTGTCTCTATTTCCACTCCCCAGCCCCCACTGAGAAGACAGACAATTACATGTAGAACCTATATATTCTAATATATTTACAGCGGATCTTTTGGGGTAGCAAAGAACTGGAAATTAAGGGGATACTCATCAAGTGGGAATGACTAAGCAAACTGCTATAGATTGTGACGGAATGCTATTGTGCAACTTAAAATGATAAAGACATTGATTTTAGAAATATATATGGAAAGATTTGCACGAAATAATAAAGAGTGATAATCAGAACTGAGATAACATTGTATATAGTAACAGCAATATTGTTTGAAAGGCTAACTGCAAATGACTAGGCTATTCTTAGTATTATAGATATTCAAATCATCTACAAAGGGTTTGTGAAAGAGGATACTATACACCTGCAGGGAAAGAACTGATAAAAGTAGTACAAATAGTCAAGTTTTGTTGTTGTTGTTGGTGGTGGTGGTGGTGGTGGTGTGCGTATGTGTGTATACAATCTTTGTAAAATGTTGGCCTTCTCTAGCAAAAAGTGGGGAGGGAGGGAAGGAGACAGTTTGGACCTTGAAATATAAGAAAAAAATTTAATTTAAAAAATCCTAAGTCATATTGATTTAAACCTGCAGTATTCATTCAATCATCCCTTCTTTTGGTTCCTATATCACTAGGGCTCTAAATTCAGTTTTTTATTAAATTTTACTTGAATTAATGCAATAATCTCCTTACAAATATTTTCTCCATATTTAATTCTATGTTTCACACCAATGAACCATCAATAATGCCAATTCACAGTTAGGATCACAACTGACTCTTGCTCCCTTATGTTCAACTGTTCAACTTATGATTTATGGAAAGATGACCAACCTTCTTAATCTACCATTTAAAAAACCTTCCTTTTCAGGCTAGTCTGAGACTTCTGTGATTCGTGGATTGTATACTCTAGAACCTTACATTTGTAGTGAACATATGCCTTGTTTTCTTCACACTCTAGCTTGAAACTTTCCTTAGAAAATTACCTTGACTTAAAATCAAAAGGAAACAATTTTTTTTAAGGTGACTGAAGGTTAAGAGATAGAAATTTAGTGACCTCCGTGCTTAAATTATAGTTTAACTATCCCAAATTAGCTTGTGTAACTTCTTATCCCTCCCCATGGTATTCCCTTTCTTCTCCCCATATGTCAAAATACCAGTGCTGAGAGAGTCCATTTAAGAAAATCCAGGCCAGAGTTTTGCTAATGGTCTGTTCTTTCTCTCTGGACTCAACCTTCTGAGGATTGTTGGCTGGCCATCTGATTCCTTGTGCGTTCCTTGATTAAAATATGGATCATCCTTTTGCTTGTGTTTACCCATGGAATCCAGATTACTCAGGCTCCCCAACTTTGACCATGATGCTAGTAGTCACATATTCTTAAGTTACTGGGAAATGTCCCATGAAAGTGGCCATAAAACATTGTATGCCTATGTAATTCCTGACCCTCAGATAATAAATGAATTTGCTTGAAACTTGCTTGCATTTTCTGCCTGGCCCACATTTATTATTCACCCCTTTCTGTAAGGTACCCCACATGTAGCGGGCTGTACCCACACTCTTCTCTACTTGTCAAAAAGTTATCCATTCTTCAAGTTCTATCTCAAAAACCACTCTCCTCAATAGAGCTGCCCTTAAATTGTCTTTATTTACAATTTTTCTCTTCCTCCTTGGAATTTTCAGTGTATATCATTTGTGCCTCTATTATGCAATTTCCAATTTATATTATATACTGTAGTTATTTGTGAATTTGTTTTTCCTCCTACACTATAAGCTCCTATTGAACAGAATCAAATTTTATTTATTTTTGGCGTACACATCCAAAGAATAATTTGAAACAATGACTTGTATGTATGAAGCACTTATGTTTCTTTTTTTTTTTTTTGCTTATTTTGGAGGGCAGTTGGGGTTAAGTGACTTGCCCGAGGTCACACAGCTAGTTTTTGTGTTAAGTGTCTGAGGCCGGATTTGAACTCAGGTCCTCCTGGCTCTAGGGCCGGTGCTCTATTCACTGTGCCACCTAGCCACCCCAGCACTGATGTTTCTTAAAACAATAAAATACATAAATTTATTTTTTACTTTCATGTTTAAAATTATACACCAATTTAAGAGTACATATTAATCTAGGGAATCATCCAAATGCTACTGAATCTGACATTATTTGAATCTGGATCTAAAATCAAGAGGTAATTATATTTTTTCCCATCAAGTAATACTTATTTTTAGTCTACTGAAATAAAACATAAAAGTTAATATTATTAAATGTTCTTATTGATTATACTAAAAGTAAAATAAATGAAAGTTTTCTGAGTGGAATGTACCTCAGAAGCTAACACATGTACTTTCCCTGTGAAATATTTCCTGCAGGTAGTGAACTAGAATTTTTTTTTTACCATGACCTGCAGTTATGGGAAAGACACTTAATAAAGTATGTTCTATTTTGTATATTTTTGACAGTAATAATCGTGGGGGCCCAGATTTGTGATTTCATTGGTGAGGGGAAATCCTGGAGTACAAACTCTACCCTTGCAAATCAGAAATTGAACTGCAAAATATAATTGTAGAGAGTTGTTCAGGATATTAAAAAAACTAAGCAATTTTATTATGTTCAGTCCTGAACATTTCCAGCTCTATGTTATTGTTGTTTTTATTATGATTATTGTTATTATTATTACTAGTAGTAGTAGCAGCAGCAGCAGCAGCAGCAGTAGTATAAGTGTATTTAGATCCATAGACTTTATACGCTGATATATTCATCTTTGATTTCAGCCTACTTTTGCTAGTTTAGATAAAATCAAGAAAAGTGGTACTTATCTACTGTTGATGATGCTATGACTTAATTCCGAAGATTTAAGAATTTGTTTTCCTTGGTAAGAAACAAATTAAAATTAATAATGGTCATAAACAGTATGTGTGCAAAACTTTTCATCAGAGAATCCCAAAGAGCTGTACAAATATTAATTAAAGATGTCACTGGTACTAAATTTCATACAGTAAAACTGGGGTCTGACACTGGCATAGTGTATAATGCAAAAATTGAGCATAGCAAGGAAATGAACTGAAGACAGTGAAACAGAAATGTCATACAGAAAGTGAAATTTAATTGCAAGTCTTAAACTTGTGCTTCCCCACACCCAATAATCAAGAGGTCCAGTGAGTGATAGTACTTGCCCACCGTCTAAGACTTATACAATTTGATCATAAGATTTTTTTTCTTAAATGTAAAATGTAGGCTAGAATATAGAAGAGTTTTGAAGAAGGAGAGAAAAATAAGCATCCAAGAACACTTTTATTTAGTCTGCTTTACACGCCAGAGGCAGGAAAATACATTTATAAATTTTCTAACAAAAATATGATGAAATTGACAGAATTGCATATTTCAACAATACTTCCATCAGAAATGCTTCCTGATTAGACTTCTGACAAAAAGCAGCCAGCCTTCTGGGCAGATATCAATGACAGTATAATCTGATGAGCAGTGATAAAATATCCCTACAAGAAGACCCCTCCTGGTGGAGCCAAGATGGTGGATTAAAAGCAGTATCTTGGCTGAGCTATCACACCAACCACCTCCAATGCCTGTAAAAATGATTCCAACAATTCTAAACAAATATTAGAGCTACAGAATATGGAGAAACAAATTTCCCACTGAAGACAGCTTGGCAGGCCAACAGGAAGAGTCTAAAGCATCAGACTAGGAGCTGAGCCCACTCCTGCATGAACCTTAAGGCTCAGACTTGGGATAGCCCCAACCAATGGTCCAGACTGGCCAGAACAGATTTCAGGAGAGTGAATCACTGGCAGCAGTGGGTGTTTCCAGACTTCTCAATGCATAAAAGAAAAAAGAAATTAAAAGTTGAGTAGGTAACTCTTTTGGAACTGGGTAGAGGAGCATGGTCTGGCCCCTGCCCCAGGGGCAAGAGGTGGTGGATTCTAGGCAGCTACAGCCACTTCCATGTGGCTGCCTCCAAAAGCTCCTGGTCTGCAAATTACAGAGGGACCAAGCAACTATTCAGAGTGTAATTGCTCTTGCTTTGACCTGCTTGGATCTGGTTCACAATCTTGGATGGTGATACTGGTGTGAGGAAAACTAACTGCCAGAGCTAGTGATAGCTCTAGAGATGGTGCCCTCTTCATAGTTTTGACAGCTGGAAAAACCAGAACAATTGGGACACAGCTCTCTCTACTCTGGAAGCAGAGTTTTACTATGGCAAAGATCTCTAAAGTCAAGAAATTGGCTGGCAAGAAAAGCAAGCAGAAGAAGTGTAATCAGACCATAGAATCTTTTTTGAGGGACAAAAAGGATCAAAACATGGTGCCAGAAGAAGGCAACAAAGTCAAAACTTCTGCATAAAAGCATCCAAGAAAAATATGAATTGGTTACAGATCATGGAAGAGCTCAAGAAACATTTTGAAAATCAAGTAAAAGAAGTGGAGAAAACATTGAGAGGGGGAATGAGAATAATGCAAGAAAATCATGAAAAGTGAGTCAACAGCCTTCTAAAGGAAACCAAAAAAATACTGAAGAAAATAATACCTTAAAAATACACTAACTCAAATGACAAAAGAGGTCCAAAAAGCCAATGGGGAAATGAATGTCTTAAAAAGTAAAATTGGCCAGGTAGAAAAGAAATTCCCAAAACTCACTGAAAATAAAAATTCCTTCAAAATTGGATTAAAGCAAATGGAAGCTAATGACTTTATGAGAAATCAAGATACTAAAAAACAGGTCCAAAAATGAAAAAATAAATATATGGACAGCAATGTGAAATATCTCATTGGAAAAACCATTGACCTGGAAAATAGATCCAGGAGAGATAATTTAAAAATTATTGGTCTACCTGAAATCCATGCTCAACAAAAGAACCTCAAAATCATCCTTCAAGAAATTCTCAAGTAAAATTCCCCTGGTATTCTAGAACAAGAGGGCAAAATACAAATTGAAGGAATTCATCAATCCCATCTTGAAAAAGATCACCAAAAGAAAACACCTAGGAATATTATAGCCAAATGTCAAAGTTCCCAGGTCAAGGAGAAAAGATTACAAGCTGTGAAGAAGAAACAATTTGAGTATTGTGGAAACAGAATCAGGATAACACAAGATCTAGCAGTTTCTACACTCATGGAACATGATACACCAGGGGTCAAAGGAAATAGGAATAAAACTAAGGATCACCTACCAGCAAAACCGAGTATAATGCAGGGGGAAATATGGTAATTCAATGAAGCAGAGGATTTTCAAGCATTCTTAAAAAAACAGATATGAACAGAAGGGTAAACAGGAAGATAAACAGGTGAAAATAAATTTTAAGGAACTTATTAAAGTTAACATTCAGAATCCTAAATGGAAAAATGATAATTGTAACTCATGATATTTTTTTGAGTGTGAGGATAGTTGAAGGGAACATATGTATAGATAGATGGATGGATCGATAGATAGATAGATAGATAGATAGATAGATAGATAGATAGATAGATAGATAGATTTGTATGTATGTGTAGGAAGGTGTATGCATATATAAATATGTATGTGAGTGTGTGTATATGTATGTACATGTATATGTAGACTGAGGGAACAGGATCAGTTGAATAGGAAGAGATGATATCTAAAAAATTACAGAGGGGAGAGAGGAATATAATGAGAGGAGAAAAGAAGAGATAGGTTAGGTTAAATTATCTCATATAAAAGAGGGAAGAGAAAACTGTTACAATGGAGGGGAAGAGTAGGATAGTGTAATGATACTGGGATTTGTAGATCTTCCATGCCCCATGAATTTGCTGATGTAGCAGGAAGGGGTGAAGCAAGAGAAAGCTGGAACCAAGCTAGCATCTGTGCCAGTGACTGGAAGCAGCAGCAGCAGCAGCAGTGGCAACAGCAGCAGCAGCGGTGGTGGTGGCAGTGGCACAAACTCCTTTTTCTTTAAGCCTACCAGAATCTCTGCTAAAGATTCCTCCTAAGGACAGCCAGGGACAGGTACTACACATTCGTGGAGGGGGGGAGGTGTCAGAGCTGCTGGGAACAAGCTGCCTAGACACTGAGCAGTTCATGTAAGTGAGGAGTGGAGGATCTTTGTCTGAGGTAGCCTGTCCTGTTTTGAAGACTTGAGAATGTGGGTGTTTACTACTTTGACTACATGTGCCAACTTCATAACTGCTGTGTTGGCTTTGACTTTTTGGTTTTGGGACTCTGGTATTTGAATAAATGCTCTGGCTATATTTCTCATGTAGAAAGCCTGTTACATTTTGGGATTAATAACTGTATTATACTTATCGTTACTGTAGGTATTACGAATACTGTATTGATGATACAGATAGTGAAAGGGAATAGATCAAACTTACTCTTATTGAATTTGGCTTAAGAAGGGAATAGCATACAAACTCAATTGGCTATCTTACCCTACAGAAAAGGAATGGGGAAGGGAATAAGAGGAGGCATGATAGAAGGAAGGGCAGATTAGAGGAGAGGGTAGTTAGTAACAAACACTTTTGAAAAGGGGTAGAGTTAAAGTAAAAA
>CM053594.1:164979090-165000453 GCA_028646575.1 Pseudocheirus occidentalis | reverse complement strand
TATTGAAATCCTTCTTGCCCTACTAGAAAGTTGGGGGGAGCATATTGGGGGAAGGGGTATTCAGTAGGTTCTACATCTTGGGGTGGGGGTAGGGGAAATATGGGGAGAAAATTTGTAACTCAGAATCTTGTGGAAATAAATGTTGAAAACTATAAATAAGTAAATGATAGTTAAAAAATAGAAGACCCATCCCAACTTTAATGAGGAATTTTCATTCAACTGAAAACATTAGTCAACATTATAGACAACTGTTGGATTTTCCTCATTATTAGAGTCTGCTCATCTTCTGTGTTGTTGTGCAAAACTAACATAAATGCAATTTTTTTCACGTGCCATAAAAAAAGAGCCTTTTTGAGTATCACAGTATGAAAAATATAATGTAAACTTAGGAGATTCAACTAAACTTAGTGAGGTTTCTTTTTAGAGCCTCAAATCTTACGACATATGAATCCTATGATTTCTCCCAAGTTCACACAACTAGTGAATGTTATAGTTGACCATATTTTATCTCAATGCTTTGGTTCTTTTATTTAGCCAGTTGTTCTTCTGTAAACATTAATTTATCACATTGTGCCTTTATAAAAAAAATTGTCACATTTTCTTAGTTCTAAACACAAGTATCTATGTTGCCTAGAAATCCTTTTCAATCTCACCTTCCAATTTGGTGTTAAAGTGTTGACTACTGGGATATCTGTCCAATGGTATGCATATTAAGTGGTCAAGATACTGATCTAAATTAGAAAAGGAACCTGTTTTGAATTTCTTAAATCATTTCTCCCTTTCTTTAGGGCATTTTTAGTCCTGGAAATTCAGAAAGAAACAAAGTTAACTGTGAAATTCATGTTATGTTGGGCATGGATGTATGTGTATATGTGTATATAAGAGTGCATGAGTTTTTATATGTGTGCATCTGTGCCCGGGAGTGTTATGTGGGGGCAGGGTGGAGGAGTTGAGAGGGAAAGAACAAGCACATTGTGTTTCTTAAGCACTGCACAGGAATATTTTAAGTGTCTACAAACAAAGCATAAGCATTAAGGTTCTGCAATGCCTGTGACATTTGCAGACAGTATTGGTAGTCTCTGAAGATCAATGTTATTGAGCACATTCAGCATAACATGTTAAATTCAATTGCCCTTGACTGAAAGTCTTCTGATCCATTATACATATTTTGAATGGCACATTTCTTATCTACATCTGTTGCTTGAATAGTTTTGAATATTTTCCCCCAGCATTTTCAAAGTTCTGTTGGTAACCTGGGAATTATTCAGTAGTATATTAAGCATATGGTTAGTTCTACCTATGTAATTTGATATAGATCTGGGTACATTATCTGGCTTGAGGTTTTGTGTATTCAGACAGTTTCACTGACATAACTATTAAGTTGAATGTATTGTTCTATCATAAAAGTTGTGATTGATTTTCACTCTAAAAACACTGATTTGGGGGAACTTGTGAAAATATCTTTACATTATCCCTTTGCAAAATATCATTCAGAGTACAAATTCTAAGAACCATCTTGTTTTGTTAGTCAGCTCAGTGGTTTTCAAAAGAAGGTTAAGCCACACAGCAAAATGAGGGGGCAAATGAATTCTGATTTTGAGGTATGTCCATCTTGTGTCCTGTTTTAGGATCCGTTATTAAAGGTTAAGAACAAATAAGCCCTTGTTTTTAAGAAAATTGGAATGACAATAATTCTGACTATATGTACCTTTTGAGACAGCAGAGATGAAATTGGCTGAATCGCAACCCCTTATTTTCAAAGCAAGATAATGGACATAAGTTGGAATAGAGCAGAGGTGCCAAACACATAGCCACATGCTGTATACATTCTCTAACCTAAATCAGTTTAAAATATGATTTGGAAATATTTATCAAAACAAATAAAATAAAGAGGCAAGTGATTTTAATATGTTGTTTTCTAGATCATTATGAACTCAAAGGGATCTTTATGAATGGCTTAATGGCCATTGTTTCTATTTGAGTGTGATTCCACTGGAAACATGGATGGAAGATGAGCTTTAGAATCAGGAATATCTGGTTTTAGTTCTGAGCCTGGCTATATGGCAATGGACAAATCAAGTAATATCTCAGTTCTCATTATAAAATACAGAGAACTTGGCAAACTTTACTATTATAAGAGGTTTTCATTTAGGTAATTCCTTATACTGATGAAAAAAGTGGTGTGGAAAAAAATTAAAGTGATAGATGGGATTAAAGTACATTATGTAATTTAAGTAAAGGTCAACAAAATGAACTCTTCTTCCGTTTCTGATCATGTCATACTGTATTTGCTAAATGAACAAGAAATTGCAATCTTTTTAAAAAAAAGTCTATATAGATTATTTTTAATGAATAAAGATATCTCCAAGAACCTAACAATGCTCTAAAACATTATTGGAGAAAGGCAGATTAAAACAACCTCAAAATGTAATTTCATACTTAGTAGATTACCTAAAATTATGGAAGGGATATGGGACAAATGTTGAAGAGAATGTGGAAAAAATTGGGAAATTAATTCATTATTTGTGGAATTGTAAAATGATTCAACCATTTTGGAGAGCCATCTAAATATTATGCCAAAAGAATTTCTAAGCTACCCCTGCCCTTTGATCCAGAAATATCATTATACTCTTCTAGAACAATAGGGCAACATAGAAATTGAAAGAATTCAGTGATGCCTTCTTGAAAAAGATCTCCAAAAGAAAAATTCTAGAAATATTATAGCCATATTCCAGAGTCCCCATGTTAAGGAGAAAATATTTCAAGCAATCAGGAAAAAAACAATTTGAGTATTGTAGAAACATAATCAGGATAACACAAGACCTAGCAGCTACTACACTAATGGATTGAAGGGCTTGGAATATAATATTACAGCAGTCAAATGAGGTAGGATTAAAACCAACAATGACCCACCCATCAAAACTGAGTATAATGATTCAGGGGACAATATGGTCACTGAATGAAATACAGGACTTTCAAGTATTCTTGATAAAGAAAGCAGAGCTAAATAGAAAATAAGACTTTCAAATACAAGAAGAGAAGCATGAGAATGTAAACAGGAAACAGAAATCATAACGAACATACTAAAGTTTAACTACTTATATTCCTACATAAAAAAATGATCATTGTAACTCATGACACTTTTCTCAGGATGAGGAGAGTTGAAGGGAATATATAAGTATATAGGTTTAGGAATAATTATATATGTATGTATAGGATGGTGCATGTGTGGATAAATGCATATGTGATTGGGTGTATATGTGTGTACATATATACATAGAAAGGGGACTACATATGGGAGAAGGAGAAAGAGAGAGATAGAATAGGATAAATTATCTCATGTAAAAGAGGCAAGAGAAAACTTACAATGGGACGGAAGGAAGATGAAAGTCAAACTTACTCTCATCGAATTTGGCTTAAGGAGGGAATAACATACATACTTAGTTGCGCATCCTACTCTACAGGAAAGTCAGAGGGGAATGGGATAAGAGGTGGAATGATAAAAGGGAGGGCAGTTTGAGGGAGAGGGTAGTTAGAAGCAAACATTTTTGAAAAGGGACAGGGTCAAAGCAGAAAATAGAATAAGTGGGGGCGCAGGATAGCATGGAGGGAAATATGGTTAGTCTTTCCCAATATAACTACTATGGAAACATTTTGCATAACTAAACATGCACAACCTATATTGAATTGCTTGTATTCCCAGTGTGCTTGGAAGAGGGAGGAAAACCAGTGTGCTTGGAAGAGGGAGGAAAAAGGGAGTCTAAAAATTAAAGTTATAAAAACAAATGTAAAATCTTTTTTACATCCAACTGGGAAATAAGATATACAAGCACTGGGGTATAGAAATCCATCCATCTTGACGTACTAAAAAGTTAAGGGTGGGGTGGAAGGAGGATATGAGAGACAGCAGATTGAGGGGAGGAATATTCAGTAAGCTTTCTCTCTTGGGGTGGGAGCTAGGGGAAAGACAGGGAGAAAAATTGTAACTAAAAATCTTGTGGAAATGAATGTTTAAAACTAAAAATAAATGGATAAATGTTTAAAAACAAAATACAAAAAAAACCCCCAAAACATTAACTCGATGATTTTATGTGCATGTGCGTGTGCATGTATGTATGTGTGTGTGTGTTTGTGAGTCAAGCAAAGTTTCATATCTAATAAGTGTCAAGTGTCTGAGGATAGATTTGAATTCAGGTCCTCCTGGCTCCAGAGTGTAATGTCAAGCAAAGAAGTATTTAGCACCTTGTTTCACCTATTTAGTTATTTAGTACCTTGTTTCAACCTTGACCATGATTATATATCTTTGTTAAGAAACAAAACTTGTGAATCCCACAGTGGGAGGAGCTTGCTGATGCAACAGGAAGGGATAGAACAGGAAGGAAAAAATGTCCATATATAAGGAGAAGCCCAAGCTGGGAAAGAGCAGAATTCAGAAAGGGAATACTGTGATGGTTAGGCACTCTGTCTGCCGATTCAGTTTGTGTTGATTGTTGTTTGTCATACTTTGTACAGAAGCCTTGGGACCTTACTGAAAGCCCTGAACGAAGATTTTCTTGTGTGGTTACAGAAGTCCTAGAGGCATATTTCAGACTGACACACTCACAATTTGTGTTGAGTTCTCCAACTTTGTTTGTGGGTCTGTGTTGATTTCACAGGCATTGATGGTGGTGCTGCCCATGTGCATGAATGTTGTTTTGGCTCTATTAAGCTTTGTCTTCCCAAAAACAGAAACTCTGAAGGACTTGCAGTGGACTGGACTCTGTGAACTTCAACATGGAACTGAATGAGGAACTGGATGAGGAGCTGGACAAGGAGTTGAGTGATGCCTACCTTTGTATCTAGGTGATGGTTGGGTAGTTTCTGGTAGGAACTGGAACCATGGAATAGAATAGAATTGGAGATCCAGCCTCCAATCAAGATGAAAAGACCTCTTCTTGGGTAATTAATGCTGACTAAAAAGATCATGATTTACTATGACCTAGGAGTGGAGAACTTTGACCTTTATACTTTGTGTTCCTAAAAGAGGCTTATTCCTTAAGGATGATTCAGTTAAGGACTTACTGAATGTATTTTGTGTCCCTTAAGGAAGCTTACTCCTTAAGGATGAGTAAGGACTTACTGAATGATATCTTTTTTTAACTATATGGTCACTTTGGTGAAAACTATTCAGCCACTTGAGTAATAAGCTCTTATTTTATATCATTGTGATTGCTGTACTTTGGTTTATGTGAATGTTTTTGCTTTAATTTACTGCTGTATATATAGAGAGAGTTGACTATACTATGTAATCAGAATCTTAAAGCTGTTCACACCAGCAGTTCTCTGGAAAGCTGCTCATGCTTGGCTTTACACAGGGACAGTGCTCTATCCACTGCACCAACTAGGTGCCCCAAACTCAATGATTTAAAAAAATTGAAAGATTTCCATGAAATAATGAAAACTAAAATAAGCAGAACCAAGAGAACATTGTATTCAGTATCATTGTATTAAGAATGAATTTGAGTGAATAAGTCCTTTTCTCTATTTTAAATATCCAAATGAAGTATAAAGGATATATGAAGACTGACACCATTTTCATCCAGATAAAGAACTAATAAATAAAATTATAAATAAAATAATTTTACATACAGACACAGACACCACACACACACACACACACACATTTATTTGTACCTAATGGTAACTATCTTTGGGGAAGAGAAAAAAACAAAAAAATACACAGTAATATTGTTGTGTATTTGAAAAGAATGGGAAATTGTGCATAGTAGATTTGGTGTTTCACGTGCATTTTTCTTGTATATTGTCCTATGTTATGGAAACATTTCTTTTATTGCACAAATTTAAAAACAAATATATAAGTAAATATAAGGAAAAGCTTCTACATAAAAATAACTTAAAATTTTTCACAGGAAATGGTTCAAAATGATGCAAAGCATGTTGGCATAATGCCTATTATGAACCATTCCACTAGATAGATCCTCTCTCTCTCTCTCTCTCTCTCTCTCTCTCTCGCTCTCATCTCTCTCTAAATCTAATTGATACTCTTGTCTTAAAACTTGATGAAATCACAATTGTAAATGATATAAGACTTTATAAAAATATCTTTTTCATAGGAGAATTTTAAAGTCTACAATTCATAAAGGAGACCTTTCATTTCTAGGATAATGTTACTATATTGGAATTTCAAGTAGTGGCAATTCATAGCCAGAAATTCATTGAAATATAATTTTAGAAGTGAAAAGAATGTTAGATATAGCATTAATGGAGTCATTTTAAAATTGAGGTAGCCAAGACCCAGACACATTAAGTGACTTGTCCAAGATTACCAAGATAATATAACCAAAGAGCCTGATTTCCAACTTAGTTCTTTTGATTCCAGTTATATGCCTTTTTATTTTTTTTATCTCTAACTAGTCTAATTTTTTTGCTGTTAGGGGCCTGGAAAATACCTAATTTTAAAGTAAAGGTTCATGATTAGAGAGAAATAATCTTTCTAATCAACTATATTCATATTACTAGGTTTAGATTAACTTGTGGTTGACACAAACTAATGAGTTAAGGAGGATGAAACCTTTCATGTAAAATTTTAATCTTATTCCCAATAGTTCTTGGAATTTCTATTTATTGATTAGATTGATCAGTTGTACTTATGAGTTATATTTTTCATGGTTTTATTAAGTGAAAGAAACATACTTATGTTTTCCCCAGTTAAAATCGAATATATAGAATAAATCAATATGTTTGGTCCATGTGTTCATGGCCAAGGTATACCAATACCTGTTATAAGTTTACTTAAATGTAACATTTGGTTCTCTTAAGGAAGTGACTGGACTATTAGGTATCAGATGATCCTTAGTATTATAGTGACTATTTCAATCCTTCTTTCACTTTACAATTTCAGATCTTCTCAACTGGTTGCTTTTAGCCATATATCTTTGCATAAATTTTATATAGAGGATTTATCAAATGTCCTTCAGTTCTCCTTCTAGGTCTTTTAAAATTGCCTGAATACTAGTTTATGAATGCTCAGACTGCTTTTCAGTTACCCCTTACTTTTTATACATTATCTACCCACCTCCTTTTCTAACAACACTTTTACTTAATGAGTGTTATACTACTTCTTACACACATCATGATTGGTAATATACTGTTTCTTATTTATGCCCACTCCACACTATTTCCCTTTATTTCACCAGCAATTTTTATTCTTTGGAGATTGAACTATCACATAATTCACAGCCATATAACACTGCAGGGAGAATATAGTTGTAAAATTATCTTTTGAGATGAAGGATAGCTTGTCATTGTTAAAGATTGCCGGACATTTTCCAAAATTCAATATTACACAATTTTTTTCAGTAAAATATACTTGATTTAAAATGCAGACATCTTTTTATCACCTTCATTGCTGAATATGTATCTTTCTCTCTTTTCAGACTGACATTACCATTCACTATCTAATATTTTTTGGGTTCAGTTACATATCAATCAGCAGTAAATGTCCAAAATATACCTATCAACTAATTAACTTAATGGTATGCTCATCCACCCATATCTATCTTATATATTCAATAGCATTCCGTTTGTGAAGAACACTATCTAGATTGTGCAGTTAATTCATTTTTAATGAACAAGGATCTCAAAAAATAGAGCTTGACACATTTTATGGCTTGAGATTTTCTGCACATTATTATATCTGAATAGGAGCATCTTGAGGACCTTACCCATTATAGGGAATTCCACTACCATCTGGATTCCCCTCTGGATATTTCCTACAATGGTGAGCTCCTCTGCTAAGCTGATCTTTTCCATTTCTGTCTCACTTAATATTTATAGTCAGAGAGTCACTATACAAATTAATTTTAAATTTGCACAGAAATCTTGTGTGATACACTATTTGCATAGAGGGTGCAAAGGTAGTGACATTTCAAATTCCTTTTATATTGCTAAGCTGAGATGTACCTAGCACCTAGTTCAAATTAAGCCTCTGTTAAAGAAAGGTATGAACTCCTGTTGCTGATGTAACAGGAAGGGGCTGAAAAGGGAGAAGCAATACTGAATATAAGGAAAAGTCCCAGAGAGGGAGAGCAGAATTTCTTGGAGCAAGCCATGTGGAGGTTGGATACATTGATTTTTAACAGAGCTTATAGTGCCAAAGGAGGGACAGCATGAGCTGTTAAGAAGCTGCTTAGCTGCTGCTGAATTGCTGCTGAGTCAGAGGGCCAGGCAGAGCTGCTCAGGAGCTGCTGGGGATTTCTGAGGGCCAGTCAGAGCTGTTGAAGAAGTATGATAGTAGCTGGGACCATGGGAGGGGATTCATGGAAACTGAGAGCCTACCTTGGGTCAAGGTAAAGAGATCTCTCTGTGGATACCAAGTAGTGACTGATTAAAATTGTAATTTACTTATGACCTGAAATTGTAGCTAATGGATGGCCTGTGTATTTTACACTACCTCTTAAGATAGTGCTGAGTAGGGACTGATATTCTAATTTAGGGTGCCCCATGAGTAGAGAACTTTGGCTTTTGTATTTTGTGACCCTTAGGGATGATTGAATGATTGAGTTAATTGAATGATTGAGTTACTAAGTGATTGATTGACTAAATGATTATACCTTTTAAAAAAACTATGTGACCACTGTGGTAAATACTATGTGGCCATTGTAGCAATAAGTCATTGTGAATGCTGCATTTTGATTATCTGTCATAAGTTGTAACATTAAGAATACTGTGCCTTGATTTTCTGTGAATGTTTTGCTCTGATTTGTTATTTAATAGAGTGTTCACTATACTATGTTATCACAATCTTGAATGCTGTTCATAGTAGCATTGTTCTGGAAAGCTGCTTGTGCATGGCTTTACAGGGGAATACCACAAATGGGACCTTGTATGCTACAAAATCAAGTAATTGATATAAAAGCATCATTATTATGCAACTATGCCAATATATTTTAATAGAAAATCATCTTTTAAAAAGCTTAATTTCTTTTTTTCATTAATTTCCAATGAAACCATATCTATTTGTGTATTTAAAATGAAAGTACTTCTATTAAAAATAACAAAAACAACAACTATGTGCTAGTAACATGTATTAACTGTATTTTACAGATGAGGAAACCGATGTTTAAAGATACAGAGTGACATGTCTATGGTCCCCCCGTTCTTATTGTCCAGAGTGAATAATTATGACCTGACTTTTCTTACTTAATATTTAGTGTTCTTTACGACATATAAGTCCCTCTTTTGATTCATGGAGGAATTCAGACTTTTCTTGAAAACGTATGGTGATAAGACTGGCACCCCTTCCCATGATGACCCATCTCATTGTTTATCAGGTCAACCTTTTAAAACTTATTTCTCATATTAAATTGATTGTCTTCCAGATGAATTTCTCCATATTGATTTTTATGATTTCCATTTCTTCTGTAGGTGCATACAATGAATAGATAAACTAAATCTAATCTTTGTCTCTCTGTTTTCTCTCTGTCTGTCTATTTGTGTCTTTCTCTTTTCCAGATGATAACCCTTTGTGGTGTTTGCAGACTGGAGTCCTATCCACCCAAATCTAATGATCTTTAAAGCAAATATCTTGTTTCTGAGCAATTCCCTAAATTACAGTATCCAGATTGTACATCATCCAGCATACAAGAATAAAGGACTTGAAAGAAGAAATCAAAAAGCCAAAAATTATTAGGATAGATCCTTCCCAGCCTTGAAGATAAATTAAAAATATAGAAATAAAAATAAAATTACAATGAAAGAATGTTAGGGAAATAGTAAAGAATGTCAGACATTTCAAGAATCAGAAAGAAAAATATAGAGAAAAAAGCCATACATCATATCTCGTAAAAAGGCACACGAGTTCAAATAATTTAATTTCTTGGGGGGCATTTATATTGTAACAGTTTAGAATGTGAGTGCTCCCATAGAGGTCTTTATCTTGAAGAATGTGACAATTGTGTGTATATAAAGGGTAGAACTAATCTTATTTGATGTGTTCACATTAAAAATGCCAGCTGTCCTCAATATATCTAAATGTTGCTAGTAAATTGTGCTTCATGCAGTATGCTCCACACAGTAGGTGTTCTTATCACTTCTTTGTTGAATGTGGTGATGAAAATAAATTGTTCTGTTTGATCCCATGTAACCTCCTAAGGTTATGTGTTCTCTCAAAGGATGCCTTCATTGCTCACTTGTGGTTTAAAAGATGTCATTGTGAGCCCCCAGATGACTAACTTCCTTTGTCATTTATTTTATGTATCAAGGCTAGCAATAAGTAATTAGTGGACTTGTGTGATTACTTAGGTGCCTAAAATGGCTTCCTGTTCTTTCTCTCCCCCACTTCTACTACACATCATTTATATTTCCCTGATCACTGAAATTCTGCCCTTCCTGTGTCATGCCAGTTCTAGAATTCCAGACTCTGAATGGAGATTTAGAAAAGAATGAAAAGGTACAGGTTGAACTATACAGGTCTTTTTTAAAGCTTTTCTGGGTTACCAAAGCAGGCGAAAACAAAATAAAACATACTTCTAGAGACTAAGATCAGGGACATGACAATAAGTTCTAAGTGAGGGGTTTGTAATTCATTCAGGAATCCCTGAATGATTGATACCTCCATTATGTCAGCAACTCTGTCTCTAAATCTCCATGACAGGAGGCTTGCAGCATGGCCAGAAGTTTTGTCTTCACAACTGCTATTTATGCAATCAGACAAGTTCTCTTCCAAATGATCACTGAGTGACATGTGCCATGAACTAGGCATGTCCTGGGGGCCAGGGAAGAGCAATCCCTATTGGAGACCAAGGAAACATCACTTTCAGCAAGTACAATTGCAGAGCTGCTGGCTATGCTATAAATCTTACAACAGAGGGTTCTAGAGACAGAGACACTGGGCAATAGACCTATCAATTCACAAGATTAACTGCATTAGGAAGAAATCAGAGGTACACTGAAAAGATGTTATCACTCTGTGCTATGGTTCTATCTGGCTAGTATAGTAAACTAGTTGCCAGAGTAAATATTTAGTATGTATCAGATAAGAAAGCTCCAATAACAAGAATACTAGAGAGTGGACCATCTTTCTGATGAAATATGATTCCCCCATCTTTTTTCAAGAATTAGATCTTATTGTTGATTTTAAAATGGCATTTTAGAGATAGTTAATCTTAATTTCTGATTTGCTATTGTTTGCCTATTATTCCTAATGTTTTATATCATATTTTTATGCATCTCTTCTATCCCTATCACACTGAAAATTACAGTTGAGTCATTCTTTTTTTAAAAAAATACTTTTAGTTTACAACATTCAGTTTTACAATACCTTGAGTTCCAAATTTTCTCCCACTTCCTCTCCTCTCCCTTCCCCACCATAGCAGCATGGAATCAGATATTGGTTCTACAAATGCCTTCACATTAAACATTAGGAAAGTCGTAAAGTAAAATTATATCCAATGGTGAGAGAAAAAGAAGGAATGAAACAAAACAAAAGAGAGATAGAGCAAGTATATTGCTTAAACCTGCAGTCAGACACTGTAATTCTTTCTCTGGATATGGACAGCCCTTTCCATCATGAGTCTTTTGGATTTGTCTTGTAACCTTGTATTCCTGAGAGGATCACAATCTACCAAAGTTAGTAGTCACACATACTATGTGTCTGTAATTGTGTACAAAGTTCTCCTGATTCTGCTCTCCTCACTCACCATCAGTTCATTTAAGTCTTTCGATGTTATTATGAAGTCTGTCTGGACCTCATTTTTTTGTCACAATAATATTGCATTATATTCATATATAACAATGTGTTTAGTCATTCCCCTATTAATGGGTATTCCCTTGATTTCCAACTCTTTGCCACAAGAAAAAGAGCTGCTAAAAATATTTTGTACATTTGGTTCTTCTCCCACTTGTACAATCTCTTTGGGATACAGCCCTAAAAGTGGTATTGCTGGTCGAAGGGCATGGACATTTTTATAGCCCTTTGGGCAAAGTACCAAATTGCTCTCCAGAATGGTTATCTAACTAATAATAATGGTTATCTAAGTTCACAACTCCACCAACAATGCATTAATGTTCCAATTTTTTCACATCTTCTCCAGAATTTATCATTTTCCTGTATTGACGTCTTAGTCAATCTCACTGGTGAGATGTGGTACCTTAGAGTTGTTTTGATTTGCATTTCTCTAATCAATACTGATTTAGGATATTTTTATATGCCTATACGTATCTTTACTTTCTTCCTCTGAAAACTACATGTTCATATCCTTTGACCATTTATCAATTGGAAAATTAGTTGTGTTCTTATAAAATTGTGAGTCATTCTTTATGAAGACATTCTCTGTGGACATTTAACCACGAAAACTTGCAGAGTATGATTTTGAATTGAATTTTCTGCAGCAGAATTTCTTGATTTATAAGTGATTGGGATAACTGAAAAGTGAATAAGGGTTACGGTTAATTCCACATATCAGACTTTCCCCTTTTTGTCTGATATGTAGCATCTTAATTCCCAAAGAACACTGTAAGCAGTTTCTGAGTGCCTCTTCTCAACTTAAGCATACAACCAAAGATAAACCAAGAAAATGCTATGAGATGTTCAGGAAAGTTTGATAGTGGTTTCCTGTGAATTATTTTTATATTTAATAATGAGATTTTCATCATTTTGTAACTACATTAAGGAAGAGGATTAAGCTTGGCGAACCTCCTCCACACTTATATACCATTCAAGGAAGAATTAATTTTTATTTGTGTTATTTATTGTATTTTGCATGGAAACCCTTCTCCAAAATGGTGATAAAAGTCAGTGGGGAAGTAGAACTCATTTTGTAGAAATAAATAATGTAAACAACTTTTCAGTAGCTCATATCAAAAAGAAACCTGGGACAAAAGACAAAGTCTTTTGTAAATTGAATGAGCCTTTCCTAAATATGGAAAATTTTTTAAAGTTTTGGTTCATATATTAGATCTTCTTTTGTTATTTATTTGTGAGAAATTTATTATTTTTTTATTTTTTTTACTTTATTTTAAAGTTCCAAATTAAATTACTCTCTTATCCACTGTGAAGGCAATCAAGATATCCATTAATTATACGTATGAAATCAGGCAAAACAAATTTCCACATTAGTCATGGAAAAATAAGAAAGAGAGGAAAAATATAATTCAAGTTGCTCTCAGAATTCATCAGTTTTCTCTGGAGAATTATAGTAGGTTTTGGTTTTTGTTTGGTTTGGTTTGGTGTAGTTATCACAAGTAATATTTAATTTTCTCAGATCATTGCACTTATCAGAGTAGCCCACTCTTCAAAGTTGATCATTATACTAACATTGCTATTACTGTTCCCAATAGTCTTTTCTTTCCTTTTCTGATTTCACTTGATATCAGTTCACATAGTCCTTGCCTTTTTTTCTGAAGCTAGTTTCCTCACCATTTCTTATAGAACAGTAATATTCAATCAAAATTATATGCTACATGTTGTTCATCTATTCCCCAATTAATGAGCATACCCTCATGCTTTGCCACCACAAAAAGGAACTTTTTTTATTTTAGTTTACATCATTCATTTTCACAAGGTTTAGAGTTACAAATTTTCTCCCTGTCTTTCCCCTACCCACCATCCCAAAAGAGCTATCCCACTGTAGAGCCCTTCACCCAATCTGCTCTCTCCTATATCCTCCCCCATCACCCTTCTGACTTTCTGGTGGGGTAAGATGGATCTCCCTACCCCAGTGCCTGTATATCTTATTTCCCAGTTCCATGTAAGTAATAATATACACATACATAAATATGCATTGGGTGTATATATGTATTCATATGTGTGTGTATATGTGTGTATGCATGTATGTGTACATATATGTGTATATGTGTATATATTTGTTTATATGTGTGTATGTGTGTATATATGTGTATGTATGTGTGCGTATATATGTATGTGTGCATGTGTGTATACATATATATATACATATATATATATGTTTTTTAATACAAACACATAATATATATGATTACCACCTTTTATAAACTGGACTCTTCTCAGCAATGCACAGTTATAAGACAACTCTACAAGTCTCGGGATGGAAGGAGATATCTACATTCTGAGAAAGACCTAGAAAGAACAGAGTTTAAATGGAGACTGAAGCAATCTATATGCTATCATTCTTTTTCATGTTTTGTTCTCTTTCTTTTTTCCCCTTGTTCACTCCATTGGTTATAACCCTTCTATGTTACCAGACTAATGTCCAGTGTGAAAGTATTTGCAGATTCTGTACTTGATTACATGTCACCATGGGAGGGTGGAGGGGACTGGAGAAAATTTGCAACTTAAGAGATTGTGTAACTGAATCTTGTAAACTAGAAGTAAATAAACAAATCAATTAAACAAAGAAAAACAATTAAAAGAAGTGGAGTAAAAATGGTGACGAGAAATAAGAATGATGGAAGAAAATTATGAAAAGTGAGTCAACAGCCTGCTAAAGAAGACCCCCCCCAAAAATACTGAAGAAAATAACACCTGAAAAATAGACTAATTCAAATGGCAGAAGAGGCCCAAAAGGCCAATGAGGCAGAGAGTTGCTTAAAAAGTCTAATTTACCAGATGGAAAAAGGAATTTTTAAATCTCACTGAAAAGAAATCTTCCTCAAAATTAGATTGGAGCCAATGGAAGCTAAACACTTTATGACAAATCAAGATAGCCTAAGATGGATCCAAACAAATGGAAAACATAGAAGGCAATGTGAAATATCTAACTGGAAAAACCACTGACATGAAAAATAGAGGCTGGAGAGGTAGTTTAAAAATTATTGGGCTACCTGTAAGCCATGATCAAAAAAAGAACCTAGAAATCATTCTTCAAGAAATTCTCAAGGAAAATTGCCCTGGTATTTTAGAACCAGAGGGAAAAACAGAACTTGAAAGAATTCATCAATTCCCTGTTGTAAAATATCCAAAAAAGAAAATTCCTAGGAATATTACAGCTAAATTTCAGAGTTCCTAGGTAAAGGAGAAGATATTACAAGTAGCCAGGAAGAAACAATTTAAGTACTGAGGAAACAAAATCAGGGTAATCTAACATTAAGTACCTTTTACATTATGGCATTGAAGGGCTTAGGATATGATATTCCAGAGGTCAAAAGATCTAGGATTAAAACCAAGAATGACCAACCAAGCAAAAGTGAGTATAATGTTTTAGGGGAAAATATGGATATTAAATGAAATAGAGGATGTTCCAAGCATTCTTGATGAAAAAACTAGATCTGAACAAGAAAATGTGACTTTCAAATGCAAGAAGTAAGAGAAGCATGAGAAAGTAAATAGGAAAAAATCATAAGGAACTTATTAAAGTTGGGCTATTTACATTCATATATGGAAAAATGATAATTGTAACTCACAAAACTTCTCAATATGAGTATAGTGGAAGTGAATATATATGTATAAATATATGTATACATTCATTTATATCTTTATATAGGAGGGTGTATGTGTGTATATATACATATGTGTCTGTATATATGTATACATGTATACATAGACACAGGGCACAAGATTAGCTTAATATGAAGGGATGTCTAAAAAAGTAAATTGAGACATGAAAGAAGAATATAATTGGAGAAAGCAACAGGGAGATAGAGAATAGGGTAAATTGTCTCACATAAAAGAGGCGAGAGAAAACTGTTACAATGTAGAGGAAGAGCAGGATGGTGAAAGGGTATGGGTCAACCTTATTCTCATCAAATTTGGTTTAATGGAGGAATAACATACATGCTCTACTGGGTATCTTACCTTACAGGAAAGTAGGGAGGAAAGGAATAAGAGGGGGGATGATAGAAGGGCAGGCAGATGTGGGGGGTGGGTAGTTAGAAGCACACACTTTTTGAAAGGGATAGGGTCAAAGCAGAAAATAGAATGTGTGGGAGAGGATAGGATGGAGGGAAATATATAGTCTCTCGCAACATATCTACTATGGAAATGTTATGCATAACTACATATGTACAAACTATATTGAATCGCTTGCCTTCTCAGTAGGGTTGGTTGATGAGGGATGAAGGGAAGGAATCTGGAAATCAAGGTTTTAAAAACAAATGTTAAAAAGATGATTTTTATATGCAACTGGGTAATACGATATACAGGCACAGGGTATTGGAATCCAAGTTGCTCTATTAAAAAGTCTGAGGGGGAATGGTAGAGGATGTAAGAGGGAGCATATTGGGGGAAGGGGTATTTAGTAGGATTGCTATTTTGGGGTACGAGTAGGGGAAATATGGAGAGAAAATGTGTAACTCAAAATCTTGTGGAAACGAATGTTGAAAACTAAAAATAAACTTTTGTTTTCAAAAAAGGAAAAAAAATTCCAAAGCCTCAAGACTTTCTCCACAGAAGATTTAAATATATAAAAGTGCAAGTAGAGTATGTTAGGGAAATGATATATCTATTTATGTATGTCTATATGTATGTACATATCTATAGCTGAAGAGAAAAATATCTAAATTTATTTGTGGCCTTCTGGATAGAGGTTTTGGGGGGAGAGAAAGAACAAAGTTAAAAAGTGCACAGCAAAGAACAAAAGAAAGCTTATAAGGAAGCAAAAAAAAAGATGGACAATTTTCAATGAAATGAGCTTTATTTATCCCATAAGCTTTCTTGAAATGAAAATGTATTGTTACATATTTTGAATCTTCGCATGTTCTGCTATGCACATGCCATGCTTTTTTTTCTAACTTTGCATTTAATTTCCAATATTTAAGTTTAAAAACAAACAAATGAACAAAAGAATCCACCTCAAATGCTCACATGGACTATGTGCTTGATCTGTGGTATTGATAAGGTAAGGCAGAGTGTTAGAGGCAGATGAAGAAAGGAGGATGTGAGTTATGAGATATGATGCAGGATGTAACCAGTCAGAAAAATTATCAAATAAGACTTCGCATTGAAGCCCCCCAACATGTTCTTACTACTGTGCTTTCACAAAGTACCCCACTATATGACATTCCAGAACAACTCTTCCTCTTTCCTTTCTTGTTTTCTATATGGATTACTTGACATCCTGGAGTGCTCTTCCTTTTCCACCTGTCCTAGTCTTCTTGGCCTGATATCCTGTCCCCCCATTCTCTAGTTCCCTTTCCCCATTGTATTGTATTTTAACCAGACACCTAACCCTAACAACCATGCTGCCTAGTGGGGGGCAGGGTTTGCTGCCTAGACTTTGTCTTTCCCACATGGAAGCAGGCCTGCTTGGGTGTATTACCTCAATAAATGCTTTCTTTAAATTGGAGACAATGTGATTGAATTTATCTCAGGAAAATAGGACACATCTATCTTTGCCCCATCATTTTAGGTAGCACCGCAACATTTTGGGAGTGTACCCTGAACTCAGCAGTAGAACATTCTGAGCTCATATTGGTCTGATCAGTCACTGTCAGATGCATTGTAACTTGACTTTAACATGGTGTAATTTTCTTCCTCTTAGAGCACTAGGAACAACAACTGCTGGGAAATTGCTCTAGTAAATTGAGTAAAAGATTAAAATTAGGACAGGACAAGGATGATAATTTTCTCCTTTTGATGGGCTAGGATCCACTAACTTTACACATTAACACATTTCTCAGATTATGAAGCTATCAAGGGTGGAAATAAATAAATAGCAATGGTTGGAATATCTTAACATGTTGTAATCAAAAGTGTTCCTTACATTTGGAGTGAGAAAAACTTGGATTGGAATCCCAGCTCTTGCACTTTTGATGACAATGTTCAGTCATTTTAGCTGTGTCCAGATGTTTGTTACCATATGTGGTATTTCCATGTGAAGAGATTGGAGTAGTTTTCTACTTTCTTATTCAGATCATTTTACAGATGAGAAAACTGAAACATAGGGTTAAGTGACTTGTTCAGGGGCATATAACTAGTGTCTGAGACTGGATTTGAATGCAGAGAGATTAATTTTCCTGACTCCAGACCAAGTGCTCTATCCACTGTGCCACCTAGCTACCCCAGCTCTTGAAGTTTATCACTTGCTTGACCTTGGAAAAGTCACTTAAATTGCCTTGCCCTAGAAGTCCTTTTTTTTGGAAAAAGAGGGGTTCCATAATGGACCAGAAGTTCTTAAACTGCGGTGTATAGACATTTAAAATATATTTTTTGATAACTGCAGTTCAATATAATTGTTTTACTTTATAATCTCATGCATTTTACTTAATAGATTTAATAACATTATTTTGAGACATTCTGACAAATGGTCCATAGGCTTCCCTTTACTGTAAATAAAACCAAGCATGACTCAACAAAAATTAAGAGTATCTGACATAGATGATTTCTAAAATCCCTTCCAGCTCTGAATTCTATGATATTAATTATATTATTATCCATGGTTTATTTATATCCCTCACCATTTGACAAAAATTAGTCATGCCATGATAATCCACTTTTAAAAACTTTCCCCTTGTCAGATTGTCTCATTCTCAGAGCACCAACTATACTGCTGCTTTTAAATCTTATTGCACACATGGTTTTTTTCACAAATCCTGTTGTGACATCATTTAAATAGAATTTCTGTTTACATACTCTGTAAGTATATATTTTTGCTCTCCAACAAATTTTGAGGATTTTATTTGAAATAACTCAGAGGGTACTCCCTCAGCAAGAATTCCAATTTATCATTAACATTTTTCACAAAGAGGACCAAAGTTGGCAGGTATCCTACACAACACAGAGGTGGTTAATGAGAACATCTATCTCTTGTCAGCCTAATGTGGCATCTTTTACCCATGAAATAACTGCCTTTAATAATTAATAGCCTAGGGACTTCTCAGAGGATATTGAGTGTGTTATTTTTATAAGTCTTCATTTGAAGTTAAATCTTCTACCAGATGAATTTTTCTGTTTATGAAAAATTTACAAGAAAATGATTTTGTTTTGCTTTTCTTTTATGATAGTAATTATATTTGAGTGAAGAGATAACATGCTATAGTGGAAAAAATACTGCCTGAGAATCAGAGTAAACAGAGTGAAACTTTACGTCTGATACTTCCTAACTATTTAGCCTTGGACAAGTCATAAGTTCCCTGAATTTCAGTTTCCTTATCTTGGTTAGTTAAAAAAAATAGGTTAAATGATCTCTCATGTCTTTTCTAGAGGTGAAACACAGACACTAAGCTGCCATCTACAGACTTCACTGACAGAGATTGATAATTACCCTCTAACAATTTATTTATATGGATTTACCCATGGAAATTGGAGATTTGATGAGATATTCGTGATCACAAAACTGGTAAACATCAACAGTAGAAGTATCAAAGGCAACAATCAAACATATGTCTACTCAACTCCAAAATTAATAATATATCTAATACACTAAACCAACTATTTATTTTAAAATGCATTTATTTATAACTCATTTTGTAATTTTTCCCAGAATTTGTAACATGTCCTTTATATTGCCCTCATTGAACTAAAAACAAAAACAAATTCTCCTTTCTTAACAATAATCAATGTTAAGAAAGAAAAACAATGAGAAAGTACTTACAGTAATAATAATAATAATAGTTATAAATCCAAAAACAAATTAACAGAAGAAATGACAACATTTTATTGCAAAATAACCATCAATATTTTGTGTCTATGGAATAACTATCAAGATACGTCAGTAAGAGGCTCTTAGTTTTTCACCAACTAAGAGATAACAAATCCCTATAAAAAATTCTTACCTCAAAATGTTCTAGAGAATTTAACCAAAAAACTGTACTGGGATAGCACCATCATCTTGAACTTAATTCCTGACCACAAGTGCCTAGACATAACACTGATCAAAATTAAACAAAGCAAAACCAAAAAAAAAAACTATCTTAAGACAATTTTAAATGGATGTCACCACAACAAATATTCGTAACCTTTATGCTCCAAATAACAAACCTTGGAAACATGGGGACCTAATAGACATTTATATTTTTTTGGAAAGATAATGTGGTACACATCAATCCTTTGCATTACTGAAAAAGGTGCTAAATATGCTTGTAATGAGACTTCAGATGATGAAATTATATCAAAATACTTTCACTATATTACAAAAGGGGTTACTTTTACCATCTGTGCAATAGTTTTGTGAATACTCAATATAAAGAAACAAGGGCAGCACAGTAACTCTTCCCAGGACTGCTAGTATCTGAAGTCCATCAAAAAAGTTGAGAATAGGGGGCGGAGCCAAGATGGCGACGTAGAAGCAGCAAGGTCCCACAGCTCCCACACCGCCACCCTCAACACCCATAAAATATGAGCCCAGACAATGTATAGGAAAGTCTAGGACTCTCAGACTCACAAAAATACAGAGAACACAGCTCTCACTGAAGGCAGCGCAGCAGCAGGGGCTCAGCGTGGCAGCCAGATTGGAGGCGGGAGCAGCTGGAAGCCGAGACCCCGGCCAGGCTCAGACGGTAGGAAGGAGCTGGGCGGACCCCGCAGCCAGCCTGCAGCAGTTCTACAGCCTCTAGCACCTCCACATCTGCCACGGTGTGAGTAGTAGGACGGGAGAGAGGCACTGCAGTGGAGCACAGACCCAGCCAGCCCAAAACCACAGCCATCCAGCAAGACCTCAGGGCAGCCAGGAGGAGCAGCAGAGCCTCCCAAACAGCAGCTTGAGTCTACTTCAAAGAAAATCTAAAGCACTGGCCTAAAGGGATCTTTAAATCTTCAGACACGGTTACTGAAAGTGAAACTTTGAAAATTAATTTGGGGTGTAAAGCAGTTTGGCCATTCTGCCCCCGGGGCAAAGAAGCAGTAGGGGAAGGGAACTGCTGGATCCATCAGCGGCCCCAACCAGGCTGCTTCAGAGCCCCCAGCCTGCAGATTCAGCAGGGTGGCTGAATAGATTGATCAGGGCCAAGTGCACTTGCATTGAGTGGCCTGGATCCAGATCGTGGTCTTGGGTGGTGGTCCTGGGGTGTACTTTCAGCAAGCCAAAGCTGGGGGGACTTGCAACACACCCCTAATAGCGCCAGCAGTTAGGAAAACACAGCGATTTGGAACAGAGCTTACCCCCCTGGAAGCAGAGTTTCACAGAGCTGAAAAAACCAGCCAATTAATTGACTGGCCAACATGATAAAAAGGAAGCAAAATAAAAACAATAAAACTCTAGAATCCTTTTTTGGGGATAAAAAGGGTCAATGTATGGAATGGGAGGAAGAGAGCCCAGAACTCAGAACTCCCACACAAATGCTTCCAAGACAATTGAAGAATGCCTAGAAGCTATACATAAACTGAAAAAAGGACTTTGAAAACCAAATAAGAGAAGTGGAGGAAAAATTGGGAAGAGAAATGAGAATAATGTGAGAAAATCATGAAAAGAGAGTCAACAACCTGACTGAAGAAAACAACACTTTAAAGAATAC
>CM053594.1:164944209-164978590 GCA_028646575.1 Pseudocheirus occidentalis | reverse complement strand
GAGCAGGGGAGGGGCTTTACAGTGGGATTGCTGTTTTGGGGTTGGGGCAGGGGCAAGATGGGGAGAAAATTTGTAATTCAAAAATGTAATGAAAATGAATAATGTAAACAAGAAAACAAAAAATAAATTTAAAAAAATAAAACAAAAAAAGGAGTTGAGAATAGGATGACGGTAATTGTTATCTTAAACTTAAAATTCAACTCATTATCCATGTTGTGAGGGTTACAGGGAAATATCAAAGTTAAGTAACATCAGATAAGTAAATGTGCAATTGGAACTCTATACTATGAAGGCTTTTTATGAAATGAACCTTGAAACTGAAGACAGGTGGGCTTTGTTATCATGACTGAAGGTTTTCAGTCTCACCAAAGCTGATAATGATATGGTGCTTTAGGGTTCCTGATTGGACCTACTCAAAACCATTATAATGACCATCTTGACATGGAAGACCATGGATCAAGTGGTAATCCTTCATCTTTTGGAACAAACAGTACATGTAAATAAGTTTCAAGTAGCAATGTGGCACCTACCAATGTTTTGGTGTTGAATGCTTGAAAAGTAAAGTACAGAAACCATAAATCTACATGAAATAGACTTAAGATGTATATCTATTTTATGAGTCCAAAGCATATGAAATTGACAATCATTTTATCATTTATACCCCAAATGGACTGCTTTAAATTTTAATTTTAATTAATAGCTTAAGTTCCAAATTACATTACTGTATTGCAGATCAATGCAGGGAAAAAATAAGGAAAATTTCTTTCCTAAACTCAGATTATATGAAATTAGAACAGAATTTAAGTCATAACTTAAATCTGGAGAAAACTGAAGGCATCTACATAGTGCAATGATAAGAAAAATGAATTTGGAGTCAAAAATACCCAAATTTCATGCCGGACTCAGATACTTAATAGCACTATGACATGGGGCAAGTTAGTTTCTTCATCCGTGAAATGGAAATAATAATAATAATAATAATAATAATAATAATAATAGTATTATCTCACAGGGTTGCTGTGAAAATCAAATGTTATATGGCATGGAAAGAGATTTACAAAACTTAAAATGTTATTTGTTGCCAGATATTATTGTTCTTAATATGTATTTAATTCACACTCCAAAGGAAGTAGTAGGAGGAGGAGGAGGAGGAAGAGGAGGAGGAGGAGGAGGAGGAGGAAGAGGAGGAGGAGGAGGAGGAGGAGAAGTGGTGGTAGTAATAATAGCAGAAACAGCAGCAGCAGTTGTTGTTGTTGTAGTGGTGGTGGTGTTAATACTCTCTAGTAATAAAACTAAAGGAAAAATATAATGTGGAATTTATGAATTATTTAGAAAAAGTAATGGGAATATTTAAAATCAAATTTGTAATCCTTATTTTTTGGTATGATGGCTTAAACTCAATTGACCAAACATGAAAAAATGATTGTTTAAAAAAGTTACAATGACAAAAATACATATTTATTTTCCCATAATGCCCATTTGGGGGAGGTGTAAACGTTACACATGTAAGCTGTATCTTCAATGATATGAGTGTAGCCAATGTATATTCATGCATATACACATATATACATGCATATAATATATACATATACATACATGTATGTATATACAAATAGAGAGAGATGCATGGATATGTATATAAAGAATAAGATGGACTTGTGGCTATGCTATTATAGGCAATTCCAAGGTGAAGTAGTTTTTATCAGTGCAATTTGTCACCTTCTCTGCAACCTATGATCTTATATCAGAAGACAGTCTGGAGCACTGTGAGTTGTTATCTTAATAGAATTCGCACAACCAGTATGTGACACTCACAAAGTCACATACCCAAATATACATACCTACCTACCTACCTACATACATACATACACATACAAACACATACATACACATGTGTAGTTTAAAACACATGCCCACAGCCACACATATACACGTGCATACATATATACATGCATGTACACACACGTGTACATAGATATGAATAAAGCATGTGTGCATATACATGTGTGTATGCACGCACACACATGTGTACGCATGCACATGCATACACATGCACACATGCATGCAGACATATGTGAGGCTGAGTTTGAGTGTGGGTGGCTGTGTGGGCGTATGTGGTTGGGTATACGTCATTAAAAAAACTTTAGGCTACATGATGTGCCTCGTATTCTTGTCCTGCTTTATTGTTCTTTACAATCATGTAGTTTCAAGTTGAATATACTATGTGAAAGATATATTGCTATTCATTTACAGGATAAAGCAGGAAGTGTAAAGTGAAAACAGTGCAAAAATTATACACTTATGTGCAGAAAAGGAGCCATTTTCCTGATATGCCTACAATCATAATAACGGTGTAACTTTGGGAAAGTTGCTATCACATAGTTTTAATGCCTTCATCTATAAAATGGGCATAATAATGTTTCTATTTAATTCACAGGGATTGTGAACACATAAAATGAAATAATGTATGTAACTTGCTATGTTATTATAAAGTATAGATGTTGCTAACTGGATGAGATGATCAATATATTAAGGAGTACTAGAAATCAGTAATTCTTAATTAGATGACATAGAAGAGGTCCAGGTAAATCCTCCATCCACACCCACAGGTATGCCTTATCTGGAAAAGAGCTCAACATTCAGGGAATGGTAGAGTTGGAGTAGTAATAGAATTTAGTATTGGAATAAAATTTAGAGGTTATTCAGGGTAGCCTCCTGATTTTTCATAGAAGGAAAATGAGGTCTAGACCATTTAAAAAACTTATCAT
The DNA here is from genome assembly GCA_028646575.1 of Pseudocheirus occidentalis. Taxonomy (NCBI): domain Eukaryota; kingdom Metazoa; phylum Chordata; class Mammalia; order Diprotodontia; family Pseudocheiridae; genus Pseudocheirus; species Pseudocheirus occidentalis. The sequence goes on along the minus strand of CM053594.1, from coordinate 164,975,822 downwards.
GTGCCTAATGAATGATAATTTTAGACATAAAAACCAGGGTCCTGATTTCCAGTCTGCTTCATGATCACTATGATCCTTCCAGTAAACCTTATATAAAAATAAATAAATTTTTAAAACACATAAATAAGCCAATAAATAAATAAACATACACACACATATATTTGTTACTTGATTTTTCTTTATTGGTGATCAATAAACAAGAAAAAGTACAAAGACCAATATTCAACCAACACTTCCTGCTGGGACTCCTCCTCATCTGGAAAATTATATTTAGTAATTTGCTGTTTAAGTGAACTATTGGTTTACTTCTGTTGAAGTTTTACCATGACTTCTTTTCCTTAGAATATCAGGTTCTTTCTTTTGGGATCTTGTTTAAAGTCCTTTCTAGAAAGCTGCATTTGGAAGGCTGCCTTATCTGATTGAGTTATGAAGAGAACTTAATTAAATATTTTACTGCTGCACACAAAAATTAATTTTACTGGTTTTTCTGCTATAATTATTAACAATTGATGATTCAGTGGCACTTGAACAATCACAACTTCTGTCTTTCTGCATAACTAGATTCACGTAAGGCCTCAGCTCCCTTTGCTTACCATTGTTTATTTGTTTATCTTTTTCCACTTTATTACAGAATGATAGAAAGGAAAGGAAAATGAAACAGTATGAACTCTTCCTCTACCACTTATTAAAATGTTCCCATGCCAGGCAATTAGCATTTCCCAATGGAAGTAAGGAAAAAAGGAAGGAAATATTTATTAAGCATTTACTATATACCAGATGTGTTAAGTGCTTTAAAACATTTCTCTCATTTAATAGTGAAAACCTCAGTAGGAGGTAGAAACTATTATTAACCCCTTTATTATAAGTGAGAAAACTGGGACAGAGGGTAAATGACCTCCTAAAGGTCACACAAATAATAAGTTTCTTTTAAAATATTTGTTATTTTATTTTCCCCAGGTACATGTTAAATACTATTTTAACATTCATTTTTAAAAATTAATTTATATACTTTCTAGTTTACAGCATTCATTTCCATGAGATTTTGAGTTACAAATTTTCTCCCCATCTTTCCCCCACCCACCACCCCAAAACAGCAATCCCACTGTATACCCCCTCCCACAATCTCCTCTCTCCTACGTCCTCCCCCATCTCCCCTCTGACTTTCTGGTAGGGCAAGGTGAATCTCCTGACCTTTTACTCAGTTCTCCATGTGTTTCAGAAATAAGGTCTTTATCAGAAAAGGTTCCTTCAGTTATTATTTTTATATATTTCCTTCTGTCTTACCTCCCTCTTGTTTATTCTGTTCTCTCTCTCCTTTCACCCTCTCTGTCCCCAAAAGTGTTTTGTTTCTGACTTTTCCCTTTTCTTATCTGTCCTCCTTTCTCTCATTACCACCTCTGTCTCTTAACTTCTTCCCCTTCTACTTTATATAGAATAATAAGATTAATATGCCCATTTGAGTTTTTATGTTCTTCCCTCTTTGAGTCAATTCTGAAGAGAAGAAGGTTCACTCACTCCTCTCCTCCACTTACTTACCCTCTACTCTAGAAACTTTCTTTGAATGTTTCTGTGAAGTAATTTATCTTATTCTACCTCTCCATTTCACTTTCTCCCTGTACACCCTTTTCTCACTCCTTAGTTTTTTATTTGGTTTTAAATATCATACCCTCATTTTTTATTATACCTTCTGGGTACTCTTTTTTTAAATTTTCTGATTTGTAACAATTTTCCATGTCAATTGTATATACAATGAGATATTTCACATTGTTTTGAATTTTTTTCTTTCTTTTGGTTTTGTTTTATTTTTCCTTGATTTTTCATATGGCATTTGCTTCCGTTTACTCAGTCCTAAGTTTTAAGGCATTATGTTCTTCAGCGAGCTTCTGAACCTCCTTTTTCTTTTGGGTGATTCTACTTTGTACAGTTTTTTTTCCTCAGTGATTTTTACTTCCTTTTTTCCATTTGTCCAATTTTGCTTTTTAAGGTATTTTTTCCTCATTAGCTTCATTGGACCCCTTTTACCATTTTGTTTAGTTTGTTTTTAAGGTTTTATTTTTATTAGTATTTTTGGTGTCATCTTTACCAAGCTGTTAACTCATTTTTTAAAATATTATGTTCCTGCATCACACTCTCATTTCTCTTCCCAAATTTTCCTCTTATTTGATTTTAAAATCCTTTTTGAGCTTTTCCATAGTTTGAGCCCAATTCGTATTTTTCTTGGAGGCTTTGGATATAGGAGTCTTAACTTGGTTATCCTCTTCTTAGTATGTGTTTTGATCTGCCTTATTATCACAATAACTTTCAAACATCTGAGGGTTTTTTTCTGTGATTTGCTCATTTTTCTGTCTATTTCTTGACTTTAACTCTTTGTTAAAATAGGTCCCTTCTTCCAGGGTGGAAGGTGCACTTTCCCAAGCTTAAGCATTTTTTTGGTTTTTTTTTTTGCAGTTGTTTTCAGAGATATTTCAAGGGACCTATAAGTCTCCAGTTCTTCTAAGGTATTATGATCTAAGAAGAGGTTTGTTTTCTACTCTCCTGGCCTGTGTTTGGGTCTATGAGTGACCACAAGGATTATTTTCTTTTCTGGATCTGTGAGAATGGTCCCTTCTCTGCCATAGCAACAAATTTTGGTGTTCTAATGCTTCTCCATACCCTGGGACTGCCACCAGGACTGTGAGTCAGATGTAGCTATGGACAAAGCCACAGAGTCCTTCCTCAGTACTGCCAAAGAGAACCCTATAATTACTTTCTGACCAGTTGTTTGGCCTCCTTACCATCTAAGGAAGGAGGGTTCTGCAAGCAGCTGCTTGTTCAGTGACTCCCAAGACCTGCTGCTGGTTTGCTGAGACTAAGTCTGTGCTTATGTAGCACACACTGGACTGTGCTCCAATCTCACTCGGGTGTGAGATGCCTTTCCTGCTGATTTTCTAAATTATCTTTGGCTGGACAACTGTTTTACCTTGACCTTTTTTGTGTTCTTATGCTCCAGGAATTATTTTATGGCATTATTTAAAGGAGTTTGCAGGGATTTGGGGGAGAGTTCAGGTGAGTAATTGTCTGTTCTCCAACATCTTGGCTCTGCCCCCCAACTGATAGTTTTCTAAGGATGAATTTGAACTCAAGTCTATCTGTCTTTCAGTATACTGCTCTATCCTATGCACCCCTTAGCTGCTTCATTGGGTAAATGGTTACTGAAGTGATAAATTACTGCTTTGGTTAGTTTTCTTCTCTCTTGTAGGCTTCTACAAGCCTAAACTTAATTTAAGTTTAAACATAATTCCTTATGATATTATGTGGCATATCACATTACCAGTGGGGACTTTCATATGAGACATAGTGTAGAAGACATTATCAAAGGTATTGTGGTCAAAAAAGGAAAATTTGCAGTCATGTAGTAAGAACAAAAATAGTCCATAAATATTCAAGCACAACTAGGTAGAAGAATAATCAAGAAGAGTAATGCAGAACAGAATTTGCTATACTTACTCAACATGAATCATAATAGTTAAGGAGGAATTTTTAAAAACTGTTCAGCATGTGCTAGGAATTTTGCTAAGAACTTAAGAACAAACACAAGAGTAAAATAGACCCTGGTTTCAGGAAACTTGCACTCTATTTGGGAGAACATATATATGGATAAGTATATATGAAATACACATATAAATAAAATAAATAGTGAATTTGGAATGGGAGGCACTTTTATGTGGGGTGAAAGAAGATAAAGAAGGCAGGAGTGTTATAAGGGTTTACTCTGAAAATCATACTTTTGCTTTAGGAAAATCATTTTTGAATGTTTGGAGTTAGATCATTGGGGAGAAATACAGACGGGAAAGACAACCAAAGGGGCAATTTAGGTGAGAAGTCTGTATGAGAAATTGATGGTCCAAATTGGGAAGGTAGCTTTGTGAATGGAGAAAAAAATATTAATCAGAAAGGGGTTAGAATCATTTCCAGTGCAGGGTTTATCCACACAGACATGATCATAGAACCCAGAATACACAACCTGGTACACACACTAGTTTCATCACCTTTTAGCTCGCCTCTGATGACCTTAAGGTTTACCTTTCCCTTTAGCTAGAAGTCTTTTTATGGAACATCTGAGTTTGAATAACTTATAGTTTTACTCTAAGTTATTTAATTCACCTGAGCTATAAAGTAGGCTTGTGCTGACCATGCTGGTGGCTCACATTCAATATTGGAATTAAACAAAAGATTCAATAGTTCATTTAAACATTGACAGCCACACACATTTGGGAAACATTTCTACTGTCTGGAATTAAGTGGGAGAGAAAAAAGTTCATAAATATTCCATTTCATATAGCCCAAAGACATCAATTTTCAGATTTGTTATTATCACGAAGAATGAGAGATTTTTGAGGACCATTCTGGTCATGGCTCTGTGTTCATTCCATGAGGCTGCATTGTCTCTCATACATTTTCTGGTTTTGATTACCTACCATCCTCAAGTTACTGCCAAGACTTGATTATATATAAAAAAGCCTTCTGGGATGATGAGTATGATCCAAGTATTATAAAATATTTTACTTAACCTTCCTTTTTATCATAGAATTATAAGTTGTTCTCACATGAATATTCCTATACTTTAATCATCACTTGAAACAGAATGAAGCAATTTCATACATTTGTCTTTATATGCTTGATGCTTCAAAATCCATCCTTTAGATATGTAAATATATATATTGCCTTATGCGGAAAATATTCTCTGCTAATCCTTTTTTTCCTATATGAACACAGAAACTTTTCATAAACACTGAAAAATATCAAATTACCTCCTGTGCTTGAGTACTTTTTAGAAACTCTGTATTTGGAGACTCTTTAAAAGAACTGTCAAAGCTGTTCTAATTTCCCTTTAAGAAGTTCTGCGATAGATAGAAGACCCATAAAGAAGTCTATATAAACATACATCTAAGTCAACCCACCTAATCTCTGGTTGCCTTTTGGGTATAATGATAATGGCAGCCACAAATCTGGAAGGCAAAAGCATTGATATGTGGTAGCAAGAACAATGAGGCTGTCAATCATATCTGTCCTACTTTGATGCTGATCCTATTCATATAAAATTTTCCTCTGACTATTCTACCTTCTTTGGTTAACAGGCAATATGTAATATACATTTTAATGCCTATTTGTAAACAAACAAACTTACTCAATTCTCATGTGAATCAGTAATTATTTTAAAAGCTTTATAAAGGTCCAACAGCTTATAATAAACTAACACAAAAATTATTTCTGCAAATAATTAATAAATTGAGAAATTGTTTAAAAGAAAAAATTGTTTTTCTGAAACTATTTCTAATAACATTGCACATATAAATGTTAACTATATAAGGAATATATATATATATATGTATATGTATAATGTGTGTACACACAAACACCTGTGTGTAAATATATACATCACACTCACTGTTACAGAACTTGTTAACTATTTCACTTAGTGGAAATATCTTTTTTCTTTTCCTTAAAAGTTCAATTTTTATGACCATTCTGTTACTTATTCCTTTTTTTCTCTTTTAAATTAAAAACTTTATGGGCCTCTGTCTTTTCTTTGAACTAAGAAAGAGTCAATAAAATATTTTCCCCAGTCCACAGAAGAGAGAAAAATTGCCATTTTTCTCACTTCTGGAAGCAAGGATCTTTATGGCTGCTAGATATGTGTCACTGATCTTTGAAATATCAACAGTTCTTTCACTGTTCTTCAGACATCTTATAAAGCCACTGATTATTGCTTAATGTGAATTTGTCCAGGTACATGAGAAAGGTAGGAAGGGAGGTAGGAAGGGAGCAGAAGGAGGGGTATCAGTGCCTATAAAGGGATCACAAGGTTGGGGGAAAGAAGTAAGGGTAGTAGATACATAGGGACACAGACAGAAGAGGAGAAGTGACAGTTTCAGGGACAGAAAAGTGGTATCCAATATTTAGGAATGGAAGGGAGTCAGGCAAGTCTGACCTGTGAGGTGGATGGGTGGAACAAGGCAAAAATCTCCTCTCTGGATGCCAGAGGTCTAACACCAACCTCTGATCAAGATGAGCAGAGGTGGTGGGTTTTGTTCTGTTTTGTATTTTTTGTGTGGGGATGGGAGGTCATGGGACTGGAGAGAGAGCACAATACTATACAATAAAATTAACATAGGTGTTTTTTTAATGCAGATTTTGGAATTCTTTATGTAAAGTTTAATTTGCATAATGCAGACAAATTTACATCAAGTGAGAACTGTCTGTATTTATGTCATCTCAAACTGAACATCTAATTTCTCTGATTAAAATTTAAGAATACAAACACAAGCAAAATATACTCATGTGCATATGCGGACATATTGTGCATATGCATCCATATGATTTATAATCCTCATGCAGAAATTCCCTATGCCAGTGAAATAAGAGCTACCTTTAATTGTCTCAGGGACTATCAATTCTGTTTCAGATAATTCTTAGCTGTGTCACTCTAGGCAAGTCATTTACACTCTTTGGACCTCAGTTTACTTATATATAAAATTGAGTTTACTTATATATAAGATTGTTTGAATCAATGACTTTTAAGTATATGATTCTAAGTATATGATACTTAGATACTCATCATACAATTGCTTTTCTGTCATGCCCTTAATTAACTATTATGTTCCACATTGTGATGTGGATGATGGATTAGATGTTTAGTGAGACATTTGTTTTTAACATAATAATAAAAATCATTATTATCATTTTATTGTTATAGAAAATAACTCATTCTCCTGTTGGATATATTTCAGGTAAAACTGACTGTGTAACATCCTTATATTATCTTAAAACATAAACAAACAAATATGAATTGTACCATTATTGATATTTATATGCCTGGCTATTATGCAGCTTTCCTGGTACACATTAAGTTTCTTAAAAAATGCTTATTTATTGATCGATTCTTGTTATTATCCCTGCCATATTTTGCTATTATTACTATCATTAAAATTAAATTCAATAGGGATATACAGAAAATACTCATGATAAATGAGATAATGGGAAATTTCATGCACCATATTAAATAATGTCATGTATTCCACAAAATCAAAGATTCTGAGAGAAGCAATGAACCTCAGAGGCCATTGAGTACATTCCATAACTGAGAAGAAGCCATAATTCCCTCTACAATATATCCAGAAATGTATATCTAGCCTTTGTTTTAAGACTTCCAACATAGGTAAACATAATTTTCTCTATGAAAGCTCTTTTGATTTTCCAGCCACTCTAATTGTTAGCAAGTTTTGATTCTATTGATCCAAAAAGTACCTCTCTACATTTCTTCTATTATTGTTTTTTTCAAGCAGAAAAATTCTAATCCAGCTTCCATAATATATCTTTTAAAACACTGAGAAATAACATCCACTTCTCATCACCCTATTGCATGCACATCATGCTACACCACACACACACACAAACACACACACACACACACACACAAACACTACCACCGCTACCACCAGCATTTCCCCTCTACCCATGTATTCTTTTTTCTAGGTTAAACATACTGAAATTAATTTTCTTACAATTTATCTAATAGACCCCAGACCACCTTAATTCCACACATCCTGAAAAGTTCTTTTTTTTTAATTTTACCCTCTAATGTGGTTTGATACCAAATTATGAAAAAGCATTAAACTGCAATTTTTCATCTTTGTTATTTATTCTACTTTTACAGTAAAACCAGAAAAGAAATGAGGTGAAACAATCTTTTAAGCTAAGGACCTATAATTTTGCAGGCAAAATTGTACTCAACTCCTTGGTTAAGTGCTTAGCTCCTTGTTTCATCTCAAGTACCTTTCAGCCTCACCTGTGATTATATCAAGTCTTTGTTAGAAACAGAACCTGTGAAGCCCGTAGAGGGAGGAACTTGCCAAAGACCAGAATAGAAGGGCATAAGAGGAGGATGGAACAAGAAGGAGCTGATGACATAAGAGCTCTAGCACAGGTAGGACTGAGCAGAAATGGGAGGAAAGATGTCTGTAAGGTCAGCACTTCACCTGTCTGTGTTGATGTTACTTTGTCAGATCTGCCTGTTCATAGAAGACATTGCTGTTGTTACAGAAGACCCGGGACTTTTCTGCTGATTTAGAAGCCCCAAAAGAGGACTTTCCTGATATCTGCTGTCAGAAGTCTGGAAGGAGGCTTTTACCAATGTTTTCAGAGGTCCTGGGACTTTACTTATGATTTGCTGATCTCTCAAACATAGGCCCTGTTTGTGCATCTGTGCTGATTTCACAGGCAGAAAATGAATTCATGATGGTTTGAGTATTGTGAATGAATGTCTTTGTGGTTCTGCTAAGATTGATGTGTGTAGGTAGACCAGGAGCTGGACTAAGGGCTGGGAACTACCTACCTATGGATTCAGGTGACAGTTGGGTGATTTCAGGAAAGAACTGGTAGCATGGGAGAGAAGCTATGGAGTTTGGAAGTCAGTCTCCAGTCAAGATGAAAGGAACTTTACTTGGGTAGTTTTGCCGGCTGATGAAATTAAGACAATGAGACCTAGGGGTAAGAAATGTTTGTAATTTGTACTCCTTAAGGGTGATTTCAGTAGAGGATAATTGGAAGTCAGTCTCCAATCAAGATGAATGAAAACTTTAGATGGGTACTTTATGCTGATTAAGACTGTGTCTTACTGAATGATATCTTTTTGTTTAAGAATCTGTGGCCACTTCAGAAATAAGTTGTTATGTTTTATTGTTGTGAATATTTTACTTTGAATAGTGATATGATCACTATTTATGTGATCAGAACTATGTGATCAGAACCTTAAAACAATTTACAGTAGCAGTCCTCAGAAGAGCTGCTTGTGCTTGACTTCAGCTTTACAGAAACCTGAAAGGTGAATAGAAAAAGTCTGTCTCACTTGAGTAAAAGGGGAGCAAAATCCATTAAAAAGTATCTCAGAAAGCCAGAAGCTGTCTTGCCTCAGTAAGCCAACCGAAGATCCTGAACTTCAGTGCAGCATGAACAGGCAAATGCCAACAGGAAGCCCCACATGCCTCAGCATAACCAGGGAAATGGACAGATGAAAGTGCTGGGAACTCCTATGTGCTGCATGGCAGCACCAGATAAACTGCAAAACCCCTGCAGCTTTCAGCAGCACCAGCCATTCCCACCTCATACCCTAAGTACAGTACATGGAATTATGGTCATACATGGACCTCAGGGCAAAACAAGGCAGCACCAGACAAAGAGTCAACACCTGAAGCCCCCAGGACAAGAAACTTGAGACAGTTCTTCTTCCACCCTAGGAGCAAAGTTCAAATTTAAAAATAAGGGAAAAGACTGAAAATGATGAGCAAAAAAAAAACAATTAACAAAAAAATCTGACCATAGACAGTTATGTTATGATGACAGAGAAGATCAAGATACAAACTAAGAAGAGGACAGCAGTATCAAAACACATACAGGCAACTCCCCTTCAAAAAATGCCAATTGGTCTCAAGCCAGAAAGAACTCACAGAAAAACATCAAAAATGTGTGTTTAAACTAAATAAGAATGGTGGAAGAAAAATTGTGGAAAGAAATGTTACTGATACAAGAGAATCATGAAAAAAGAGAATAGTTTAGAAAAATAAAACAGCTCTTTAAAAGTAAAATTGTCCAAATGGGAAAGGATATATAAAAGCTCAATGAAGAAAATAAATCTTCAAAAATTAGAATTAAAAACAAGGATCAGGAGTAGAACATATATGAGAAAGTATATGTCTATATATGTGTGTATATATGTATATGTGTATGTGCATAGGTATGTATGTATTTATTGCAGTATTCTGGGCAGGGGGTGGAGGAGGGGATAAAGAACAAAGAAAAAAGAGCACAGCAGACAACAAAAGAAAACTTACAAGGAAGAAGATAGACAATTACAAAAAATAACTTACAATTACAAAGAAACAGCTTACAAAGATGGACAACTCTCACCAGAATATGTATTACTTACTATACAGACTTTCTTTTTTCTTCTTTCTTTCTTTCTTTCTTTCTTTCTTTCTTTCTTTCTTTCTTTCTTTCTTTCTTTCTTTCTTTCTGCATTTTGGAGGGGTAAGGTAGGGCAATTGGGTATAAGTGACTCATCCAATGTCACATGGCTAGTTTGTGTGTGTGTGTGTGTGTGTGTGAGTGTGAGTGTGTGTGTATGTATGTATGTATGTAAGTGTCTGAGGTCAAATTTGAACTCAGGTTCTCCTGACTCCAAGGCTGGTGCTCTATTCACTGCATGACCTAGCCGCCCCTATACAGACTTTCTTGAAATGAAAATTTATGCTTACATATTCTGAATCCTCTCTTACATACTGCCATGCATATGACATGCTTTTTTTCTCCCTTCTTTTGTATTAAAGTTCCAATATTTAAATTACTTTACTATATGCTTTTCTTTCTTTTCTTTATTTTGTATTTGTGTTCTGGCCCTTGAGTCTAAAATAAAATTTAAAAGAACAACTTAGCAGTAGGTGAGTAGAAGCTAATGTCTCTATGAGACAACAAGAAGCAATGAAACAAAATCAAATGAATGAAAAAATAGAATAAAATGTAAAATACCTCACTGGAAAAACAACTGACATACAAAACAGACCCAGGAGAAATAATTTAAGAATCATTGAACTGCCTGAAAGCCATAATCAAAAGAAGGATGTGGACAGCATACTTCAAAAAACTATCAAAGAAAGCTTTCCTTATATCCTTAACAAAGAGGGTAAAATAGACATTGAAAGAATCCACTGATTAGCCCTATAAAGAGATCCCAAAATGGACACTACAAATGAAATTATATCCAAATTCCAGGACTCCAGGTCAAGGAAAAATACTGCAAGTTGGCAGAAAGAAACAATTAAAATATTGGGGTGCTGCAATAATGATTACACTGGATTTAGCAACAGCAACATTAAACTATCAGCAATCATGGAACACAATATTCTAGAAGGCAAAGAAACAAGGACTACAACCAAGTATAACCTACCCAGTGGAAAGGAGATAAATCCTTAAATGCGGAAAAGGCCATTCAAAAAATAGAAGGCTTAAAATTTCTCATAAGATGAAGACCAGAGCAGAACAAAAAAAAATACTTCCAATATGAAGACTTAATAGAATCATAAAAAGGGAGAGAGAGAGAGAGAGAGAGAGAGAGAGAGAGAGAGAGAAACCTAAGGTGCTCTGTAAGACTAAATTGTTTACATCCCTACATGGAAAGATGATAACTGTAATGTTTAAGGACTCTGCCACAAAACTGTTCAGTTAGGAGTATACAGAGAGGGTATAGGTATAAGGTGAATTTGAATGAATGACAAATATTTATTATGGGATAAGAAAGAGGATTATAATGGGAGCAGAAGGAAAAGAGTAGTAGAATTGGGTAAATTACCTTAATGAAGAGGTGCACAAGACCCCCTAAAGTGCTGGAGAAAGGAAGACTGGGCTGTGGACATTGCTTGAACTTTACTCTCAACAAAATTGTCTCTAGGAGGGAATGACACACAATCAGGACAGTATAAAAACCTATCATACTCTACATGGAAGTAGGAGGGGGAAGATTAAGTAGGGCATGGAGGGGGAGGGAATATCTTACCTCCTTCCTTCCTTCTTTCCTTCCTTCCTTCCTTCCTTCCTTTCTTCCTTCCATTTTGCTTTTTTGCCTTTGCCCCTTCCTGACTTTCTTCTTGTCTTCATGGCCTTCCTTACTTATTTTTCCCCAAGGCAATACCTCTTATATGCTGCTAAAATAATTGTGTGAACTGTTGATTGCTTAAAACATGATAAATATTACATAAAATAAAAAACAAGAATAAAAATCTTCATAAAATTCACAGCATATCTATGAAAACCAAATCATCTGTTTGCCATAGCAACTAAAGCGACTATCTAATGAATGAACATCAAGAGTCTGGGTGTCATAACTTATTATTAAAGCCCAGTAAGCAACATCAAAGAGTATTAGAAATGTCAAAATCCATGTTTTATATGTAATGTTTCTATCATGGAGAATGACATTGCGTCACAACTTGTATTTTATCCTGCATCTACAGCTGTGAAAAAGTACTTACAAAAGCAAATGCTTACAAATAATAAGCTGGTATCTTTGGGAATTAGCCAGGATAGTTTAAGAAGAATAAATGTGATACCAACAGAGATTGCTTTGTCCAAAATGTTGGTCTGGTATTATCAAGACAAGTCCTTCAGTTTATCGTATCTTTGGGCTTTATTATTTGCTTCCCTTTACTAACCCTTTAGACCTAGAGTGGTTCCGCAGGATTCTCAAAAGAATAGTTTGAGTTCATGTTTGCCATAATCATAAGCATATTTTATTTGTTGAAATAACTATAGTTCATTTTTAGTTTACATAATTGATTTACACAAGATATTAAGTTACAATTTTTCTCCCCATCTTTCTCCTATTCACCCCTGCAAAACAGAGATCACATTGTAAGCCCCCTCTACCAATCTGCTCTCTCCTATATCCTCCCCCATCACCCCTGTAACGTGGTATTTTCCCACTATGCGTGAGACTAATTGTCAAGACCGACCAACAAGGAGCTTTAAAGCAAAGCAAAAATTTATTGACAGGTTCGAAACTGGGTCCCACCCGATTGATTAGGTGGAACCCCGATGCCTTCTATCGTGTCCTTTTTATCCTCAGCTACTAAAGTGGGTGCTACAGGTTGGGTTTTGATTGGCTGGCAGATTTGGGGGACCCTTAGCTACAAGGCTCCAGGTGGGTGCAACGGTTCTGGCTGTCGTGCCAAGATGCAGGCGCCTTGAACAGGATGCTGTAATTGGGAACAAGCTAGTTTTGGATACCATAGAGTCCCATTGTTTGGAGGTGCAAGTAAGTCGCTGAGGTAAGGGAGTTTGTGATTACAGGGCATAATGACAGAAGCAGAGAGGGGTACAGAGCATGATGACCTGGGCACGTAGGAGAAGAAAAATGAAGATCTAGATGGATTCCCGCACCCCAGCCTGGCTCATAGGCAGGTTCATTGTCTTCTAACTTGCTGATTTCTAATTTCTCAAAGTATCACTTAACTATTTAAGTCAATGAAGTTTCTATTTAACTAGTTCCTGCCCATTTCAACCCCTATGACTTTCTGGTACAGCAAGATGGATCTCCCTATCCCAGTGCCTGTACATCTTATTTCCCAGTTGAATGTAATTTTATATACATATATACACATATATATGTATGTATATGTATATGCATATACATTATATATATGATTTTAGAACTTTAATATGATTTTGGAACATATGAATTTAGAACTTTAAATTCTAGTTTCTTTCTCTTCCTCCATTGTCACCCACCCCCAGTGAAAAGACAAGCAATTCAACACAGGCCATACATGTGTAGTTACACAGAGCATCTCCACAACAGACATATTGTGTAACACTGATAAAATTTCCCTCCTTTCTCTTCCACACTCCCCCTGTTCTATTCTCTACATTGTCCCTCTCCCTTTACAAAAGTGTGTGCTTCTAACAACCTTCCCGCCAAACCTTCTCTGCCCTCTGTCATCCCCCCTCTCATCCCCTTCCCCACTACTCTCCTGTAGAGCAAGATAACCAATTTAGACTGCATGTTATTCCCTCCCTAAGCCAAATTCAACAAGAGTAAGGTTAACCCATTCCATTTTTGCCTTCCTGTTCTTCCTCTCCATTGTAACTGTTATCCCTTGCCTCTTCTAAATGAAATGATTGACCCCATTCTGTCTCTCTCTGTCTCCTCTCATTCTTTTCCTCTCCCACCTCTTAATTTCACCTTTTAAAATGTCATCCTTTTCTATTCAATTGATCCTGTGCCCTCTGTCTATGTACACATATATATACTCACATATGTATTATATGCATATATATATATACATATGTATATACATACATACGTATACATTTATATTCCCTTTCCCAAACCTCATACTGAGAAAAGTTCCATAAGTTATAATTATCATTTTTCTATATTGGCATGTAAATAGTTCAACTTTGATAAATTTCTTATGATTTCTTTTCCATGTTTTCCTTCTCTTGCTTCTTGTGTTTGAATGTCAAATTTTCTATTCAGTTCTGTTTTTTTTTTCCTCAAGAAAGCTTGAAAGTCTTCCACCTCATTGAATGACCACGTTTTCCCCAGAAACATTTTACTCAGTTTTGCTGTGTAGGTGATTCTTATTTTTTAGTCCTAGCTCCCATGATCTTGGTAATATCATATTCCAGGCCCTTTGATCCTTTAATAAAGATGCTGCTACATCCTGGGTTATCCTGATTGTGTTTCCAACATATTCAAATTGTTTCTTCTTGGCAGCTTGCAATATTTTCTCCTTGATCTGGCAACTCCAGAACCTAGCTATAATGTTCCAAGGAGTTTCCTTTTGGGGATCTTTTTAAAGAGGTGATTGGTGAATTCTTTCAAGTTCTATTTTGCCCTCTGAAATATCTGGCAATTTTCCTTAAGAATTTCTTGAAGGATGCTTTCTAGGTTTTTGGTTTTTTGATCATGGCTTTCAGGCAGTCCAATAATTTATTAAATTATCTCTCCTGGATCTATTTTCCAGCGTCAGTGATTTTTTTCAGTGAGATATTTCACATTGCCTTCTATTTTTTCATTTGTTTGGATCTGTTTAATAGTACCCTGATTTCTCATGAAGTCATTTGTTTCCATTTGTTCCTCTCTAATTCTGAAGGAATTATTCTCTTTAGCAAGCTTTTGATATTCTTTTTCTATCTGGAAAATTCAACCTTTTAAGGCATTCTTCTCCCTTCATTGGCTTTTTGGGCCTCTTTTGCCATTTGAATTAGTCTATTTTTTAAGGTGTTATTTTCTTCAGTCAGGTTGTTGACTTTCTTTTCATGATTTCCTTGCATAATTCTCATTTCTCTTCCCAATTTTTCCTCCACTTCTCTTATGTGGTTTTCAAAATCCTACTTAAGATCTTCTATGCCTAGTAACCAATATGCATTTTTGTTGGAAGCTTTTGGTGTGGGAATTCAGACTGTGTTGTCTTCCTCCCATTCCATGCTTTGATCCTTTTTGTCCCCAAGAAGGAATCTAAAGTTGAATTCCTTAGCTTTCTTTGTTTGCTTTGCCTGATCATGTTGCCAGTCAGTTATTTGACTTTTGGCCTCAGTAGAACTCTGCTTTCAGAGGGGAGAGCTCTGTCCCAAATTGCTGGGGTTTTGTAGCTTTTGGAGCTATTAGGAGGCTGTCTCTACAGCCCCCACCAGCTTTTGATCACTGAAAACACACCTCAGGACCACCAGCCAGGACCATTATCCCAATCCAGGAAGCACAAGGCAAGAGCACATAGCCTCTGAATGATTGCTTGAACCCCCTGCAATCTGCAGTCTGGGAGTTTCTGAAGCAGCTACATGGAGAAGGCTGCAGGGCAACTGCTTCATACTGCTTCTATCTCTGGAGGCAGTTTGCTGGACCCTTTCCTTAAAATTTAGCCAAGTTCCACTGACCTTTCCCCTTTGTCCTTGTCTCTTATAGGGTTGGTAATTCTGGAAACCACCACAGCTGCCAGTGATCCACTCTCCTGAAAGCTCCAGTCAAGGCTTCCCCTGGACTTCTCCTGGACAGCCTAGGGCTAAAATCACATGGGGCTGTGCTCTACTCCCAGTGCACTGTGATGAGCCCTTTCCATTCTTCTGCCAGGCTGCTTTCAATGGGAGCCTTCTGTCTCTGTCATTTCATGAGTTCTCAGGCTCTAAAATTGGTTTAGTGTCATATTTTGTAGGTATTTGAGGTGATTATGAGGGGAGTGGTGTTTTCCTGCTTCTATGCTGCCCTCTTGACTCCACACCCATAAGTACATTTTAGAAAGCAATTAAATAGATCCTAGAGTTTTTAATTCATCTCCTTATAGGAAGAAGAGAGAGATAATTTTTCAGTTATTTTGATAAATTATAAAGTATTTCCAGTGATACTGGACTTTTGAAGCTTATGCCAAAAAAGCACAAAGTCTGACAAATCCCTCCAACCTTATAAACCTCTTATTACATGCTTACTTAAGTTCTGTATGTCTATCATCTTTGGACTAAGGCATAGCTAAGTTCTGAGAGATTCGCCATCAACCCCAAAGTGATGACTTTTTTGGCTAAAGCATCTCTCTAAGTACATTTGCTAAGTAATAGAGTTTGTACTCTGGGATAGTAGAGGAAATATGTAGACCAAAGAAATCATTGATTTCTGACGAATTGAAAACTTCTCTTTCATGAAAAAAAAAATTAGTTTGCTTATCCTCCAGATATCCTGCCCTGTCTTCTGTTTGAGACATTCTAGTAGTTGTTGTTTAATTCCTGCTGAGAATCATGGAATCATGGGATTTTATTTAGATCTATAAAGTACATTAGAGTACTTCTTGTTCAACAACGTTATATGAAAAAATAATGACAACTTGTGAGTTCATCAATACATGCAGTTCCCAGTTCCTTTAACAATATAGATGAGCACCTTCTCTTCAACTTACAAAGTTACTTGTGAGGCAAAGCATAGTAGAGAGAGCACTAGACATGAATCAGGAATATGGGCTCATATCCCACCTCAGACATTTATTGGTATTGGAAATCTGTTATACAAATTATTTGGTGTTCTCTGTTTTTGACACAGATTGTTTCTTGCTTTTTTTTTTGGAGGGCAGTTGGGGTTAAGTGACTTGCCCAAGGTCACACGGCTAGTTTTTTGTGTTAAGTGTCTGAGGCCGGATTTAAACTCAGGTACTCCTGACTCCAGGGCCAGTGCTCTATTCACTGAGCCACCTAGCCGCCCCAGATTGTTTCTTGATATGGATCATGTACTTGAAATTCATCCACCTCAAATAAATACTGAAATATTATCAAAAAATCTGGTATTCCCAGTAATGATACAACTCCCTCCCCCCTTTTTTTTTAGCAGTTGAGCAACAAACAGATTATAAACTATTTGACTACAATCTATTTCTTGTGTTTAAAGAAAGTTTTATAAAAAAGGAGGCTGTCAGGTTGTTTTTTTCTTTCAAGTTACTTTGAAATAGCATTTTTGTATCTGTGTATATACATACATATATGTGTGTATATATGTATATGTATATATACATTTATAATATGAGAGTAATTTAGGAGAAAAAGCATTAGCTTGAATCATGTATGATTTGTATTAAAATAGATGAAATGATAATAAATAAATGCAAGCAAATATGTAACTTTAACATGTAGATTTGAATTACAATTGATACTCTTAGAGAAAGAATGCCCAAATATTCCTAGAAGATTCATTTATGAGGCATGTCTCTATGCCTCTTAAAATCTGTTGACAAGATTTGAGTTCTGGCATATTCAAATTAATATAGGAAAGAAATAAGATTATAACTGGGTCCTAATGCATGCTTTTTCTTTACAGCAATAAACATTGATTTTGTACCAGAAAACAGTTTTGGTTTAATCAATTAAACTATTGTCAAGCACTTCTATTCTAAAGTATGTTATTGTAAATCATCCTTCCCCATATGATAAGGGCACATATCTCATTCATGATGATTATATATTAAGTGAGATATGATTGGGATAGCTATTTGGAACTTTTGAATAATATAGTATTGTCTTAAGACCTAAAAGAGTCCAGATACCTTTAAAATATTTAATTAAAGTTGCAAAAATAAAAACACCTACAAGTTCCTTCTTCAAATTCAAGGCTGCCCAGTAAGAGCACCAGAAACCTCCATAATATCTGAACAAAGATGACCTAGGATAAATGGAAGGCACAGGACCAATATAGCCCAGGAACTCAGCATGAAACATAGATAGATTAATATTTATATGATATACAAAATAATTTACAATATATACATTTATTGAATGACATTGCAACAAACTACTTCAAGGCAAGTAAATCAAATTGAAGTGATAAAAACAATACAACTGAAATAATGAGGGTGAGAAAAATGATCGTTAAATAAATAATTTTGTTATTAGGGAGACCCAAGAATTTATCCTTCTTAGATTCTCATTCTCTTCTAGGCCAAGTCTGCATCTAAAAGACACTGTTGATAGATGAAATTGCTCAAATCACTGGCATAGATACATTTTCATCCTGGGTGGGAGGTGATACCCTGACAAATGAAACGAAAAGAATTTAATCTAAGGTGAATTACAGGCTAGTGTTTTCCACTCTAGCAAGTTTGAACAGACTGGTAGATCCTTTAGTCTAGGCTATCCTAAATCAGGTGATATTGGTATAGATTTATCTCCTTGACCAAGACCGAGTGATAAAGAGTTGTGCCCCCACTCCCTTAATAGGATATGTGCATGTCTTATTTTAATACTCATTGTTAACCAATCAGAGTGAATAGTTTGGGTTTTTTTCAATAATTGTTAATGAATCAAAGTCAATTACCACCCTCAGGAACAGCTGCTCTTTCAAGGGTATATAAATTTGAGTGGGTTCCATGGCATTCGAGAGTGTCACTCTCCCATTTTATTAATCATGGCTAGCATTATTAATAATATTACTAATTACCCAGAAACTATGTCCTCAAACTTTTTATAAGTCACAGGAGACTAAAGAAATTTAACAAAACTATAAACAAGAAAGAAGTTCTAAAGCTACAAAATTTTAGAAACAGTTAAAGATGTAGAAAAGTAGTAGCTACTATATGGGAACAGAAGGGAATATAAGTAAAACTCAGAGCTATATAGGATAACTTGATAAAATCTCATACACTATGACCAAGGGAGATCTATATTTTTTTATATCTATATTTTATTTTTGCTTCTTTTTTTTGGAGGGCAGTTGGGTTAAGTGACTTGCCCAAGGTCACATGGCTAGTTTTTTGTGTTAAGTGTCTGAGGCCAGATTTGAACTCAGGTACTCCTGACTCCAGGGCTGGTGCTCTATTCACTGTGCCACCTAGCCGCCCCAAGGGAGCTCTATAGCAGAAATGCAGGACTGGTTCAACATTAGGAAAAATTAACAGCATAATTGCTCATATCAATAACAAAACAAACAGAAATCTTACAATTATCTCAATAGATGAAATAAAAGCTTTTGCCAAAATGTAACACTCATCCCAGTTGAAAACAACAAAAATGCTAAGGAATAAATGGATCTTTCGATAAAATGATAAGTAGTATTTCTTTAAAATGATCATTAAGCATAATCCATAATATGAATAAGCTAAAAGCCTTCGAAATAAGATTGACGTGAAAAAAGGATGCCTGTTGCCACCACTATTACTCAATACTGTACTAGAAAAGTTTGCTACGAAAAAGAGAAGAAAAAATAAGTTGAAGGAATTAGAATTGGCAATACATATACATATTACATATCAAATGCACAAATATATGTATGCATAGAGAAAGAAAGAAAGAAAAAGAAAAAAACAAAGAATGAAAGATGAATAGAGAGGTAGATTACCAACAAAATCTATCAGAAAGAAAAAGAAAGAGAAATTACACTAAAAAAATAACTGCAGACAGTATGAAATACTTGGAATTTACTTGTGTAGACAAACTGAGGAACTATATGAACATAATTACCAAACATTTTTCAGGCAAATGAAGTTAGATCCTAACAATTAGAAAAATGAATTGTATATGATTAGGTGACACCAGTACAATAAAATAACAATTCTACCTAAATTGATGTAATTGTTCAATGCCATACCAAGTTGCCTAAATTATTTTATAGAGCTAAAAAAGTAATAATAAAATTTACCAAGAAGAACAAAAGGTCATGAACATCAGTGGAATTGATAGGAGAAAACATGAAGGTAGATGGCCTATGTGTACCAGATTTCAAATTATGTTAAAATTCAAATTATCAAAACAAAATGGTACTGGCTAAGAAATAGATTGGTGAGTTAGTGGAATAGAATAGGCACACAAAATGTAGTAGTAAGCGATCATAATATTCTAGGGTTTGATAAACCCAAAAATCCAACCTGTAACTTGGATCACTATTTGACAAAAACTGATTGGAAACCAGAAAAGAAGTTTGGCAAAAGCTAAATATAGATCAATATCTCACACCACATGCAAAATAAGGTCAAAATGGATACATGATTTAGACATCAAGGATAATGTTGTAAGCAAATTAGGAAAGCAAGGATTATTTTATCTTTCAGATCTGTGGATAAGAGAGAATTTATGACCAAACAAGAGATGGCATTAGAGCATGTAAAATTGATCATTTCTTTATACTTTTTTTGCACAAACAAAATCAAATTAACTAAGATTTGAAGGAAAGTAGAAAATTGGAGGAGTTTTTTCTTGTCTATAAATATCTCTGATAAAGGATTCATTTCTCAAATATATAGTTAACTAGGTCAAATTTAAAAGAAGATGAGTCATTCCTGAACTGATAAATGATCAAAGAATTTGAACAGGCAGTATTCAGATGAAGTAATTAAATCTTTCTATAGTCATGTGAAAAAATATTCTACATCATTACTGATTAGATAAATGAAAATTAAAACAACTCTAAGGCACTGTCACACACCTGTCAGATTGGCTAATACAGTGTCTAATCTTTCTGTAGAAAAATTCGAAATTACACCCAAAGGGATATAAAAATGTTCATACTCTTTGACCCAGAAATACTACTGCTAGTCCTTTATCCCAAAGAGCTTAAAATTGGGTAGGGGTGGGATAAAGGAGATATTGGTATAAAATATTTATGGCAGCTTATTTTGAGAAGGCAAAGAATTGGAAGTTGAAGAGAAGACCATCAAGTAGGGATTACTGAATAAGTTGTAGTATAGTCAGTTGGTTGGTTGTTGTACTTTGTTCTTCAAGAGGATCAAAATAACATCACTAGGTTAGAGTCAAATTAGAATGTGTCTGACCATAACTGATCAGATCAGTACAAACTTGGAATATTCTACCATAGGTGAGGCACAAAGTCTATGTGAACCTTTGTAGTGGATTCTCTAAATTTGGGCACCTTGCATTTCTTTTGAGCTACTTCAATTCTGTTTTTCTCAAAGAGCACAGTACCTTCTCTAATGAAGGCATACCATTCTAGGCAGTCTTTTGCCAGTGTTTCCCATGTCACATAATCAATCAATTCCAAAGTTCATAAGGACAACCTTGAGAGTGTCCTTGTATCACTTCTCTGATCACCCTGTGAGTGTTCTGGGTGAGTTCTACATGAAATAATCATTTTTGAAAGCATATATGTGGCATTTAAATAATGTTGCCTGCCCATCAGTATTGTGTTCTCTGCAATATAGCTTGAATGCTTGACACTTTAATTCAAGAAAGGACATCAGTGTCTAGTATTTAAATCCTGACAAGTGATTTGATTGTTATAGAATACTATTGTGCTATAAGAAATGATGAGGATACTTTCAGAAAAATGTGGAAAGATATACATGAACTGACGCAAAATGAAGTAAGCAGAAGCAGAACACGTACATAGTCCAAGTCACATTGTACAATGATCAGCTATGAATAACTCAGCTATTCACAGCAATACAATAATCCAAGACAATTCCAAAAAGTTCACGATGAAAAATGCTATCCACCTCCAGAGACAGTACTTGTAGAGTTTTAATGAAGAACAAAGCATATTATTTTTCAATTTCTTTATTTTTATGTAGTTTTGTTTATTTTTTAACTCACTAATATGGAAATATGTTTTGCATCATTGCACATGTTTAGTCATTGCCAATTTGCTTGCTATCTCACAGGGTAGAGGAAAAATGAGAATGTGGAAATCAAAATTAAAAGAAAAAAATGTTAACATTGTTTTATATGTAATTACAATAAAATAAAATCTTATTAAAACAACATTATTTGGTATTAGATAAAATACAGAAATTTTGATGCTGGATGAATCATGTATACAATATAGAGGAGTAAATGTATATAGTAACACATTGCTTGATAAAGACCCCAAAAATTGTCATGTAAGGTAAAGAATTCCTATTCAATGAAAATTGTTGAAAAAAATGGAAAGTACATGAAGACAGACATGGTAGAAAGGGGCGATATTTTTTCATAATTTATTTCTTTTTAGCTTTGAAAATTGATTTCCACAAATTTTTGAGTTGAAATTTTCTCTCCAATTCTCCCCAATCCCCTACCCCAAGATGGCAAACATATTTGATGGTCTTCCATCTGTTGTCTACCTAAGTCTTCCCTCTCTTATAACCCTCCATCCCCTACTAACCCCCGACTCTTTACTTTCTTGTAGGGCAAGATGTATTTCTATACCCCATGACAGGTTGCACGTAAAAACTATTTTTAACATTTGTTTTCAAAACTCTGAGTTTTATATTCTCTCCCTTCTTACCTCCTCACCCACTCCCAC
Organism: Pseudocheirus occidentalis; assembly: GCA_028646575.1. Classification (NCBI taxonomy): domain Eukaryota; kingdom Metazoa; phylum Chordata; class Mammalia; order Diprotodontia; family Pseudocheiridae; genus Pseudocheirus; species Pseudocheirus occidentalis. The sequence goes on along the minus strand of CM053594.1, from coordinate 164,953,528 downwards.
TGGGAAGACAAGCAATTCAATATAGGTTATATATGTGTAGCTATGCAAAACATTTCCATTGTAGTTATATTGTGAAAGACTAACCATACTTCCCTCCATCTTATATTGCTCCCACTTATTCTATTTTCTTCTTTGATCCTGTCTCTTTTTAATAATGTTTGCTTCTGATTACTCTGTTTCCCAATCAGGCCTCCCTTCTATCATCCCCCTTCTCTGGTGTACCCTTTACTCTTACTTTCCTGTCAGGTAAGATATCCAATTGAATATATCAAATTGAATCCAATCCTTCCTTAAAACAACTCCAGTGAGTTGCTGGTTCATTCAAGAGGGCCATATTTTAAAGAGCTTTAAAATTCAACAAATATCTGGCAGTTATTTAAGGGGAGGAGGGTAATACAGTCAGAATGCTGTTTTAGGAAAATAAGTTTGGTAGATGAGTTAAAGATGGATTGGAATGAAGAGTGACTTGAAACATGAAAACCAAATAGAAGGTTTTAGAAGGCTGTTTTAACAGTCCCAGAATGAAGTGATGAGAGTTTACACTGAACTGGTAACTGTGAGAATAGAAAAAAGGAGAGACATTTTGCAGTGAGAAGTTTCAAGTCTTGGCAAGAATTTGCCTATGTGGACCTTCCAGACCACCAGTTCTACATTTAGTCCAGTCATAGCCATTATTTGTGAAAGCAACTACTGTGGAGAAAGATCCAGGTTTTTGTTTTTTTGTTTTTTTACCAACTGCTAGCTGTCTACCAGACATGGACTAGGCAAGTCAAACCAACTGAATAAGGAAAGTACATTGAGGCTAAAAAAGAAGGCAACATATTCCAGACTATTTAAATCAGTACGATCACTTCCATATTCATGACATCTTCCCCCTGACTCTAAAGGAAACAACAAAGGATCTGAACCAAGAACTTTTGGCATAACAAGACCTCAAACTACTGCCTACAGCCAAACCCTGTGGAGATAAAGATGACTGACTGCTCCTACACGTGTTAAAACTGCATCATTTTGAAAAACAACAACAACAAAAGAAATTTCTTGCCCCCAAATCCTTAGCATTGTCAAATGATTAAACTTCAAAAAGTTTTATCATTTTGTTGGAGGAAGTAACATTTAAGAAGAGGTGTTATTATTTGTTTTGCTACTAAACACTAAGGACTTTAAAACCTTTCCATCTGATTTGCCACTGAAACCTTCCACATGTGCTAGATACCTCATTGTTGTCCTATTTGTATTTCCAGTGCTTAGAACAGTTTTTTGCACATAGTAAGTTCTTAATAATTACTTTATTCATTCATCGTTTGGAGTGATTGAGAGTGAGGATTCAAGAATCATAATGTTTTTGTAAGTCAGAATGACTGGTAGGACACTGATGCCCTCAAGAGTCATAGGAGACTTAGTTATATGGAGTCTTAGGCAAGGGGCTGGGGATATGCAACTGTAAAGTCCACTCAATAATAATCATATTGGTAAAGATGAGCATCTATAAGACATAGTGGATATAGTATGAGCTTTGAAGTTAAGAAGAATAATTTTCCTGAATTCACCTCTGGCCTGAGATGTTTCCTAGTTTTGACTCTGGGGAAGATATTTAGCTCCACTTACCTCAGCTCTTCTTCTGCAAAATAAGCTGAATGAAGGAAAGTACAAATTACTTTAGTATCTTTACCAAGAAAATGCTAAATTGGGTCATGAAGAGTCAGACATGACTGATATCATTGAACAACAAAAAGTTGGGAGAAAAAGGAAAATGACAAATGTTGATGAAGTTCTTGCAAAACTAATGCAGAAATGAATGATTGAAAAGGGATTGGATTTGTCCAACTATTCTGAAAAACTATTTGGAAGTGCATCCTAAAGTCACTAAAATGTATATTCCTCTGCTCTGCTAATTCCAACACAAGGCCAATAAACCACAGAAATCAAAGAATGAGGGAAAAATATCAATTATACACACACACACACAGACACACACACATGTATATTTTGTTATAGCAAACAACTGGAAACTGAGTTTTTAACTAGTTGAAGAATGGCTGAAAATTATGTTTTTTGTTATTTTGTAATTTTGTTGAAATTACACAGCACAAGAAATGATGAAAGTGATGATTTCAGAGAATCCAGGAAAGATTTGTATGAATTTATATACTGTGAAATGAGAAGAATAGAGATGTACACTTAGCAACAAGAAGAATCACTTCTACTAAGCACGTGTTGACAGCTTGAAATTCAGTGTAAGTGGCCAAAGTCACATAATTTATACATATACACAGACATGCTGCCTCCCTCTTCTAACCTCCCTAAAGTGTTGCTGAACTTTAAAGACTTTCTTTATGCATTGCTATGTTAGTCTAAGTCTTCATTTATCCCCAGTTCCATGAGATTTCTTGTCATATAATGGAAGGTGCAAGCCAAAAAATGGCTATCCCCTTGCTGGAAAGGACTGCTACAATAGAAGACATATTAAAATGTTACATTATTAAGAAAACAAGCATGTAAGTAGCAAATGGAGCAATGATAAGTATGATTTTTTAAAGATAAGAATATAAGTATATGTATCTTTTTTAGTTCATCTTTGTGCATATTTCCCTTCACGAGAAGAAACTGAGTTTTCCATGAGTTATACGTAGAGCTATCTGATACATTATTTCTGCTGCATCTCACATTGCACCAGTATTCACTTGTACCCTGCATTGCTTCCAGTCTGAATGGATAGTTAGATGCACAAAGTTTCATGCATTTCTAAATGATGCATAAGCATATTTTTGGTATTGCTTTCAGGGGAAAGGGTAGAGCCCCAGTTGACTAAGATAATTGTCTCTAATAAATTAGACCTATACTGGATAGAGGGAATACCTCACCTGTGTGTAGATGTGTTGAGGGCCATGCATGGGAAGAATCTGGTGCAGGATTTCTCCCAAGTCAGCACCTGGTGAAGGTTATATTGTCTCAAGATTGGCTCACCATCTTTTCCTGACTTGCAGTAGTTTAAGACATGATAACCAAGCAGCAACCCAGACATAGATGCATGCAAGGGAACAAGGATATTAAAACATAGAGCTGTGCATAAATGAACAAGGAAATTAAACATTTTCTCATGGGAATCTAAGAAATAATTGCTTTACATTCATTATATAAACTCTGCTCTCTGAACAACAAATGGGAACTGCTATGACAGAACCTGCCTGGCTCATGTCCAATCAGTCCACACTCTTCAGTTTGGCCCATGCCCATTTTGATGCAGGCATCATAAATGGACTAATTTACTTAATATATATTTTTTTATTCTTTCTAAGTCTATGAAGAACATGGCATGTGATCCTAAATAGGTTATATTTTTTCTATAGAGAGAAAGAGAATGGGAAAATTTTTTCAACAAAATTACATGTTATGGGCCCATTTCTACCACTAAAATCTCTAGTGAATCATGAATTTCTGACTTGGGAAAAAAAGGATAAATCTGAATTCTCTGGATAGTGCTATAGTGTCAGATTAGCTATAAAATAGAATCCTCTCCCAGCACATTTACATATTTAAAGACCTATCTCTATGGTATCTACAAGCAGTGTTTCCTATTTGCAATTTTCACCTGTCTCATTTGGAATGACTTAAAAGGCACTTTTGGTCTGCATTAGAAGGTGTGATTGTGTAATATTCTTTCCAAAAATTATGGCTGAAATAATCCCTGAAGTACAAATGTGATGTTTCCATTATATTTTCATCCCAAGTTACCATCACAAAACTCACAAAAAATGTTTTCTATGAATAAGTGTTATAGCAACTTAGGCAAATAGAAAGTATCAGTTCTTTGTCAAAGTATGGTGTGAAGGTATTATTTCTCACCTCTATTATTTTAATAGCCTCCCAATATATCTCCAAGCTTTGAAAGTCTAACTTATCTAACTCATCAATTAAAAATTAATCTTCCTAATAAAATTGTTGCTTTATTAAACTACTTAAAAACTCTAGATGTCACTTTATTTGGTACTCCATGAATAGCCTACTATCTTAATGTTTGTTTAAATTGTTTTATTAAAGTTATTTTTTAGTTTTATGTCTCCTACCTTTAAGAATATGTCCATCCCTGATTCTTCTCAGAGAGCTTTCATAGCATATATTTTTTAATTCATTCAAAATCACCAACTCAGCCAAATATAGATATGTACGTATGTACGTATGTATGTATGTATGTGTGTGCATATATGTGTATGTGCATATGTAAATGTGTATGTATATATGTATGTGTATGTGTATATGTGTATGTATATGTATGTGTATATGTGTATATGTATGTGTATGTGTATGTGTACGTGCATGTGCATGTGCATGTGCATGTGTATGTGTATGTGTATGTGTATGTGTATGTATATGTATATGTATATGTATATGTATATGTATATGTATATGTATATGTATATGTATATGTATATGTATATTATACTGCACCACTAGTCACCACAGCACTGATCTCATTCAATTTAATTCAACCTCAATGGTTCTCATTTAAGTAATTTAATTCAAACCAAATATAATTTGCAGTTTTCTTGAAAAGTCTTTACTAGAAACGATTTCAGTTTTGAAAAGCCTCATTTATTAGCAGGTTGTCCCTTACATCTAGCCTAAAACTTCCTATGTGTAATTTCTACCCATTAATCCATGTTCCACACTCTAGGGCCAGTGTAAGTCCTCTTCCACCTAACAACCCTTCAATTGCATGAAGAGAGTTTTCAGGTGTGGTTAAATCTTACATTCTTTAGGTTAATTTCCCTAGTAACTTGAACTATTATTCATATGAAATGATTACTTTATTATTTTATCCTTCTTAGTTGATCTCCAACTTCATGATGTCCTTCCAAAAATTTGTCATCAGAATTAATCACTGGTCCATAGATTTTATCAAAACAAAAATGATACAACAGTGTTATGGCCTTCTTAATCTTGGATCTCAAAGCTGCCTTAATACCCCTCTCCCCCCCAAAATAGTTAAACTTTATATAGTGCTTTAAAGCTTGCAAAGTGCTTTACATGTATTAACTCACTTGATCTTCACATACTCAATGGTATTAATTTAATTATTATCTCCATTTTTAGGTAAGGAAATTAAGGCTGAAAAAATTTAAATGACTCACCAATATCTCAAATAAACTAAAGTTCCTGAGGCCAGATTTGACCTCAGATCTTCCTGACTCCAAGTCCTGCATCCCATCGCTTAGGAAACCTAGCCACTAACGTTAATTATTCATTAGCTTTTATGTTTCTCACATCACATTATGGATGCATGCAGAGTTTATTGATCTCTAAATTTCTAACCTTTTCTCAGAAAATATGATGCCATACATCTTGCATCTTGTGTTGTTGAAATTGCTCAAGTAACATCTACATGCAAGATGTTATAATTATTTCTATTGCATTAAATTTTATTTGTTTTATTGTTTAATTCTTTGAAGAAGTTTTTTTTCGAATCCTGTTCTGTCATCTAGTAAATGAACTATCCATCCTATGTTGGGGTTATTTAGAAATCTAATAAAAATGGCATCTAAGCATTTTTCTATGCCATTGAGAAAAAAAGGAATTGAATAGTACATAGTAAAATTTAGTTTTATATTAGCACCTCCTTCCAAGTAGACATCAGATAATTAATAATTATTCTTCAGGTTGGGGCATTAACTATTTATTATCTATTCTAATCTCTCTATCATTTTCGTTAAAATGGTATATGAGATTTAGGAAATTTTTAAAAAATAGCTACTCAATCACAAAATCTTTGCATTGACGTAGGTCTTAATATTTATATAGTCCAAATGAGTGAAAAAAACTAAAGCAATCCTCTCTACAATACCAAAAAAATGGTCATCAAGCCTTTGCTTATATATGATCAACAAGAATGAAAACATTACCTTCAAGGTATCCCATTCAACTTTTAAATAACTCTAATTGTTAGGATGATTTTCCTAATAATAAGCATATGTTTCTATTTCTTTTGCAAATTTTAATTATTTTTAGTTCTGTTCTCTGGGGTAAAACAGCACAAGTCAAATCCCATCTAACTGATATTCTTTGTGTAATTCTCAGACATTACCAAAGTGGAAGTGCTTATACTAGGCATGCAATTCTATTTGTGTCTGGCTATTCCTACAGGTCTGGATGAACTTAAATACATGAGTTTATAGTTTTGAATTTTATAAGAAAAAAATGTAATATATCTATGTTCTCATCAACAGTATAGTTCTCTCCAATGATACAGACCAAAACTCATCAATATCTACTAACCTTGTGCATATTTCTTCATGTTCACCTAAGCTTTGACCATATAGTACACTGAAATTTATCCTTTTCTTTCTCCTGACCTCAAAAGGCTATCTCCATAGCAAACCATTGCCTATCTATCTTTCCTTCCTCTTCTCATATAACTACCCCGTTTACTTTTGTTTTCTGTTATATACTTCTTCAATGGGGACTTTTACTCTTTTTTTTCAGAGCTCCTTGGTTAATATGTTGAAGACTAATCACATTTACCATGTGCCTCTCAATTGTCCTTTGCACAATACTAATTTATTAATCTTTAGTTCTTTGGAGGTGATGGTGTTTATGTCTTTTTGCCACTTAGAAAAACCAGTAAAATGTTAGTATTGAAGATTTGGGGTTTTAGTTTCATAGAAATCTGGGAGAAGGGGGAAAATAAAATTAAAATGCTTTCCAATTTCATAAAATGAATATAATCTGTGTTCCTCCTTTTCAATCCTGTACCCAGCTTATTATTCTGACTGAACTATGTGTCACAAATATACATAGGATGTGGATGAAGTTTCCATATTCCTTTAAGTTATTATCTTTAGCCTCTTTTCAAATGCTTTTCTCAATGCGATATGGCCTAATAGTGATTTGTGGCCTCTTACAACCCAGAAGTTCAGAAAATATGTACCAAACCTATAGTAAAAGTCCACTGATTGTAGTGACTCAATTTTAAACCCTTATATAAGAGTTGTCACTGTCACTGTCACTCAGCTGACACTGAGCAAGTCACTTAACTTCTCTTTGCTTCCTCAACTGATGGGTGGGGGTAAAAAAAGTACTTTTCTCACAGGGTTGTTGTGAGGATCAAATGAGATAATATTCATAAAAAAGCCTTAGTACAGTGTCTGGCACACAGTAGGCACCATATAAATGTTTGTGCTCTTCTATATAAGAGACAGTAAACAGTGATCTTCTCCAAGCATGCAAATATGTAGAGTTGAATAATTCCCTGCCAAAGAGTTGAGACAGAAGAATAAGAGTATGCAGTACTGGAGCACTGCCAAAGAATTGAGTACACAAGGATTGAAGGACATGGTGAGAATGATGAATAGGATTAGGAGTCATAAACCCTAGGGGATATAAAGAAAGATAAAATAACAAATATTTATTATTGGATAAAGGAATACAAGTATGACATTGGCATACTTGTTGGTACTGGGAAAATAAAGTAAATTTCAAATGATACCTAAAATGCTTACAGGATGAATCTAACTAACTGTGAACACTATCAGATAAGAAAGATTTTTTTAAAAAAATATCATACAGTATAGGCTATCCATTTCACTGAATGATTGCCTAAACCTTTAAATTGGTCAATCTATTATTAAAAGATGGTAAACTAAAAAAAAGTTAGCAATTATGAACCTTCAATGAGGTTATCTCTATTTGGAACTACCAAATAAAAGATTCTGGTTTTCAACCATTTCAAAGTTTATATGTCAATCTCCAAGGGAAAAAAAAACAAACAATGGATTTGTTGATAAAATTTACACATTTAAAAACTGAAAGGAATGGATTTTGAGAGGCTAAACACCGAGGCTAGAAATTTGTATGTTTTGGAATAGCAGTCTTGTGTAGATTCTTCTGGTAACAATCCAGAAAGTAGGTAATTATGTAAGATGTGGATGAGAGTGTGTGCTGAGCTACAGTGGTTCCCCAAACACCAGTGCTCTGTGAATTGGTTATAAGGAATTCTCTGTGATGGTGTTTCTGAAGCAATGTGTTCTTTAGACCCTAATAGTGTGTTACTCCCTGTTATGAGAATCTGGAGATATTCCCTGCCTCTAGGTCCTTTGTTTAAGTGGCTTAAGTGGCTTAGAGAACCTTTCCTGATTTGAAAGTATACTCTACCCCTAATAGGCATGACATGGAGCCTGAGGTGGGAGGCTTGTTCTTCAGAAATACCCATGCCTTATTACTTTGTGATTGGGCAGTGGGTCAAGAGGGCTGTGACATTCTCTGACCTAGGAGAAGGCTACATATCCGCCCTTATGTGAGGTTTTGCTTTGGGGCTCACTTTGAGAAGAGTTGTGTGATTTGGCCAGAAGAGACTCTGGGAAGCTATTGAGCCCCCCAGCTTAAAAAACCCAGATGTTGGTGCTTCGCTCACTGGTAACTGAATAGATATGGATGTAATGGTCAGATGCTTGGAAGCCCCTCTGCTGATCTGTTTCTTTGTCTGCCTGTAACTTCTGTTTATAAATTGTTTGTTTATAAATTTGTTTATAAATTGTATTCTGTTGCATTCTCTAAAGTTCAGAGTGCTGGCTTTTTCCCCTGAACTAGGTAAATGATATATATTTGATTGATTAAAATAAGATTGTTAACCCTTTTTGAGTTGCTTTCCTTTAGAAAAGCAGATCTAAGAACCTGTCCTAGCAGCCAGCCTGGGTAGGCTTGCTGACACAAATGACATCACGAACAGGATCTGTGAACTAAAAGGAAAGTATGGAGGCTGGGATAATTGTTCGTTTCCCAGTTGTGACAGCTGTGACTTTGTGGAGTAAAAATATGCCAGAACCAAGCTAGCATCCATGCCATGGTGACTGGAAGCAGTGGCAGTGTCTGTGGTTGTGGCGTGGACTCCTTTTTGTTTTGAACCAACCAGAATCTCTGCTAGGAACTCCTGCTGAGGACTGCCAGGGATGGGAACAGGCGGTGGTAAGGGGGGGGAGAGCTGCTGGGAGCAAGCTGCCTGGACTCTGAGCAGTTGTCTTGAGTGAAGAAAGGAGGATCTTTGCCTCAGGTAACCTGTCCTGTTTTGAAGGCTTGAGAATATGGGTAGTTACTACTTTAATTACCTGTGCCAACTTCATAACTAAAGTGTTGGCTTTGACTTCATGGTTTTAGGACTCCGTTTTCTGGTATTTAAATAAATGCTCTAGCTATATTTCTCGTGTAGAGAGTCTGTTACACTTTGTGATTAATAACCATATCATCATATTTATAGTTACTGTAGTCATTGTGAATACTGCATTGTTGATCCAGTGCCTTTCACAGAAATATGAATTCGTTTTCTTTT
>CM053594.1:164917927-164937914 GCA_028646575.1 Pseudocheirus occidentalis | reverse complement strand
TTTACTTGCTCCATTCTAATTCTGAAAGTATTATTCCCTTCAGAATGCTTTTGAGATTCTTTTCCCATCTGGCAAATTTGACTTTTTAAGGCATTCTTCTCCTCATTGGCTTTCTGGGCCTCTTTTGCCATTTGAGTTAATCTATTCTTTAATGTGTTGTTTTCTTCAGTCAGGTTGTTGACTCTCTTTTCATGATTTTCTCGCATCATTCTCATTTCTCTTCCCAATTTTTCCTCCATTTCTCTTATTTATCTTTCAAAGTCTTTTTTTCAGTTGATGTATAGCTTCTAGGCATTCTTCAAGTGTCTTGGAAGCATTTGGTGTAGGAGTTCTGCCTGTGTTGTCTTCTTCCCGTTCCATGCTTTGATCCTTTTTGTCCACAAAAAAAGAATTCTTGAGTTTTATTGCTGTTCTTATTTTGCTTCTTTTCCCTCATGTTGGCCAGTCAATTAATTGGTTGTTCTTTTTAGCTCTGTGAAACTCCACTTCCATGGGGGAAAGCTCTGTTCCAAATTGCTGGGGCTTTCCCAGCTGCTGGAGCTATTAGGGGGGTGCTTCAAAGCCCCCCTAGCTTTGGCTTGCTGAAAGTGCACCCCAGGACCAACACCCAAGACCATGATCCGTTTCCAGGCTGCTCAATGCAAGAGCACTTGGCCCTGATCAATTGACTCAGCCCTCCGCAGGGGCTCTGAAGCAGACCACTTGGGGCAACCGCTGGTTATGGCAGTTCCTTCCATTCCCCCACTGCTTCCTTGCCCTGGGGGCAGATTGGCCAAACTGCTTTTCCTCCCCCAAATTAAGTTTCAAAGTTTCACTTTCACTGATCATGTCTAATCCTGGTTTGCTAGATGTGAATATCCCTTCAGGTGTACTAGATCTTCTCTGAAGTAGATTCGTGCTGCAACTTTGGAGGCTCGGCTCCTCTGCATCACCCTGGGGCCTGGCCTGGCTGTGTTTTGGTTTTGGACTGGGCTGGTCTCTGCTCCTGGCCTGCAGACCTGCTGGATGAGCCCCTCCTGCCAAGCTGCCTCTCTCCAATCCCTGTTTTCCATGCCTTGGTAGATGTGCAGCTGCTGGAGGTGTGGTAGATCTTCTCTCTTGTCGACTGGCTGTGGCTCAGCTCCTCCCGACCATCCTGGGGCCTGGTCTGGCTGCGTTTCTGTTTCAGGCTGGGCTGGTCTCGGGTCCCAGCCTGCCGCGCTGAGCCCCTGCTGCCGAGCTGCCTTCAGCGAGAGATGTGTTTTTTGTATTTTGTGAGTCTGAGGGTCCTCGAATTTGTCTGGGGTCATATTTTATGGTTATTTAGGGTGGTTCTGTGGGAGCTGTGGAACCTTGCTGCTTCTATGCCACCATCTTGTCTCCACCTGTGCTACAAGGTCTTTATCCCAAAGTTCAGTAAATTGAGGCCCTGCTCTCTGCTCTTACCAACCTGTAGAATGGGGCTGCTGGTACATGGATCCCTCAGCCTTATAGACAACATCTACATTTCCTTCTCTGTGTGATTATCTGGGCTGTGATCTCTCCCATGGTAGGATCCTCGTATTTTCCTTGTTTTGCTCTCTCCACAGAGCCCCTGCATGAGCACTGAACATGCTCCAAGATTTGGCTATGTAGAGAGGCACCTCTAGTTAACTTGTGCTTATATCCAGGCCTTCTCCATATCAGATAAGTAACCCTGAGGAAGCCTGTGAATATGAGAGAAGCATGAGAGAAAGGGTTCAATAGGCTCCATAGGAATGCTGGTGCCTGATAAGGGCATAGGAGTTTCTCCTTGGTAGGAACTATCAGGTCCATTTTCTTTGATCCCCATTGATGAGATCAGTCAAGCCTGAGGACGTATTTGCTTCCCAAACCAGTCACTTCTTGGGTTAGGTGCCACAGTGGTTTCTTCAGGGGATGCCAGGTAGTGTCAGGTTAGAGAAGGCAATGGGTGGAGTTTAATCTTGTGGTGTCCTACTGCAGGCTGAAGGCACTACCCAAACTCACCATGTTCCTACCATTCTCTGGGCCCCTGTAGCTTAGGGTAATCTGTCTGAGCAGGGTGTCAGCTGGCAGCCTCTGTAAGTTCTCCATGTGGGAGTGGAAGAAGATGCTATGTAATAGTTTCACCTGCAGCAGTCCATCAATGATATATCCAATGGTACAGTCATCAGGAAGTCTGACCTTCTCAGAAGTGCTGATGAAGTTTCCTAGGCTGGCCCAAGGACTTTTTTGAAGGCAAAACCTCTCTCTGCTGATGCAGAATCCAGCTCCTCCTGTGGCAAACCAGAACTTGACTGTAGGTATGGTTCCACTTCCATGGGCTCTGTCAGCAGTATTAATAGGGTGGTCCAGTCTAGGTTGTACCACATAGTTATACTGACTTGGGGAGAAACCAGAGATCAGATGTAGGAACTCTTTGGAATTCACATAAGTGTCATCATCCACATGGCAGAACCATTTCTTTCCTGGCTTGATGAACTTATTTTATTCCACAGCTATCTTGCAGCAGAATACCTGGTGTGTGTGCATGGCAGAACAATTGATGTTGATGACATGATCTCCTGCTGGAAGTTGTAACTCTGGGTCTTTACCGTCTGTGAAGATGAAGTTCTGGGGCTGAGCCAGGAGCAGCTCCAGTGGAGACTTGTGATACTTCTCAGTGGTCTTCATAGCTATAAAGAAGTCCCTGGGCTCCAGCCTCTCAGGCATCCAGAGGTTGAGACAAATGCGCCCAGGAAATGGTGGAACACATCCTGCCAGGGATGGGTCATGCCACCCTCCTGGGGCCGTGAGGTGCTAGGCGGCTGCTAGGCTCAGGTAGTTGTTTGGCCCAGACCCCCCATGGAGCCTGGAAGTGGGGGAAGGGCAGCAGCATCAGCTAGAGAAAGGCTCCCAAGGCCATAGACAGCATTAAACAGTTTGCCAAGCCTCACACCAAAGCAGATTATCCTTCAGCCTTTGCCAGCTATGAGCCCTGCCATTGTGGCCTTTTCCACCCCACCCCATCCCATGACCCCAGGTGGCCAGGATTCCAGGCTTTAAGCATGGCCTCTAGATGGATGCCAAGCACTAAGGGGGCACATGGAAAAACACCTGGCCCCTCACTGCCTTGTTGTGCTCAGTTTCTCCTCAGTTTTAGGCCCTAGACATGGCATGTCCCTCCCTCCCACACCCCCTCAGCTTGGAGAGGGAGACGTTAGGGAAACTGAGGTGCCAGTGGGCAGCATTGGGGCTGCAGTGGCAACTTTGGAAGCTTTAGGGGCATCCCCTGCCACCCCATGGCCAAGCTGGCTTTACTTCCCCCAGGTCTTCTTTTTAATTATGGCTTTCAGATTATTCAATGATTCTGACATTATCTCTCATGGATCTGTTTTCTAAGTCAGTTGCTTTTCCTATGCAATATTTAACTTTTTCTTCTATTTTTGTCATTCTTTAGATTTTTTTTGATTGATTCTTGATGTCTCATAAATTCTTTGGCTTTCACTTATTCAATTCTAACTTTTGAGGAATTATATTCCTCTGTTAGCTTTTGAACATCCTTTTCCATTTGGTCAGTTGTATTTTAGAGGGAGCTGCTTTCATCAGTAGATTTTTGTAACATTTTTTCCATTTGTTCAATTTTACATTTTAAGCACTGTTTTTTTTTCCAAGCTGTTGTTGCTTTTTTCATAATTCTCTTGTATCACTCTCATTTCTTTTCCCAGTTTTTCTTTTACCTCTCTTATAAAATTTTAAAACTCCTTTTTTAAAACTCTTCCATGGGTTCTTCTGAGTTTGAAGTCACTTCTCAATTTTTTTTTCCTTTGGGACTTTGTTTTTAGGTGTTTTAACATTGTTTTTCTTTTCTGAGTTTGTGTCTTGATCTTTCCTGTCACCATGATAACTTTCTATGATGAGATATTTGTTATGTTCTCTACTGCTCATCTTTTTAAACTTCCTCATTTATTTTAAATTTGAGCTCTGTTCCCAGGGTAGAAGTGACATTTTCTAAGGCTTTTTGTGCCAGGGTACAACAGGAAGCACCTTTGCATACCCAGGAAGGCTGTTATCAAATATTCTTTGATCTGTTTCTTTTTCTAAAGTAAAGCAATTCAAAATAGGGTTAACAATCTTACTTTAATTAAACATACATACATATATATATATACACATACACATACATACACACACACATTTACATATACATACACATACATACATACATATATTGCTTAATTACAAATTAACAAAATGTGTGGCTCTTCCTGAAAGCGAATGCTCCCCTAAGCAAGCTTACTTAATTGTTCTCCAAGTGAGGCAAGGAAGATCTTCAAATTCCCCTACCATTACACAGGGGCTGCAGTTTCTGCCTATTACCCTTGTGCTGCACTGATGTTGCTATTTGGGTTATTGCAGTCCATCATGTCTAGAGCTGCACTGAGGCTATGGGATAGGGGATTGCTGATCCTGATGGAGATAGTAGGGTTCTGGCAGCTAACCTGGATGTGAGCCAGGGTCCTAGTGCTAGTGTCAGTGTGTGCTGAGACCAGTGGGATATTTCTGTATTACTCTAGGTTACACTGAAATACATGGCAGTTCTTGGACTTGGAATCTCCCCATTACCTTGGCTACACTGAGGGACATGGAGTTCTTGGTGTTGACAATTGTCTGGTCCACCACACTGGGGCCCAGGCCCTCTAGTTATTTTGCTGAGGTGGGCCTTGTTAACTTGCTGTGATGGTTCCTGTACTGAACTGTGCACCCCTTTTATTAGAATGAGAAACTTTTTCCTGTTGATCTTCCAAGTTTTTCATAGAAAAGATTATTTCACCTCATCTTTTTGCTGGTCCTGCTGTTCTATGATTTGTTTTGGAGTTCTATGTTACGAAGTTTTTTGGAGATGAATTTCAGAGAGTTATGGTGATTTACTGCTTAGTGAACCATCTTGGCTCCAAGAAGTCTGGCTTGTATGTTTTGAGGGAGCAGATTCATACAGAACTGGATAGACTGAAAGACTGACAGAGTTTGTAATTTGTTCTAAAATGTTCTGCACATTTTTTTTTCTGAATAAAGCACCATAGTCTAGAGGTCTACAGAGGTTTAGGTACGAAGAAGACTCTTCATCATTCTGAAGTTTTTTATTCTTGTTCTTATTTAATAGTTTTACTGCCATGTTTACCTCTCAACTACAGAAGCCTATGAAGCTGGGGTATCTTGTTTCTTAAAAAGACTATTCCTGAGGCGAAAGTAAGACACAGTTATTCTGTCTGAAGCCAAGAGACTGCCTTTAGTTTTGCAACTGATTTTCCTTGGGAAAGTTTGGAATTTTCTTCCCCATTTGTGTTTGTGACAGCCAAGGCTAAAGAAACTAATGTCCCCAAAGCAAAGATTTTTGTTTTTCATTGTCTGATTTCAAAGTGTCCCCCTGAGGGAAGAAGTTTGTGCCATAAGATTCTATTCATTTAAAAACCTTTGTGTTTGGAGTTCCCATGAGAGAGTAGACATTCCTTTCAGATCATTTTCCAATATCCTTAGAAAAGTACCACAGTGGAAGTACTAAAAAAGAAAAGAAAATAATTGACATCCTAGAGATTTATCCAATGCTTTTTGCTTTCTCTCCATTAATACATTTATTTATAGTATATACATTTTGCAGTAAAACTCCATAATCCTTTGATATTCTGATACTAACAACATTAAACAGAAGTAAGACTTTATCTAATGTATTGAATGGCAATAAAAATGTATCCTGAAATGAAAATTCTACAGATGGAAAGAACAAAACCATAGTTCTTTCTGTGAAATATCTTGGTGACCTTCTGAACAGAAGAGGACATTTTACAAAACCAATGGTATCCAACTGCAGTCCTTAGATTCTTTCACATCTATTCTAATTTATTCCACTTTCAACCACTGCTTACATTTGGCTATAGTATATTTAACATATTTCAAGCAATTATGATTTTAATTAAAGATATTTTATTAAAATTAAAATTTATTTATTAAAATAAAATGTATTAAAATTAAAATTTAAGATATTTAATTAAAAGAGCACAATTGGTATATATTCTCTTTTCAGTCATTTCACTTTGCTTTTTACCCTCTCTGCCTAACAGTACAACTTGGTACCTGCACGGATCTTATAGCATGAAAACAATTTTAAACTTTTCAGGTTTGGAATATGATATTCCAGAGGTCAAGGAGCTAGGATTAAAACCAAAAATCACCTACCCAAAAAACGGAGTATACTACTTCAGGGTTAAAATGGATATTCAATGAAATAGAAGACTTTCAAGCATTCCTGATGAAAAGACCAGAGCTGAATAGAAACTCTGACTTTCAAATCCAAGAATCAAGAGAAATATGGAAAGGTAAACAGTGAGAGAAATCATAAAGGACTTATTAAAGTTGAACTATTTACATTTCTACATGGAAAGATGATGTTTGTAACTCATGAAACTTTTCTCAGTAATAGGTTTTAGGGAAGTTGGAGAAATAGATGCACACACACACACACACACACACACACACACACACACTCAGAGGCCACAGGGTGAGTTGAATATGAAGGAATGATATCTAAAAAGTAAAACTAAGAGGTGAGAGAGGAATATATTGGGAGAAGGAGAAAGGAAGTATATAAAATGGGTTAAAATATCTCATGTAAAAGAGGCAAGAGAAAGGTTTTTAAATGGAGAGGAAGAAGAGGAAGGTAAGGGGGAATGATTGAACCTTAGTCTCATTGGATTTGACTTAATGAGGGAATAACATACACACTCAATTAGATGTCCCACTCTACAGGAAAGTATGGGGAAGGGGATAAGAAATGGGAAATGATAGAAGGGAGTACTGATTGGGAGAGAGGTTAGTCAGAAGCAAACACTTTTGAAAAGGCATAGGGTCAAAGGAGAGAATAGAATAAATGGGGGTGGCATAGGATGGAGGGAAATATAGTCTTTCACAATATCATTATTATGGAAGTTTTTTTTGCATAATGACACATATATAACATCTATAGAATTTATTGCCATCTCAGTGAGAGTGGATGGGGAGGGAAAAAGGGAGAGAATTTGGAACCCAATATCTAAAAAAATAATAAAAATTGTTTTTACATGCAACTGAGAAATAATATGTACAGGCAATGGAGTATAGAAATCTCTCTTGCCCTACAAGAAAGTGAGGGGGAAGAGAATAGAAAGCAGGGCTGATAGAGGGGCCCCCCATATTGAGGAATGCCGACCATCTTGAGGTAGGAGGAGGAGAGAGACAAAGAAACAATTTGGAACTTAAAATCATGTGGAAATAAATGTTCAAGACTAAAATAAGTAAATTAATAAAAAGAAAGAAAATAATATTAAACTTTTCTCTTTACTAAATCCCAGTAGAAGGAAGTTAAAATACCCCAAAATTTCTTTGCTTAGGTTTTCTATGTCTGATATTTCCTGAGCCCACTTTTGGTAGTTTTGGTATTTGGACACCTCTACAATATGGTGTTTTGTTCAGAAAAAAATAAATGTGCAGAGCAATTTTAGAAAAAAGGATAAACTGTCAAGTGTGAGTAATTTTCACTACTTGCAAAATATTTCCAGAGGCATGACCTTGCTTGTAGAAATTTATATGAAAATTAATGATTAGACAATGCTTTGCAAATTTAAATTAGGTAACATTATCTATGCCTTGATATTTGAACAATGAATAAATTTGGCCTTTTCTTAGTACACAAGAAAATGGGAAACTGTTGGCTCTACTCCTGAGTCTCCCTATGCTCTCTACCATTGCTAGAAGTCTCCTCTTTCTCTGGAAGTTCATTCCACATCTGAATTTATCACATTGGGAGTACATTGGCACCTGGCTCTGTTTGACTGATTCCTCATAGAACCTACATATTAAGGAAAATTCCTGGGTCAGCCAGGCTTTACTTTTTTTTTTTTTTCTTGGCTCTAATTTTAACTGGCTAGATTTTTTTTCCATATCCTTTCCCCAACTCTTTTTAGCTTACTTTTATGTGCTGTCTTACATTATTAGAAATGTAAGCTCCCTGAGGAGAGTACAGAACTCAGAATACTACCTGTACCAAAGTAAAATTTTAATAAATTCTTATTGACTTTACGTGTTAATTTCTTCCACTATTGTAATTTCAGAAAATAATGGTTTTTACAGTTATTTTGTAATTACATGTTAGATATTTATTATTAATATTAAAATATTTCTGGTATTTTAGTACTCCTGGGGATATTGATGTTGTCATTTTTCTCCCCCAAATCATATTTTTAATGACTAAGTCTATACCATCAACAGTAACAAAGTAAAAGTGAAAATCCAGTTATTCAGATTTATGTCTGAATTGAATTGAACAAACTGATTTTCTTCTGTCACAAATGCATACACATAGATACACACATATGAAAATAAAATTAACAGAAATAATTCACATTACATAAATAAGCTATCTTTGGTTTATATTATAATGTGAATATTGCCAACTACAATATAAGGAGGAAAGAAATTTGACACCCTTTCCCCCCAGGAAAAGCCCATTCTGAAGTGTATAAAGTGCTAATATAATAAGGTATTTTAAAATCACTTTAAAGTCTAGTAAGTCATTTTTCTTTTTTTATTTCTTTTTAATTAATAATTTTATTTATTTTCTTGTTTACATCATTCACTTCCATGAGATTTTGAGTTACAAATTTTCTCCCTGTGTTCCCAAAACAGCCATCCCAGTGTAAAGCCCCTCCCCCAATCTGCTCTCTCTTATATCCTCTTCCAATGCCCCTGTAACTTTTTGGTACGGCAGGGTCGGTCTCCTTACCCCAGTACCTGTATATTGCATGTAGTTAATAATAATAATAATAATATATATATATATATATATATATATTAACATTTTATTGTAGAATTTAAAATTCTAGATTCTTTCAGTTTCTCCCTCATCACCCACCCCCACTGGAAGGACAAGCAATTCAATGAAGACTATACATGTGTAATTGTGCAGGACATCTCCACAGTGGAGATGAGAGGTAAGATGATGGAGGGGCAGGCCAGGAGGGATGGGGGAGGGTTGCTGGAGGCACACACTTCTGGAAAGGGACAGGAACAGGGTAGAGAATAGAACAAGGGAGATGGGGGTGGAATAGGAAGGAGGTACATATAATCAGTCTTTCACAATATACCCCCTACTCTCCTGTGTGGCAAGATACCCAGTTTAGAGTTTATATCACTCCTTCCCTAAGCCAAATTTAATGAGAGTAAAGTTGTCCCTTTCCCTTCTGCCTTCCTGTTCTCTTCCGTTGTAACCGTTATCCTTTTCCTCTTCTACATGTGATGATTAACCCCATTTTGTCTCTCCCTGTCTCCTCTCATTCTAATCCTCTCCCACCTCAGAATTTCACCTTTTACAGTATCATCCCTTCCTATTCAATTGATCCTGTGCCCTCTATGAACTCATATACACACATACTTAGATATGTATTCATATGCATATATATCTTCCTATAAAGACATATGTGTAGGTATACATACACATACATTTATATTCCTTTAACCTGTCTTCATGCTGAGAAAAGTTTTATAAGTTACTGTTACTGTTTTTCCATAATGGCATGTAAATGGTTCAACTTTGATAAGTTCTTTATGATTTCTTTTCCATGTTAACCTTCTCTTGCTTCTTGTATTTTACTGTCAAACTTTCTTTTCAGTTCTGCTTTTTTTTCATCAAGAATGTCTGAAAGTCCTCCAACTCCCTGAATAACCATATTTCCCCTGGAACATTGTACTCAATTTTGCTGAGTAGGTGATTCTTGGTTTTAATCCTACCTCCCTTGATCTCCAGTATATCACATTCCAGGCGCTTCAGTCACTCAATGTAGAAGCTTCATTTACTCCACTCTAATTCTAAAGGAATTATTCTCTCCAAAATGCTTTTGAGATTCTTTTTCCATCTGGCAAATTTGACTTTTTAAAGTATTCTTCTCCTCTTTGGCTTTTTGGGCTTTTTTGCAATTTGAGTTAATCTGTTCTTTAAGGTGTTATTTTCTTAAGTCAGTTTGTTGACTCTTTTTTCACAATTTTCTTGCATCATCATAATTTCTCTTCCCAATTTTTCCTCTACTTCTCTTACTTGGTTTTCAAAGTGCTTTTTAAACTCATCTATGGTGTGTAGACAATCTTCATGTTTCTTGGAAGCATTTGGTGTAGGAGTTCTGACTGTGTTGTCTTCCTCCCATTGGCTGCTTTGATCCTTTTTGTACCCCCTAAAGGATTCTAGAGTTTGCTTACTGTTCTTACTTTACTGTTCATATTGGCCATTTAATTAATTGCTTGATTTTTTAGCTCTTCGGAACTCGGCTTGCAGGGGGGAAAGCTCTGTCCCAAATTGCTGGGGTTTTCACAGCTGTTGGAGCTATTAGAGGGGTTCTGCATCCCCCACCAACTTGGGCTCACTGAAAACACACCCCAGGACCACCACCCAAGACCATGATCCACTTCCAGGCCACTCAACTCAAGAGCACTTGGACTCTTAACAATTTCTTAGACCCCCCTGTAGTCTGCAGACTGGGAGCTCTGCAGCAGCTGAGTGGAGGAAGCTGCCATTTCTGCTGCTACTGCCTCTTCCACTGCTTCCTTGCCCTGGGGGAAGTTTGGCCTGACAGCTTTTCTACCCCAATTTTAGCTGAATTCCATTGACCTTTTTCTTAGTCCTTATTTCTCGTGGCTTGATAAATCTGGAAACTGCCACAGCTGCCATGATCCACTCTCCTGAAGACTCCAGCTGTGGCTCCTCCTGAACATCCTTGTGCCAGTCCACAGTTTCAGGCTTTGTTGGTTTCAGCTCCAAGCCTGCTGCAATGATACCCACCTGCCTAGCTGCCTTCAGCAAAAGATGTGTTTTCTGTATTTTTCTGAGTTTTGGAGCCCTAAAATTTGTTTAGAGTCATATTTTATGGGTGGCTATGTGGGAGATGCAAAACTTTACTGCTTCTGTGCCACCAGATTGGCTTACCTCTGGGCAGTAAGTAACTTTTCTTAATCATCCCAAATAAATGGTACAAGTATTAGTGCAACAACTTTACATAAAAAGCCTGAAAAAGTAAAGAAAATGAAAGTTACTTACCTATAGTCACAAATTAGAAGTAGACACCTGATTTGAACCTAGGTCTTATTCATAATAGGGTACTTTTCTTATGACATAACTGACATATTATTGATGTCCCAAAGTAAGCAAAAACAAACTCATTTTCCCAGAATTTTTCACCTTGATTCCTTCCTCTATAAGTATTTGTTTGGAAAGAAAGAACTACTGAATTCCTTGACCTGAAATTAAATTATATATGCTATCAGTGTCTGGATTCTCCACATCAAGAAATCTTTAGAAAGGATACTTATAAATGCTTATTATTATGTTTTAACTGCTTCCAGTTTCAAAAATTTGATTTATTACTCATTCATAATTGTCCCATAATCCACGTACTCTATGGGTGAAATGAAGTGTTGAAGCTTTTATTTGGGTAATTTAGGAAATATTGCTTTGTATTAATTTCTAGAATAGTCCTACATAAAGGAAAAAACCCTTCATGATTTTCAGCTAGCCAGGAACAGAAACATTTAGTATTTGATATTTTTCTTCTTCATTTAGTAGTTGATATATTCTTCAATATCACTCCAAGTTTTTAAACATAGTTCAGGAAAAAAACAATGTGTCTCCTTGGCAATTTGAAATAGTGAAGTGCACAAATCCTATGTCTTAAAGGAACAGAGGGACAAGGCTTTGAAGATAAGAGAGGATACATTTTAACTTCACTTGTGGAATGGCTATCACAAAGGAACAGAAACTGGAGATGGAGTGTGATATATGAGGAGAACAAAGAATTCCAAAATTCAGATTGATTAGATCCCAGAGTATAAGAAGGAAAGTAATGCCCACAGAAACAGGAAATACAGGTTGGGACCATGTTTTAGGGCTTTAAAAGCTAAACACGAATTAATGTATATATATTTAATTTTTTACTTTTTAATAAACTTTTGTTTGTTTTTTGGTTTACATCATTGATTTTCACAAGATTTTGGGTTACAAATTTTCTCCTCATCTTTCCCCTACCCACCACCCCCAAATAATGATCCCACTATATGTCTCCTCCCCAATCTGCTCTCTCCTATGTCCTCCCCCATCACCCATCTGACTTTCTGGTAGAGTCAGATGGATCTCCCTATTCCAGTGCCTGTATATCTTATTTCCCAGTTGCATGTAAATAATGATGATAATAATAATAATAATAATAATAAGAAGAAGAAGAAGAAGAAGAAGAAATATATTTATTATTTTATTTTAGACCTTTAAATTCTAGATTACTAACATTCCTCCTTTGTCACCCACCCCTACTGGAGAGACAGGCAATTCAATACAGGCTATATATGTGTACATGTGTAGTTGTGCAGCATGTCTAAACAATGAGCATATTGTTTAACACTGACTATATTTCCTTCCTTTCTTTCCCACTTTCCACTTTGTTCTATTCTCTATTTTGTACCTGTCTCTATACAGAAGTGTGTGCTTCTAACAACCTCCCCCCCCAACCTGCCCTTGCTACCATCATCTCCCCTCTCATCCCCTTTCCTCCCTACTCTCCTGTGGGGCAACATAACCAATTTAGAGCATATGTCATTCCCTCCTTAAGCAAAATTCAATGAGAGTAAGTTTGACCCATTACCTTTTGCCTTCCTGTTCTTCCCCTCCATTGTGAAGAGTTATCCCTTGCCTTTTCTATATGAGATGATTAACCCCATTCTGTATCTTCCTGTCTCCTCTCATTCTATTCCTCTCCCACCTCTTAATTTATCCTTAATTTATTCTTTTCTTGATCATGGCTTTCAGGTAGTCCAATCATTTTTAAATCATCTCCCCTGGTTCTATTTTCCAGGTCAGTGGTTTTTTCAGTGACATAGTTCATATTGCCTTCTATTTTTTTCATTTATTTGGATCTGTTTAATAATATCTTGATTTCTCATAAAGTCATTTGCTTCCATTTACTCCACTCTAATTCTGAAGGATTCTTTTTCCATCTGTCAAATTCAACTTTTTAAAGCATTCTTCTCTTCATTGGGTTTTTGGGCCTGTTTTGCCATTTGAGGTATTTTGTTCTTTAAGATGTTATTTTCTTTAGTCAGGTTATTGACTCTCTTATCATGATTTTCTTGCATCATTTTCAGTTTTCTGCTCAACTTTTCCTCCACTTCTCTTATGTGGTTTTCAAATTCCTTTTTAAGCTCCTCTATGGCCTCTATCCAGTTTGCAGTTTTCTTGGAAGCATTTTGTGTGGGAGTTCTGACTATGTTGTCTTCCTCCTGTTCCATGCTTTGGTCCTTTTTGTCCCCAAAAAAAGGAATCTAAAGTTTGATTGATGGGCTTGCTTTGCTTCCTTTGCTTGCTCATGTTGCCAGTCAATTACTTGGCTTTTGGGCACAGTTGTAAAACTCAGCTTTCAGAGGGGAGAGTGCTCTCTCAAATAGCTAATGTTTTTGTAGCTGCTGGAGCTGTTAGGATGCCGCCATTTTTCTGCCCCCACCAGCTTTGGCTCACTGAAAACACACCTCAGGATTACCACCTAAGACCATGATCCCATCCAGGCAGCTCTAGGCAAGAGAAATTAGCCTCAGAATGATCACTTGGGCCCTCTGCAATCTGTAGGCTGGGAGCTTCTGAAGTAGACACTTGGAGGAAGTTGCAGGGCTGCCACTTCAGACTGCTGCTAGCTCTGGAGGCATTTTGGCAGGACCATCTTCCCCAAATTTAGCTGAATTCCATTGACTTTTTCACTTTGTCCTTGGCTCCCATGGGTTGGTGGTTCTGGAAATCACCACAGCTTGCTGATGATCCACTCTCCTGAATGCTACAGCTGCAGCTTCTTCTAGACACTCTAGGGCTGAAACCACATGGGGCTGGGATCTGCTTCCAGTGTGCTGCTATGAACCCCTGCTGGGATGCCTTCAATGGGAGCTTTGTTATTCCATCATTTTTGTGGAGTCTGGATGTCTAAAATCTGTTTAGAGCAGTATTTTATAGGTATTTGAGGTGGTATTGTGGGGAGCTCTCTGAGTTCTAGTGTTTCTATGCCACCATCTTGACTCTGACCCCCCTTCAATAATTAATATATATCTTAAAGATTATAAAATGTCACTAGGGAAATCATTTGCACATATCTGTACTTAATAAAAATACTTGGGCACCAATGTAGCCAACTTGAGTGGGAAGATACTTGAGTCAAGGAGACTAGAAGGATGCTGCAATAATTTATGTTAGAAGTGATGAGGGCCTGAAGTAAGGTGATACATACATAGCTAAAGAGGGTTGAATGTAATAGATAGAATGGAGATAGAAAAAAAACAATATGTGACAAATGATTAGATACATGGTATGAGGTAAAGTAAATAGTCAAGATAATACCACACCAATGTTGAGTCTGGAAGACTGACAGGTTGGTGGTGCATTTGAAACAGTGAAATTTTGAGGAGGAGAAAGTTGTTTTTGTATATTTCTATGTTTTTTGGTGAGGAAGAAAATAAATTCCATTTAGGCATTTTTTGGAGGTGGGAAGACAGGGCAATTGGGGGTAAGAGACTTGCCCAAGGTCACACAGCAGGTAAATGTTAAGTGTCTGAGGAGGGATTTTAACTTAGGTCCTCCTGACTCCAAGCCAGTGCTCTACTCACTGTGCCACCGAACTGCCCTATGGTTAATTAATTTTAAGATATCCTCTGGATATTTATTGTATTAGGCAACTAGAAATTTAGGATTGACGCAAAATAGAGAAACTAGATATATTGATTTGTGCATCAACTAGGTAGCAATGATAGGCCCATGAGAGCTAACATGCTCACCATATGATGATACAGTAAGAGAAGAGGAAATTATCTAGGAGAGAGCCTTGGGAAATATGTACTATTGGGGGGAGTGATATTTCTAATGAACCAGCAAACAGAGACTGAGAAGCAATGATGGGACAACTAGGAGAGAAATTAGGAAAAAGTAGGGTTACAAAAACCTGGGAAGGCAAATATCTAGTAGAGAAATATGATAAATAGTATAAAAGTTGACACAAGGGTCAATAAGGAAAGAGATTGAAAAAAATGCCATGAAAGTTGGAAACTAAGAGACTGATGATTTTAGAGAAGAAAATTTTCAGTTGAATAGTGAGGTCAGAATCCACATTGCAAATAAATGGTTGAGGAGTAGGTGAAAGGAGAGGGAGTGAAGGCATGTGGTATAATTAGGTTTCTTAAGATATTTCATTGTGATGGGGAGGTGGAGAGCAGCATGTAAAGATTTTTTTGTTTTGTTTTGTTGTTAAAGAGATAGACACAGGTATATTTATAGGCTGTAGAAAAGTTTCTAGTCAATTACCAACTGATATGGAGAAACTGATGATTAATAAGAGAGAGACTGAATGATAGACAGAGATGGACAGAGGCAGAAAGGCATAGGTCAAAGAGGAGAGGTAAGTAGACAGAGACAAATGACATAAATAAAAAAAGAAACAATGCTGATTATAGTAGGAGATTTGTTAGAAAAAATACAGGAGAGCATGAAATCAAATGAACATATTCATGGGTTGATCTTGGCAAGCAGAAGGACCACATCTTTATTAGAGACTCAGAGAAAGGAGGAGAAAGTGGGAAATTATGTCAAAGAAATTAGAGGTTAAGAAAATATAAGAATATCATGACACAGGCTCTCAATTGCTTGAATAAAATTAGAGGAATGATTCCCATTTAAGAAAGAGAAGAAGTTATGGGTGGGTTTTGGAAGGAAGATAAAATTTGAAGTATTTTCTGGGTGGGAGTAAGAGAGTAAATCAACTAGAGAAGAATAAAATAACTGCTTTACTATACTAAGGGTCTTGAGATTGAAAAAAAAATTCAAGAATCTGTAAGGCATCTAGTAAGCATGGTTGTGAGACTTCCTCTAGAGGACTTCAAATACTTAAAGAAGGAAAAGAGGAAGCAGATACTAAGAATATGGTAATTTAGCAACAGAAGTGTAGTGACAGGCAATAAAGGCAAGGGATTCAACATCAAAAGACAGCTTAGAGTTTAAATGTTTAACTGGGGTTGATGTTGAAGAAAAAGGTGAAGTCAGAGTGGGTAGGAATTGTGGTCTAAAGAAAATACTGAGTATATGAATTGTGAAGGACATAGTATCCTCTGCAATACGGCTTCTGACGTAAACATTCCACTTTAATCATTCAGCTTAAAGCTCTGTCTCCAAAGTTAGCAGAGATATTTTAACTGCTAAATGTAATTGTGTTTAGATAATCTTTCTTCTTGTTTTTATAGACTTTGAAACTGCCAGTCACCAATTCTTCTAGAGACTCTTTTCTTTAAAGGTTTCTAAAACTTTACACTCTCCACATTCCTTCTCTACTTCTTGAACTTCTCTTTTGTTGGATCTTCATCCAGTCTAATAAATCCTGTGCTCAAATACCCGTCCCCCCAAGTCTTGGTTCTGGAATCTCTTCTATTTTCCCTGGAATCAATTATTATTTTTATGGAGGTGGTGATTAGTGCTTATTGATTGATTTGCATATTTAGTTGCATATTGCCTCTTCTGTTATAATATGAGGTTCTTACTGGGAGGAAACTTGTTTTTTCTTTGTCTTTGCATTGCTAGTTCCCAGACCATTTCCAGGAAAATAAGTGGTTAATCAGTATTTGTTGATTGAGTGATTGAGAGGTGATGTTTTTATTACTGCTATCAGGTGAAAGTAGATACTTTAGTAGACAACTGCATTTGTGGGAAGTACAAGGCTATATAAGGAGATCTTATTATCTAATTGATTTATTTCTAATATATGTCTATACCTCTACGTGAAACAAAAGGACCATATGTTCTTTTCCACAATAGAGTACATAAAACAAAAGTCAAAAGGAACAGAATAAGTGGAAATGTTTATTGAGGCTAAATGATGTTATGAGAAGATTCATGAATTAAAGTAGAGCATAATTTTGAACATGTAAATAAAGAATAACAGGAATATCAAATATTCTATAGATAAGTCAGTCACGAGAAGACATTAAACAGGCCAGAAAATAAATGATAAATAACCCAGGTGATATAGCAATGGTAAGTGACTTCAATTATTCAGAACTTTCTTGGAGTTCTGTCATGTAACAGCTGATGAATAAGTATTTATTTTTAAAATATAGAAGATTGTAATGGTAATGGAATTTGGAGATGCCCCTGCATTGGCTTTTTTTTTCCTGGGTTGAGTGTCTAAACCCAGAACTTGTGAATCACACAGAGCACTGAACTGGGGGGAGCCATGAATTAGGAGAGAGGCCAAAGCCAAGAGAAGGCCAGAAGGACTTTTGGGAAAGCAGTTTCCAGTATCATGGAGCCTGAATTCCTGAGAGAAAGGCTTCTGAGGTCCTGTTGGACCTGCCTAGGATTTTTGAGAACTGCCACCCAGAGCTGCCAAGAACTGAGGAGGCATGGCTGTGATGCTGGTGTTTTGTTTGTCTGTTTTGACATTGTTTTGCCAGATTCACCTGCTGGTGAAGGAGAGTCCTGCTGTTGTAGAGGTCCTGGAACCTTGCGGTTGGTTAAGAAGCCCTGAAGGAGGATTTTCTTGTGGTATATTTACAGAAATCCTGGAAGAGGGCCTTGCTGATGTTTTCAGGGATTCTGTGACTGTTCTGCAGGCAGAAAGTGACTGGATTAGGACACTGGCTATGGCTTTGTCTCCCCAGGAACTGAGATTGCTCAGGGCTTGCCTCCAGTGAAGATGAAAAATGGGCTTTTCCTTAGGTTTTCAATGCTGAGATGATATCTTAAACTTCTTGTAACTTAAGGGTGGATGGCCTTTTGTGCTCTCCTTCCCCTTTTGAGAAAGTGCCTGGTGTTAATGGATGGTATTGTAATTACTTTGCTTCCAGGGGTGGGAAACCTTTGACCTTTTTGTGCTCTGTGATTGACTAAATAAATGTACTTTGTTTATGATTGGAAGCTTTTCTCCATTTGAGAAGAGACTAAATGAATGTACTGCCCTGGAGTGGGCTACTTCGACTACTGATCCAGGGGAGGGATACCTTGGACCTCTGTACTTTGCAATTGGATTGAGAACTTACTTGCTAAATGAACGAGTTACACTGTATTTTGATTTTCTCTTTTCTGTAAATGTTTTGCTGAATAAATGCGGTTTGCTATGCTGGTAAACTGAACGTTGGAAGTTCCCTTTTACTTGGCATTACAAAGATCTAATCAGTCAAATAACCCTTGTGAATTCTGTTGTGACCAATAGAAAGAGATACATTTGAAATAGAAACAATGGGAACTTTGGAGGAAAGTGGCCAATCTATCTAAAAATTTCTGATATGTTTCAAAAACTGGATGTGGTGACATATATCAAAGGTTTCAGACAAAAGATAGGATAGTCATTATAATACACATTCACAATTTGATATCATTTAAACAAATAAAATGTACTTTTTGTTAAATCTATTAAAATGTGTAGCATAGTATTATTCTTCTGACTTTAAAGATGAGAACATTGAGGCAAGGGATATTAAAAAGTTGAAGATGTTCATATTTCACTGACAGTATTAGTGCAATCCTGGACCTTAACCTCATTTCCTTTATCCATATATATCTGTATTATCTCATGGACCAGGAGTAAATAAAAAGTTGAAAGAATAAATATTTGTTGTTTTATTAGTGCGTAATTTATTATAGCTGGTTTATTTCTTTCCTAATTTCTCTTAGTCCCTGTATAACATGGGAAAGCAAGGAAGAGGTATGGATTTGCAAAAATAATAAAAAGTAAATTTTCAACAAATCTTATTATTTCAATAAAAAACTTGACTAAGCTAAAAGTTTGTGATGTTTATTTATTTATTCATCTATCTATCTGTCTATCTGTCCACCTGTCCATCTGTCCATCTGTCCCTCTGTCTCTCTGTCAGTCTGTCTGTCTGTGTCTATCTATCTATAGTTTTCATTTTTTAATG
Organism: Pseudocheirus occidentalis; assembly: GCA_028646575.1. Classification (NCBI taxonomy): domain Eukaryota; kingdom Metazoa; phylum Chordata; class Mammalia; order Diprotodontia; family Pseudocheiridae; genus Pseudocheirus; species Pseudocheirus occidentalis. The sequence continues at coordinate 164,918,954 of CM053594.1, read as the reverse complement.
TAATAAATTTTTTTTGTTTTCTTGTTTACATTGCTCATTTTCATGAGATTTTTGAGTTACAAATTTTCAACCCATCTTTCCCCTACTCCACCCCCACCCCCAAAACAGCAATCCTACTGTGGAGCACCTCCCCTGGTCTGCTCTCTAACTTTCTAGTAGGACAGGGAGGGTCTCCCTATCCCAGCCCCTGTAAATCTTGATTCCTATTTGCATATATTGCAGAGCTTTATATTCTAGATTCTTTCGGTTCCTCCCTTGTGATCCACCCCCGCTGGACGGACAACCAATTAAATACAGGCTATGGATGTGTGATTATACAGGACATCTTCATAGTGGACATATTGTGACAGTGATCATGTGTCCCTCCTTCTTATCCCTCCCCCCCTTGTTCTGTTCTCTCCCTTGTCCCTTTATTGAAGTATGAGCATCCAGCATCCCTGCCCTCCCCTTCGTCATCACCCCTCTCATACCCACACCCCCTACTCTTGTGTGGTATTATGCCCATTTTGGAGTTTATGCCATTTCTTTCTTAAGCCAGATTGGATGAGAGTAAATGAAAGTAACGTTGTAACAGTTATCATTTGCCTCTTCTATATGGGATGATTAGCCCCATTTTGCCTCTCCCGGTCTCTTCTCATTCTAGTCCTCTCCCACCTCAGAATTTGCCTTGTAAAGTATCATCCCTTCATATTCAATTGATCCTATGCCCTCCATAAACCCATATATGCAAATGCTAAGATATGTATTCATAATCATATATAGCCTCCTATATAGACATATGTGTGAGTATACGTGTATAGCCATTTGTATTCCCTTCACCTTTCCCTATACTAAGAAAAGTTTCATAAGTTACTATTATGATCTTTTCCATATTGGCATGTAAATAATTCAAATTTGATAAGTTCCTTATGACTTCTTTCCCATGTTTACCTTCTCATGCTTCTTGTGTTTGATTGTCAAATTTTCTTTTCACTTCTGGTTTTTTCAGCAAGAATGCTTGGAAGTCCTCCACCTCATTGAATGACCA
>CM053594.1:164901999-164917427 GCA_028646575.1 Pseudocheirus occidentalis | reverse complement strand
TATATACATATATATATACATACATATATATCTATGCATGGATGTATGTATAATTATTATTATTAACTACATGCAACTGGGAAATGAGATGTGCAGGGACTGGGGTAGGGAGACCCTCCCTGCCCTACCAGAAAGCTAGAGGGGCATTGGAGGAGGACCTAGAAGAGAGCAGATTGTGGGAGGGGCTTTGTGGTGGGATCACTGTTCTTGGGCTTGTGGGTGGGGGAAAGAAGGGGAGAAAATTTGTAACTCAAAACCTTGTGGAAATGAATGATGTAATCAAAAAAATAAATTAAAATTAAAAAAAAGAGATAAGGAAATTGCAGTCTGATAAAAGTTACCTTAGACAATGAAGCAATATCAATACTAAATGTATATGCACTAAGTGGTATAGCATCCCAAACCTTATAGGAGAAGTAAAGAGATTTACAGGAAGATATAGCAAAACTGTACTAGTGGGTGACTTGAACTGCTTGTAAAAAGAAGCACAGAAAAGGTTCACACCTTGTTTCAGCTACTGAATTAACGCCTTTTTTCAGTTGTAGCTTCTTTTGAGCCTTTTATAAAGTCTGTTAAGAAACAGAACATGTGAATACCACAACTTGTGAACCTCAGAACTCAGGAACTCCTGCAACAAGAAGGGGAGCAAATAATGACCATATATAAGGAGAGGCCCAGAGTCTTGTGGTGGCAGAGTCAAGAAGGAGAAAACTTTTTTCCAGCACTCTGTTTGTTCTGTCTCTGTTGATGTTTGTTTGTGATACTTTGTACAGAAGCCCTGGGACCTTACTGGAAGCTCTGAAAGAGAATTTTCTGGTTGTATGTTTACAGAAGACCTGGAGGAGAGTTTTGGAAGTCTTGGGCCTTACTGATGATTTGTGCTGACCTCTTTGACCTTGTTTGTGAGTATGTGTTGATTTCTATGGTGATGATTTGTGTTGAGCTATCAGACCTTTATTGTGGATCTGAGTTGATTTCACATGTAGATACAGAATTGATGATGGTGCCAGGAATGTGCATGAATATTATTATTGCTCTGTCAAGCTTTGTCTTCCCAGAAACAGGAACTATGAAGGACTTGAGGTGAATTGGACACTGTGAACTTCAATGTGGAATGGGAACTGGACAAAGAACTGGACAAGGAGCGGGACAAGGAACTGAGACATGCCTTCATTTGAACCCAGGTGACAGTTGGAGCTGGGACCATGGAATAGGAACCATGGGAGCTGAGAGCCAGCCTCAACTCAAGCTGAAAGAAGATTTTACTTGGATACTGTGTATTTATGGAGAAAATTATGATTTACTGTGACCTAGGGGTGGAGAACTTTTACTTTTGTGCTTTTGTTATTGAATTAAGGATTTTGTGATTGACTAAATGAATGTACTGTGTTTAAAATTATGTGACCTCTTTGGTGAAAACTATGTGGCCATTTTAGTGATAAGTTATTGAGTTGTGACATGATGAATGTTGTATTTTGATTTTCTGTGAATATTTTGCTCTGATATGTTATTGAATAAATTGAGAGTTCACTTTACTATGTAATCAGAACCTTTAAAGCTATTCACAGAAGCAGTACTCTGGGAAGCTGCTTGTGCATGGCTTTACACTGTCCCTTCTGTAAACTTGATAAATCCAACCAAAACACAAGCAAGAAAGAAACAAAAAAGTTGAATAGAGTATTAGAAAAGCTAGATATGACAGATCTTTGGGAAAAACTGAATGGAAACCAAGAGGAATATACCTTTTTTTCAGGATGATATGGCAGCTAAACAAAAATATCACCATGTGTTAAGGCATAAAAACCTCACAATCAAGTGTAAAAAAGTGGAAATATTAAATGTATTCTTTTCATATCATAATGCAATAAAATTTAGATTCAATGAAGTGCAATGGAAAGACAGACTAAAGAATAATTGGAAACTAAACAATAAAATCTTAAATAAAAAGTGGGTCAAAGAACAAATCAAAGAAAAAATCCATAATTTCATTAAAAAAATGACCACAATGAAGCAAAATACCAAAATTCACGGGATGTAGTCAAAACAATACAAAGGGGATATTTTATTTCTCTTAATTCTTACATCAACAAAATAGGAAAAAAATAGGTCAACAAATTGGACCACAAAACTAAAAAAAACTTAGGAAAAGCATTTCTTATGGAAAGACTGTAGCTGAGTAGAAAACCTGGAGTACTAGAAGAGAAGAAGAAAACAAAATATAGATTTTTTTTGTTATTATTTTTTTCAGTTATGACCAACTCATTGGGGACTTTCTTGGCAAAGATATTGGAATGGTTTGCCATTTGCTTTTCCAAGTTATTTGATAGATGAATAACTGAGGTAAACAGGGTTAAGTAATTTGTTTAGGGCCACACATTTAGTAAATGTCTAAAGCCAGATTTAAATTCAGTGAGATGAGTCTTCCTGACTTCAGCCAAGTGCTCTATTCATTGTGCTACCTTCTGACCATCAAAATATAGATATAAGTGAACAATTGTAAAAAGCTTTTAAAGATGAAATGTATTTATTATAATGAGGAAGAAGGGTGAAGATAAAACATCTACTAAGAATCATTTCGCCTTGGTATCAAAGTGGGAATCAAATAAGATGTCAGCTGGGTATGATTTTTGCTATAGTTTGATAATCTTAAAAAAATAAGGAAACAGAAGTGGGAAAGGGATATACAATGCATTGCTCTCTGTAGAAATAAAACTAAGTTATGTGACCCATAATGATTGATAAATTAATATTTGAGGTAATGGTCATGGAATTTAATAGATGAGGGAACAGACACAGAAAATCTGCTTGAAATATTATTTTGCTTCATTACCACATACAGTACATTTTTACTTATTTTTATAGCATATTTTTACTTATTTCTCTATCATTATGAGCATAAAAAACCATAGATTTATCAGACAGTAAATATATCATCTTAGGGGAAATAGACTGATTTAAACATTTCTGGAATTTTAGTGATAAAGAGGGGCATAAATCAATAAATTAGATTTTGTATCTTGTAATTACTTTGTAGTTTCACTTTTATTTATATATTGAACTGAACTAAAATAAAGTGTTTTTTTCTGAACTACTAGAACCCAAAGACCAATTACTAAGTAAGACAATTATAAAAACATTCAAACATTCCTATTTTGGCTGATATATACACACATTATATGTAAAGAATTATAGAATGGGGACTTCTGGGACCCAAGATGGTAGAGTAAGCAGCAAGTTGCTCCCACTTTACTTTACTAACCTTGAAAAAGCCAGAAGATATCACCCCAGGAAAAATGCTGAAACAGTGGAGCCAGAAGAAAGATGGGATGCAGCAGTCTTTTAGCTTATGAGGCTAGTGGGATTAAAAGGAAAGGCCCTTCTTGTTGTCACTGAAGGGAACCAGTACAGGATGGAAGATATCTAGACAAGAAAGCAGCAAGCCACATCTCAGCAAAATAGCAGGAGATTCTGAAACCCAGGGTGGAGGAATTGGCAAGTGCCAAAGTTGGACCCACATGTGCCTTCACACATCTAGGTGAACCAGCAGACACCAGTGTAGAGAACCACCACTTGCACTGTGGACAGTTGTCAAACAGAAGCTGAGCCTACTTGTGTGCTTACATAGCCCAAGGGGAGGAGGAGACCTCGCCCATACCTCACCTCACAAAATTCAATGTAATCAGGGGAAACATAGAAAGCCCTCACTTGGCCTCAGCACACACCAGTTCAGCACCAGACACTCAACAGAATCATACAGCTTCCAGCTGCTAGAACATGAGACCTTGTCATAAAAAGGACCCTAGCCACTAGAAGAAGGAGCATGGTACAGTGCTCCCTGTGTCCCAGAAGCAGAGATCCACTTTAAAAGCCAGGAAAAAAAGCAAACACAATGATAAAAACAAATTTAGAATAGCAAAGACTATAGATTCTTACTAAGGGGACAGGAAAGATCAAAACAGAAATTGAGAAGATAATATTACTGTCATTACGCCCCCACCTGAAAACTCAAAGGGCAAGATGAACTTTCTTGCCCAAAATCTTTCTTGTAGGAACTCAAGAAGGATTTTAAAAGTCAAATTATATACGTAAAAAAATCAACAATTCTTTCAAAAATACAATTGACAAAATTGAAAAAAAATATCAATGAAGAAAACAACTCTTTAAAAAGCAAAACTGGTGAAATGGAAAAGAATGTAGAAAACCTAACTGAAGAAAAAAATTTCCTTTAAAATCTGAACTGGGCAAGTGGAAACTAATGACTCTGTGAGGCATCAAGAATCAGTCAAACAAAATCAAAAGAATGAAAAAGAAGAAAACAATATACTTCACTGTAAAAAACAATTCACATGGAAAACAGATTGAGGAGAGATGATTGAAAAAATATCGGTCTACTGGAAAACCGTGATGAAAAAAGAAGCTGTACAAAATCTTTCATGAAACCATCAAGGAAAACTGCTCCAAGGTCCTAGAATCAGAGGGTAAAATAATCATCAAAAAATCCACCAATCACCTCCTAAATGAGATTCCAAATAGAAATCACCAAGGAATATTACTGACATATTCAAGAATTATCAGATCAAGCATGAATTACTGCAAGCAGCCAGAAAGAAATAATTCAAATATCTCAGAACTATGGTCAGGATCATACAGGACCTTGCAATCCCTACATTGAAAGATTGGAGGGCTTGAGTATGATATTCTGTAAGGCAAAGGAGGTTGGATTACAACCCAGGATCAATTATCCAGGAAAAAAATTAGCATAATCATTTAGGCAAGGAGATAGATAGTCAACGAAATAAGGGACTTTCAGACCTTCATGATGATAAGGTCAGAGTTCAATCGAAAATTTGATCTTCAAGTAAAAGATTCAAGAGAGGCATACAAAAGCAAACAGGAAAAAAGAAAAACACCTATTATTCAATAATGGCAAGGTGTCTGTTTCCCTATATTGGAGGATGATACTTGTTAATCTTGAGAATGGTGTATTTATTATGACATTTAAAAGGGATATACATAGACAGGGGGTGTGGGTATAAATTACTTGATGTGATGATAAAGACCTAATTAAGGGATGCAGAGGGATTGTAGTGGGAGAAGAGAAAAGGTAGAGGCAGAAAAGGGTAAAACACATTGCATGAAGAGGAACAAACTTTTATTATACAAGGGAGGAAAAAGGAGAGAGTTGAGCATTGCTAAGATTTACTGTCATAGAATTTGGTTCAAGGAGGGAATAATACACTCTGTTAAGTATAGATATCTAGCCTTACTGACAGTAGGAGGGGAAAAGAAAAAGAAAGGGGGGGTGGTTAGAAGGGAGAGAAGAAATAATAGGAGAAAAGGGTAAGAAAGGGGGGGCTGATAGGGAGGGAAAATTGAGGGATGCAGTGGTCAAAAGCAAAATTCTTTTGAGGAGGGGAAGAGAGAAATAAAAGCCTAAATGGGGTGGGGGATAGGATAGAGAGAAAGACACAGATAATAATCATACCTGTGAATGTGAATGGTATGAACTCTCCCATAAAATGGAGGTGGATAGCAGAATGGATTAAAAACAATTATCCTGCAATAAATTGCTTAGGAGAAACACATTTGAAACAAAGTGATAAAGAGTAAAGGTAAAAGGTGGAGTAAAATACATTGTGTTTCTGTTAAAGTAAAAAAAAAAACATCAGAGGTAGACATCCTAATCTCAGACAAAGCAAAATCAAACATAGATGTAATTTAAAGAGTTAATGAAGAACACTATATCCTACTTAAAGGCACCAAAGACAATGAAGTAGTATCATTAATAAACATAAATGCACCAAGGGGTATAGCATTGTAATGGAATTTCAAGATTACTTTGTATTGCTAAGCTGAGAGGTACTTAGCACCTAGGTTCAAATTAAGCCTCTGTTAAGGAAACAGAATGTATGACCCCCTGTTGCTGATGCAAGAGGAAGGGGCTGAATAGGGATGAACAATACTGTGCATAAGGAAAAACCCCAGCTGGCAAAGTAAGAACTTCTTGGCATAAGCTTCATGGAGGCAGAACCAGCTGCTGCCAAGGAGGCTGAAGAGGAAAGGCCCTGGCTGGAGAAAATGATTTCGATTTTGTGAATCTCTGTGAAGTGATTTTGATTTTGAGAACCAGGTGGAGCTTCTGCTGGGGAGCTACCAGCTTCTCATGGGAGCTGCCAAAAACTTCCAAGGGCCAGTTGGAGCTACCAAAGCCTCAGGAGGCATGACTGTGATGCTGGTATTTTGTATGAACCTGTTTCTGCCTTTGTTGGGCCTCTACTTCCTGAGAACATAGACTGTGGATGCATTAAGGTGGACTGAACACTGTGAGCTTCAGCATGAAACAGGAACTGCATTGAGAGCTAGACAAGGGACTGAGAGCTGTCTGCCTTTGAACCCAGGTTTGGTGAATCCAGGTAAGATCTGGGAACATTGAAGGGGATCCAGTACAAGCCTACCCCGAGTCAAAATGAAAAGACCTCTCTATGAATACTGAGTAGTGAATGACACTGATGTGAAGTTTTGCTTTGGGACTCACTTTGGGAAGAGTTGTGTGATTTGGCCAGATGAGACTCTGGGCAGCCATTGAGCAGCCACCCTCTTCCTGGCTTTGAAAACCCAGATATTAGTGCTTCACTCTCTGGTAACTACTAAGGTATGGATTTAGTGCTCAGACAGATAGAAGCCCTGTCTGCTGAACTATGTAATATTTTTGTGACTGTACTTCATGATTGAATTAAGGACTCTGTGATTGACTAAATGAATGTACTACCCAAAGGTGGAGTAGTTTGACTTTTGTATTTTGTGTCCATTGATGGAATGATTGAGTTACTAAGTGGTTGATTGACTAAATGATTGTATTTTCTTCAAAACCATGTGTCACTGTGGTGATATTTATGTGACCATTTTAATGATAAATTTTTATGAATGCTGTATTTTGATTTTCTGTGACAAGTTGTAATATTGTGAATGATGTACCTTGATTAACTGTTAATGTTTTGCTCTGATTTGTTATTGAATAAAGAAAATGTTCGCTATACTGTGTAATCAGAACCTTGAAAAGCTGTTCACAGTAGCATTATTCTGGAAAGCTGCTCATGCATGGCTTTACAAGCATCAAAATTCATTGAGGAGAAGCTAAAAGAGTTACAGGAAGAAATTAATATCAAAAATTTACTAGTGAAGGACTTCAATCCTTGCCTCTGCAAACTTGATAAATCTAACCTGAAAATAAACAAGATAGAAGTTAAGTAGGTGATTCAAATTTTAGACAGGATAGAAACAGGAGATCTCTGGAGAAAATTGAACAGGGATAGAAGGGAGTATAACTTTTTTCAGCAGTATGTGGTACATACACACAAATTGACCATGTACTAGGGCATAAAACCTTCACAATCCAGTGCAGAAAAGTAAAAATATTACAGGCATCATTTTCAGATCACAATGTAACAAAAATTACAACCTATAAAGGGTCATGGAAAGATAGACTCAAATTATTTGGAAACTAAATAATCTAAACCTAAAGAATAAACGGGCCAAAGAATGTCACAACAATAATCAATAACTTCATTCTAGAAAATTACAATAATGAGACAGTATACCAAAATTCATGGGATGCAGCATAAATGATTCTTAGGCTAAGTTTTATATCTCTGAATGCTTACATGAATAAAATTCAGAAAGGGAAGAGCAGCGAATTGGGCACGCAAATTAAAAAGCTGGAAAAAGAACAAATTGAAAATGCCCAATGTTAAATTACAAAAAGAAATTGAAGGAATTAGAACAGGCAAATAAGAGACTAAGTAATCACTCTTTGCAGATGATCAAGTGATATACTTAAAGAATCTTATAGAAAAAAGTAAAAAAAACTACTTGAAAAAATAAACTAGTTTAGCAAAGTTGCAGGATATAAAATAAACCCACATAAAGCATCACATTTCTATATACTACTAACAGAACAATAGATAGGAGAAATTACCTTTAAAGTTACTGTAGATATTATAAAATATTTGGGAATCTACCTGCCAAAACAAAGCCAATAACTATATGAATACAACTACAAAACCCTTTTCCCAGAAATAAAGTTAGAAATGATTGGAAAAACATGAGTTACTTCTGGGTAGGCTAAGGAAATATAATAAAACTGACAAATCTATCTAAATTAATTTACTTGTTCAATGTCATACCAATAAAATTACCAAACATTGCTTTCTATGGCTTGAAAAAAACCAGTAGAAATTGGGAAAGAATATTTACAACCAGTGTCTCTGACAAAGGCTTCATTTCAAAAATATACAGAGAATTAAGTAAAATTTAAAAGAATTCAAGTCATTCCCCAGTTGATAAATAGCCAAAAGATACAAACTGGCAGTTTTCAAAGGAAGAAAGTAAAACCATCTATAATCATATGAAAAATTCTTGAAATCAACATTGATTAGAGAAATGTAAATCACACCTACTAGATTAGATAACATGACAAAACAGGAAAGTGATAAATGTTGAACAAGATATGGGAATATAAGAACATGCATTCATTATTGGTGGAGTTGAGAGATGATCCAACCATTCTGGAGAGCAAATTACAACTATATCTAAAGGGCTATAAAAATGTGCATATCCTTTCACCTTGCAATACCACTTCTAGGGCTATATTACAAAGATATAAAAATGGTGAAAGGATCCTCATGTACAAAACTGTTTATAACAGCTCTTTCTGTGGAGACTGAGATCTAGAAATTGAGAGGATGCCCATCAGTTGGGGAATGGCTGAACAAACTGTGGTATATGCATGTAATGGTATACTATTGGGCTATAAGAAATGATGAATAGGTGGACTTCAGAAAAACATGGAAAGACTTATATGAATTGATGCTGAGTGAGGCGAGCAGAACCAGGAAAATATTGTGCATGTTACACATTATGTGATGAATGACTTTTATAGGCTTAGGTCTTCTCAGCAATGCAAGCATCTAAAATAACACCAAAAGATTCATGATGAAAAATGCCATTCACATTCAGAAAAAGAACTATATAGTGTGAATAGAGATCAAAGCATACTGTTTGCTCCCCTTCTTTGTTTTGTTGTGTTTTGTTTTTCTTTCTTATGACTCCTACCATTTGCTCTAATTCTTCTATACAACATGACTAATGAGAAAGTATGTTTGACAAAAATGTATATGTAGAGTGTATATGATTTCATGCCATCTTGGGGAGGTGAGAGGGGAGGAAGGTGGAGAAATTTTCTTTAAAATTATGGAAGTTGGGACAGCTAGTGGAATAGTGAATGAAGCATCAGCCCTGGATTCAGGAGGACCTGAGTTTGAATCTGGCCTAAGATACTTAACACAAAATTATCCATGTGATCTTGGACAAGTCACAACCCCAATTGCCCTACCTTCCCCTCTCCAAAAAGCAAAAAAAAAAATTACGGAAGTGAATGTTGAAAAAATAAAAATTTATAAAAACTGGTTCAATAGAATGTGTATGTTTCCACAAATTAGTATCATGGAAGCTTATCTATATATAACTGCATTCATTGTTCAGTAAGGATATTTTAATATATAGGAATTAATATATATGAATCTCTATGATGCTTTTTTAACTGAAAAAAATCTGGTATTTCTGATTGAACCAGTATTTATAAAATTCAATGCTATGTACTTAGTGTGTTTATAAGGTGTGATGGATGAGGATGATGAAAGTAGGGCAATGATTATCATATTTGGAACATTTGGCAAATTGGTGTTTTCCAGAAGGGCAAATTATTAGAACTACATATATAATAAGATTATACTGAAAGTGGGGACAAATTATTTTAACATGTAAGAGATGCTTTATCAAAATTACTATAATTAGCCCTCCTATTAATCCATTTATTTATCTCTCTCGGCAATTAAAAGAGTATATTTTTGTTTTCACTTGGAAATTATGGCATAGAGATAAAATATTTCATTTTACTTTATTATCATGCCATATTTACATTTTCTTGTTTACATTAGCATCCTCCTATAATTATGGAGCTTTTTTATAATTCCATGATACTTTATTGTTAAATAAATATTGCTAACTCTATGTGATTGTGAAGGCAGTTAGATGGCTTGGCCAATAGAAACTTGGGCTTGTAATTAGGAAGACTTTAGTCCAAATCTGGCCTCAGACACTTACTAACTGTGTAACCTTTGGCAAGTCACAACTTCTGTTTCTATTTATCCACTGGAAAAGGGACTGGCAAACCACTTCAGTAGTTGCCAAGAAAACCCCATGGACAAAATGGTCCATGGAATCATAACTTATCAGATATGACTGAATGACTTAAAAACAACAATATTTATGCTTGTGCCAAAAATACTTTCAAACTCCAAATCACCATATAAAATCAGTTTGTTATTTTTATGAAATGTTTTATTGGTCACTATTGAAGTATTTAAGTATTATTTTTTCTTATTTTTAGTGGATTAGTAATAGCAGTATTAATATTGTCATTGATTCCCATGTTCAGTGCAAGAAGGCATATGTCTAATGTAACAATAGAATTATATAGGATATGTAGAACAGTTTGGGTTAAAGATGAAATCCAAGGATTGAAATTTGAGAAGGAAATTCAGCAGTATCCCTGGAAAAATCAAAATAAATTATGAAGAAAGATTCAAAGAGAGGAAGAAAAAATTTAAATGAATACAAATACAAGTTGAAACAGAAGGAAAAGAAGCTATCATAAGGGAGATAAAGGAAGATGAGCTGAATGAAAAGAATTTGAGAAGAAAAAAATGACTTGAAGAGAAAAAATAATTTTTATGATGGGGAAATTACAAGGGAGAATGAAAAGAAAAAGGAAAAAAATTAAGGACTAGAAAAAGGAAAAAAAGTATTTTATAAGACACAGGAATAGAATTTGTGTGTCTTTCAATGTGGTAATATGGTAAGAAGGGTCACAAACTCCAGCATCCACAGGAAGTTTACTATAATAGACCTGTCAAAGTTGCAGCCCTTGGGAGTCAAGAGGCCAGCAAAATTTCCAAGTACTCCTAGAATTAGATAAACATGTGATTAGGAAATATTTAAGAAAATGCATAAAACAATATCACCTAATATTAATAAGCAGCCACAGTGATCTGTTTCTATTTGAATGTGACACCATTATACTACAGCAATTCAGCGGTATAATACTAAAAATCTTTCTTTAAGCAAGAAAAGGAAATAAAGAGACTACAAAGCCATTTTGAAATGTTCAACGTGAAGTGTATAATATTTTTTCACAATGATCAAATAATCATTAGTTGTGTTCCAACAATATAATATTGGTTTGCTGCAACAAAATAAGATTCAGAGCTAGAATGAATCTTCGAAATGAAATCCTTTGTCTCAATCTTATAAACTGAAGAAAGTCAAGTCCACAGAGTTATAGTGACATATTGCAGTTCACATAAATCAAACACTGGATTTGTAACCTGCCTCCAAATCCAAAAGTTTTAAGAAGAGCTGGATACCAAAATATCTTTCCAATGTCCAACAAATTACGAAAAGTGAAATGTTCCTATAAATGAGGGCAAAGGTTGAATTGAATAACAACTGAATTGAATTGAATAACAATAGTGAAAAAGTGCACAGCAGAGAACAAAAGAAAACTTACAAGGAAGCAAAGATGGATAGCTCTCAAAACAATGCATAACCTTTATTATATAGGCTTTCTTGAAATGGAAAAACAAGAAGTCTGTGGTTTCACCAATGAAAGTGTCTAAGATGTAATATAAAAAAGTCCTAAGACTTATTAAAGATTCTCACTACTATCAAGTTCTGTAGAAATCAAGTTTTCACAAATAGTGCTATCTGTCAGAAGTTAGAAAGTACACTTTAAAATTATGGAACATTATGATCAGAGAAGATATATTTTGTCATGGTTAATGTAGATCAATGTTAATCATTTGAGAAGAGGAAATCATTTGAGAAGTGAAGAATTATCTGATAAGATGGCTTGGTCAGGATGAGATTTGGTTTTCTGAACAACATAATGGGCTCATTTCTAAAGAGAAGTCACCTAACAAGGACTTCGAAAAATAATTAATAATAATAACAATAGCAATTGGTAATTATATTAAACTTTAAGTTTTACAAACAAATATTCAGGTGTTATTTTATTCCTCATAACCCTCTGTACAGTGAGTGCTATTATTGTCTCTATCTTAAACATCAAAAAACAGAACCTCAGAGAGCTTAACAATTTTTAAAGGAGGCGTGCATCTAGCAAGAGTCTGAGACAGGATTTGAACGCAGGTCTTCCTAACTTCAAGTTCTATCCCATTTGGCTATGTGCTTACAAATCTGATAATATGGAATTTAAACTAAATGGAAAAGTGAGCATATGGGCTACCTATTTATAACTGCTAAATTACCATTGAAAGTAGCTACATTGTAGGTGGAAGAAGGTAGATTCAGAAATTTTAAGAATTTTAGAAAGGGTCTAACAAAGATGTAATATGTATATAAACAGCAGCAAAGTAAAAGTAATAAAACAATCTGAAAACAATATGCTTCAATTTATATTCAGACTCCATAGTTCCATCTCTGGGTATGGATAGCATTCTCCATAGTCAGTTTTTGGAAGTCTAAGATCATTGTATTGCTGAGAAGAGCTGTCAGTTGTAGTTGATCATTGGATAATGTTGCTGCTATGGTGTACAATGTTCTCCTGGTTCTACTCATTTCACTCAGCATCAGTGTTTTTTTTAAGCCCAGTATTTTTTTTTCTGAAATCTGCCTGCTCATCATTTCTTATAGCACAATAGAACTCCATTACCACAACTTGTTTACCTGTTCTCCCATTAATGGGCATGCCCTCAAATTCTAATTCATTGCTGTCACAAAAAAGTGTATGATAAATATTCTTGTACATGTGGATCGTTTTTTCCCTTTTTATCATCTCTTTGAGATAGATACGTGATTATTTCACTGGATCAAGGGGTATAATTGTTTATATCCTTTGACAATTAATCAATTGGAGAATGACTTGTGTGATTATAAATTTGAATCCATTTTCTCTATATTTTAGAAATGAGGCCTTTATCAGAAACACTGTCTGCAAAAATTGTTTGCCTGCTTTCTGCTGCCCTTCCAATCTTGGTTTCCTTGGTTTTGCTTATTCCAAACTTTTTAAATTTAATGTAATCAAAATTATCCATTTTACAATCCATAATGTTTTCTCTCTTCTTTGATCATAAATTATTCTCTACCCCATAGATCAGACGGGCAACTATTTTTTGTTCTTCTAATTTGCTTATGTTATTACTCTTTATGCATAAATCATGAAGCCATTTTGACCATATCTTAATACATAGTGAGAATTGTTGATCTACGGCTAGTTCTCCTATAATATTTTCCAGTTTTCCAGCACATTTTTTTCTAAAAGTGGATTACTGTAATCATTTACAATTGTTTATTCTGTACCTAATCAATTCTACTGATCCACCACTCTTTTTCTTAGATATTAACAAATAGTTTTGATCATACTCCTTTATAATAAAGTTTTAGATCTTATAGAGCTAGGTTACCTTCTTTCTATTTTTCTTCATTAATCCCCTTGATATTCTGCAAATTTTATTTTTACAGATGAGAATTGTTAATACTTTTTTCGAGCTCTAGAAAAAAACTGGGGTACTTTTATTGATATTTTACTAAGTAAATTAATTCAGATAGAAATAGCATTTTATTATATTAGCTGGACATATCCATGAGTAATTGATATTTTTTTCAGGTGTTTAGATTTGACTTTATTTGGGTGAAAAATGTTTTGTTATTGTGCTCTTATAGTTCCTCAGTTTGTATTTGCAGGAAGATTCAAATATGTTATGTTGTCTAGTTTGGTTTGGTTTTTTATGGGATTTGTCTTTCTATCTCTTGCTTCTAGGTTTTGTGGATAATATATAAAAACATTGATGATTTATGTGGGTTTATTTTATATCTTGCCAACTTACTAAATTTGTTCATTGTTTTAAGTTGCTTTTTTAGTTTATTATGTAGGATTCTCTCATTTTAGAATATTATCATCTACAAGGAGTGATGTTTCTGTTTCGTGATTGTCTATCCACATTGCTTAAATTACTTTTTTTCTTTTATTGCTAATGCCAAATTTTCTGGTGTAATATTGAATAATAATGGTAAAAATAGACATTTTTATTTCACTCGAAACTTATCTGGAAAACTTCTAGCATTTTCCCCACTACATAGGTACTGATTATTTTAGGGAAAATTCCTTTTATTCCTATGCTCACTAGTGTTTTTAATATGAATGAGTACTGTGGATACAGCAGGGGCAGCACCAAGATGGTTGCATAGAAGCAGCAAAGTTTCGCAGCTCCCACATGGCCACCTTAAATATCCATAAAATATGACTCTAAACAAATTTTAGGGCTCCAAAAATCACAAAAAATACATAAAACACATTTCTCCCTGAAGGCAGCTCTCCAGGTGTGGCTCATCACAACAGGCTGGGAGCCAAGGCCAGCTCAGCCCCAAACAAAAAGGATCAAAGCATGGAATTGGAGGAAGACAATACAGTCAGAATTCCCACACCAAATGCTTCCAAGAAATATGAAGACTGTCAACAATCCATAGATCAACTTAAAATGGACTTTGAAAACCAAATGAGAGAAACAGGAAAAATTGGGAAAAGAAATGAGAATGATGTGAGAAAATCATGAAAAGATAGTCAACAACCTGACTGAAGAAAACAACACCTTAAAGAACAAATTAACTCAAATCATGAAAGAGGCCCCAAAAACTAATGAGGAGAAGAATGCCTTAAAAAGTTAAATTTTCCAGATGGAAAAAAGAATCTCCAAAGCATTCTGAAGAGAATAATTCATTCAGAATTAGAGTGGAGCAAGTGGAAGCTAATGACTTTATGAGAAACCAAGATACTATTAAACAGTTACAAAAAATGAAAAAAATAGAAAGCAATGTGAAATATCTCCTGGAAAAAAACCACTGACCTGGAAAATAGATGGCCTACCTGAAAGGCATGACCAAAAAAAGAATTTGGAAAGCACCCTTCAAGAATTTCTCCAGGAAAATTGCCCTGATGTTTTAGAATCAGAGGGCAAAATTGAACTTGAAAGAATTCACCAGTCACCTCTTGAAAAAGATCCTCAAAAGAAAACTCCAAGAAATGTTATAGCCAGGTTCCAGAATCCCCAGATCAAGGAGAAAATATTACAGACTGCCTAGAGAAAACAATTATTACTGTGGAAACACAATTAGGATCTGGCAGCTTCTACAAAGAGGGATAAAAGGGCCTGGAATACGATATTTTGGAGATCACAGGAACTAGGATTAAAGCAAAGAATCACCTACCCAGCAAAATTGAGTATAATTTTCCAGGTGAAAATATGGTCCTTCAATGAAGTGGAGGACTTTCAAGCATTCTTGCTAAAAAAAAA
>CM053594.1:164872958-164893591 GCA_028646575.1 Pseudocheirus occidentalis | reverse complement strand
TTTGTAACATGATCAAACAGCAGAAAAAAGGTTAGACTATTTTATCTTACTTTGATGAGAAAGAAGATCAAAACATGCTACCAGAAGAAGACAACAAAGGCAAAGCTCCTACATCAAAAGCCTCAAAGAAAAAAATGAATTGTTTTCAGGTCATGGAAGAATTCAAAAAAGATTTTGAAAATTAACCTTCAGGAATTTTGTGCAACTGTTTTCATAGATTCTTCTAGGGACCTCTATGTTATCAGTTTATCTAAGGTGGTATGTTCTAAACAGAGATATGTTTACTACTCTCATGCCCTGCCCTAGTCTATGAGTAACCAAACACACTTTTTTTCTGACTTGGAACTGTGAGGAGGTTCCATGCTCCACTGTGGCCACAAGACCTGGTGTGCTAGTATCCCTACTTGTCCTGGGACTGCCGTCCTAGACTTTGACCTGGATCTGAGTGTAAGCAAAACAATACAGTCCTGATGCTAGTTCCAGGAAAGAGACCCCTCTAATCTCCTGCAACAGTAATTGATTTAAATTTTAAAACCCCTTTTATTGTTATGTCAAGTAAGCAGGTAATTAACCCTTAATAACTAGTAATTCTTTAGTTATTAAGGGCTAACTCTGTGGAAAAAAACAGAAGGTGTGAACTCTCACTCCTGTTGCTGACATAACAGGAAGGGGTTGGCTGAGACAGGAAGCCAATGTGTGATTGTCTATATAAGAAAAACCCAGAGAGAGACAGTCAGCATTAAAATTTTCCTCCTGGTGGAGGAAGCAAAATTTTCCCAGCATCTGGAAGCTGGGCTGTTACTTGCTGAGTTGGAGTTCTCTTGAGACCAGAATCTGACGAAGGCTGAAGTTGCTGCTAAGAAGGCCACCTTCAAGGTGATATTTATTGCCAAGAAGGCTACCTGGAAGGCTGAGATGTATTACAAGAATAAGACTTTGTGTGTTTGTGACTTGGATGATCCTTGAGTTCCTGGCAACAGAAGTGGTTAAGGTTCTGAGATGTGCCAGACACTGTGAATTTCAGTGTGTAGCAAGAACTGTCCAGAGGACTGGACAAGAACCTGGGAGCTGTCTGCCTCTGAATCCAGGTGACTGTTTGGTGGATTCAGGTAGGAGCTGGGACCATGGAAGGGGATCCAGGGAATCTGAGAGACCATCCTGAGTCAAGATGAAGGAAAGGCCTGCCATTGGATATTGAATGCAGTGATGAAATTGAAGTTTATTAGATACTTAGGGGTGGAGGGTTTGAGTAATTTTCTAATGATTGTATTTAGTGAGTAATGATACTTAGTGACTGATTGCTAGATAAGTGACTAATTAAGTTAACCTTTGATTGTCCTGTGAGTGAAAGACTGACTTATACTGTGAAATGATTGAAGGATTAAGTAAAGAGGCAAACCTCCTTAGAGATACCAGATGATTGTTCTTTTGCTCTTTGTTCTAAATACTGTGACAACTTTTGTGGAAAATATGTGGCCATTTCATTGTTAAGCTATGGTGGACATTATACTGTGATTTTCTGTGATAAGATGTAATGTTGTGAATATTATATTGTGATTTTTTGTGAATGTTGTCCTTTGTTCATTATGAAATAAATGAATAAATGGAGTGTTCACTATACTGTGTAATCAGAACCTTAAAAGCTGTTCACAGTAGCATTCTTTTGAGAAACTGCTCTTGCATGGAGTTACATCTTCTGACCAGTTGAGAACTCCAAAACCAGCTGCTACATCTGCTGATTCAGTGGTTCCCAAGACTTTTCCTGGTTTGTTTGTTTTCTGATTTGGCCTGATCTTCTCTGGTGCAGCCCTCATTGTACAGTGCTCCCCTCTCACACAAGTGTAGCACACCTTTCCTGACATCCTTCTACATTGTCTTGAGCTAGAAAAATAGTTTCACCCTGTCTTTTGTGTGTTCTGCCTCTCCAGAATTTGTTTCACAGAAATGTTTGAAGTTTTTCAGAGTGGGTTTAGGGAATAGCTCAGGTGAGTTGCTGCCTTTTCTCCACCATCTTGGCTCTACCTTGAACCTTAATACAATCTGGAGAGATTATAATCAGAAGGCACATGATAACCTCACTAATGTCATTTTTTTCAGTAATTTCGGTTGCCCTGTCCTTTTCTTCATATTTGAGAAAGATGTTCTGAAACTTTGGTGACTTTTATATTCTCAGAAACTACTGTAGTTCAGTAGGGTTGGTTGTAATACTTACTATAAAGTAATGCTATTTTAATCAAGAAAGATGTATGATTATACATTCAGCCAATCCGTAGGCATTCTCATTAAAACTGCGTTCTTCCTGATTCTGCATTGTGTTTTGCTTTAGACTGCTGCTCAGAATTGTGCTACCAACTCACATAGTGACTCTTCTGATTCAATATATCCAAGAACTCTGATATGACTTGGAAAAGTATAGTTAACTTCCTATTTTGCCATGCTATTTGAAAGGTCCCATAACAGTTCTCTCCTCCAATATTCTTATTTTATCAGTAAGAAAGTTTTATGTTTTAAGTTTTATGTTGTTATTTAGCTTTGAAATTTCTAACAGAATTGGTTTAATATATGGTTAGTAAATATTAATTAATATTTTTATTTCAATACCTTAGTAGATTTATGAATTCATTAGTTTGAGTTCTCTGCCTATTACATGCTTTTATAATTATAGCCTATTATAGTGCATGCCTTTGTACCCTGTGTGACTCTTGCTCATTATTTCCATAAATTCCCCATAATGTATTACTTCACATTCTAAGATTCTTCCACTCCATGTATCAATATCACCTTAAAGTTTTTGGAGTACACAGATCTTCCATAGTTTATTGTTCATTTGCATTTTAGAATGGTCCCAGAGAATTGTTTTCTAGCCATACATATCTAAGCTATCATCTTTAATACCCTATCTTATGTTCCATTTTACATTTATCTCCATAAAAATTCTTCATGTTGAATATGTTGCAGCCTTCTCCTATCCACCTCTTGGTTGGAACATCTTTGGGTGATCTCCTTTGGATGATCCTTACCTTTAATTTTTCAGAAACTTTAGTATGCTATGACAGGCATATACCAGCACCTCAAGAATATTATTATTAAAAAGGTAGAACTTTGTTTCATATGGAAGTTCAAAATCATATGGAATAACTGTGGCTATATCTCTCTTTTAAAAAAATATTTTAGTAAAGAATCATGTCCTCAGGAAAAAATAATTAAAAAAAGCTCATATCTGTCATTAAAACAAAGAAACACAATAACCTTTGTCATTGCATGTTTAAACTTAAATTTTGTACAGTAATAATGAATATATTACTTTAAAGTTTACTTGTTAATTTTCCCTGAAATATAAATTATTAATTAAAAATGTTTTCTGGACCACAACTATTTGTTTAAGTCATTCAGTAATCACATGATCACTCAGAAGAAGCAATGTGAAAGGCATATTTTTTTCCTTGTGGGATCTTCCTTCCTATTTTTCTGATTCTTTAATGGTGCCCAACTCAGCTTATACCTCTCAGTCTTACATAATAGCCCTGAGACCACAATGCTCAGGATTTCCACTTGTTGTTAACCTCACCTCCGTTAAATGTGTGAAATGCTGTATTTAAGTATAAAGTTGTTCAATAATAAATAATAATAAGAGCTGATTTTATGAAAAAAAAAACAAATACAATTCATAAACATTTAGTCACTTTGATAAAGAAATATAAGAAAGTTTTCCAAGGCCATATGTATTTACAAGTGAATTCTATCAAACATTTAAAGAGTAATGAATTCCAATATTTTATAGATTTTCTGGGAAAATTGTAGAAGGAGTCCAAATTCTTTTTATGATAAAAATATGGTGCTGATACCTAAATTGGGAAGAGCCAAAACAAAGAAAGAAAATTATAGACCAGTTTCCGTCATGAATATAAATGTAAAAATTTAAATAAAATATCAGCAAAAATGTTACATCGACTTTTCATGAGAATAATACCCTTTGATCAGGTAGATTTATGCCAGGAATGAAATTTGGTTCAATATTGGTGAAACTCTCAATACAACTGATCATATCCACAACAAAGCTATTAGAATCCATATGATTACCTTCATAAATGCAGAAAAAAAGCTTTTGACAAAATACATCTCTTCTTATTAAAAACACTAGAAAAATAGGAATAAATGGAGTATTCCTAAAAATAATAAGTAGCATATATCTAAAAACCATTAACAAATATTATATGTAATGGAGATAAGCTTTAAGCATTTTTAATAAGTTCAGGGGTAAAACAAGGATGTCCACTATTACTCCTGTTATTCAATTTGGTACTAGAAATGTAAAACATAGCAATAAGAGAAGAAATGGAAAATGGAGAAATTTGATTAGGCAAAGAAGAGACTAAGTTATCATTCTTTGCAGATGATATGAAGGTGTACTTAGAGTATCCCAGAGAATCAAGTAAAAAAAACTACCTGAGAAAATAAATTAACTTAGCAAAGCTGCAGGATATTAAATAAACCCACATAAATCCTCTATATTTCTTTATATTTCTAATGAAGTACAACAGCAAGAAATAGAGAAATTCCATTTAAAGTTACTGTAGACATTATAAAATATTTCAGATTCTACATGAAAAAACAACAACAAAACCCAGGAACTATATGAGTACAATTACAAAACACTTCACGCAAATAAAGTCAGATCTAAATAATTGTAAAAAAAACAAAAAAAACAAAAAAAAAACATCAGCTTCCCATGGTTACTCCAAGCTAATCTAATAAAAATGGCAATGTTACCTAAATTGTCAATTAATTTGTTTAGTGCCATACAAATCATTCTACCAAAAACTTATTTTACAGAGCTAGAAAAATAGTAAAAAAAAAAAAAAGTTCATCTGGAAGAACAAAAGCTCCATAATATCAATGGAATTAATGAAAAGAAATGCTAGGGAAAGTGATTTATC
Source organism: Pseudocheirus occidentalis (assembly GCA_028646575.1). Classification (NCBI taxonomy): domain Eukaryota; kingdom Metazoa; phylum Chordata; class Mammalia; order Diprotodontia; family Pseudocheiridae; genus Pseudocheirus; species Pseudocheirus occidentalis. The sequence continues at coordinate 164,888,654 of CM053594.1, read as the reverse complement.
CATACCAGATTTTATTCTGTATTATAAAGCAGCAGTCATCAAAACTACTTGGTATTGGCTGAGGAGTAGAGTAGAGGATTGATCGAATAGATTGGGTACATGAGACTCAGTAGTCAATGACTATAGTAAATTAATGTTTGGAAAACCTAAAGACTCCTGCTTCTTGGATAGGAACTTGAAAAAAGAAATTTGACAAAAATTGCTGGGGACACTGGAAAAATAGTATGGCAGAAACTGGATGTAAACAGTTTAAAAATCTTTCCCCATATACCAAAATAAAGTCTAAATGGTTGCATGATCTAGATAGAAAGGCTGATATTGTAAGCAATCTGGAAGAACAAGGAAGAGTTTACCTGTCAGATGTATGGAGAAGGGAAGATTTTATGACCAACAAGAGTTAGAGAGAATTACAAAATACAAAATGGATAATTTTGATTACATTAAATTGAAAAGTTTCTGTACAAACAAAGCCAGTGTAACCAAGATTAAGAGAGAAATATAAAATTGTGGAACAATCTTTACAACCAATCTCTCTGATAAAGGCTTCATTTCTAAATTATACAGACAACTGAGTCAAATCTATAAGAATACAAGTCAATCCCCTATTGATAAATAGTTAAAGGATATGAACAGGGAGTTTTCAGAGGAAGAAATTAAAGATATCTATAAGCATATGAAAAAATCCACTAAATCACTATTGATTATAGAAATGGAAATCAAAACAACTCTGAGGTACCACATATCACCAGTCAGATAGGCTAAAATAACAAAACAGGAGAATGATAAATGCTGGAGATGATGTGGAAAAATTGGAACACTAATGCATTTTGGTGGAGTTGTGAAATGATTCAACTATTGTAGAGAGCAATCTGGAACTATGTCCAAAGGGCCATAAATAAGTGCATACCCTTTGAACAAGCAATACTACTTTTAGGGTTTTATCCCTTAAATAGCAAGATAGGAATTACTTAGCCCCCTGTTTTAGCTACTTAAGTATATGAGGCCTTGTTTGAGTTCAAGTGTATTTGAGCCTTGGCCTGATTATATCATATCTTTGTTAAGAAACAGAACTTGTTAACCCCACAGTGGGAGGAACTTGATGATGCTACACGGAGGAGTTAATGACCACATATAAGGAGAAGCCCAAGCTGGGAAAAGGCAGAACTGAGAAGAGAACACTTGTGATGGCAGCATTGAAAAGGGGAACTTTGGGGTGAAGTCAAAATGGCAGTGTAGAAGCAGCACTGTTTCACAGCTTCCACATAGCCACCTCAAATATCCATCAAATATGACTCTAAACAAATGTTAGGGCTCCAAAACTCACAAAAATATGGAGAAAAAATCTCCCACTGAAGGCAGCTCACCAAGAAGGGCTCATCACAACATTCTGGGAGCCGAAACCAGCCAGCCACCCCCCCACCAGCAGCCAGGACAAACCAGACCTGGAGACTTCAGGAAAGTGGATCAGGGGCAGCTGTGGCAGTTTCTAGAATTATCAAGCTATAAGAAACAAGGACTTAGTGAACAGTCAGTGGAACTCAGCTAAATTTGAGGGAGAAAAGTGATCTAGCCAAACTGTCCCCAGGGCAAGGAGGTGGCAGAAGTGGCATTCCTGGAGGCATCTCCACATGGATGATTCAGAGATCCTGGCCTGCAGACTGCAGGGGTGCCAAGTGATCATTCAGAGGCTGAGTGCTCTTGCCTAGAGCTGCCTGGATGGGATCATGGTCTTAGTTGGTGGTCCTGGGGTGCACTTTCAGTGAGCCAAAGCTGGTGGGGGGCTGCAAAAAAGGCAGCCTCCTAATAGCTCCAACATCTACAAAAACCCCAGTGATTTAGAGCAGAGCTTTCACCTCTGGAAGCAGAGTACCACAGAACTAAAAAATCAAGTAATTGACTGGCAATATAAGCAGGCAATGGAGCAAAGTAAGAACAGCAATTGAACTCAAGATTCCTTCTGGGGGACAAAAAGGATAAAAGCACAGAATGGCAGGAACACAACACAGTCAGAAGTCCCACACCAAAAACTTCCAAGAAACATGAAGGCTGGTTACAAGTCATAGAGCAGTTTAAGAAGGATTTTGAAAACCAAATAAGAGAAGTGGAGGAAAAATTGGGAAGAGAAATGAAAATGATGCAAGAAAATCATGAAAAGAGAGTCAACAACCTGACTGAAGAAAATAACACCTTGAAAACAGATTAACTCAAATGGCAAAACAGGCCCAAAAAGCCAATGAGGACAAGAATGGCTTAAAAAGTCGAAGAATTTGCCAGATGGAAAAAGAATCTCAAAAGCTTTCTGAGGAGAATAATTCCTTCCAAATTTGAGTGGAGCAAATGGAAGCAAATGACTTTCTGAGAAATCAAGATAGTATTAAACAGATCCAAACAAATAAAAAAAATAGAAGGAAATGTGAAATATCTCCTTGAAAAAACCACTGACCTGAAAAATAGATCCAGAAGAGACAATTTAATAATTAGCAGAATACCTGAAATCCATAATTAAAAAAAAGTAACTTAAAAAGCATCCTTCAAGAAACTCTCAAGGAAAATTGCCCTGATATTCTAGAACCAGAGGGCATAATAGAACTTGAAAGAATTCACCAATCACCACTTGAAAAAGATCCCCAAAAGAAAATTCCTAGGAATGTTATAGCCAGGTTCTGGATTCTCCAGATCAAGGAGAAAATATTACAAGGTGCCAAGAAGAAACAATTTGAATTCTGGGGAAACACAATAAGGATAACCCAGGATCTAGCAGCTTCTACATTAAGGGATCAAAGGGACTGGAATATGATATTCCAGAGATCAAGGGAGCTAGGATTAAAAGCAAGAATCATCTACCCAGCGAAATTGAGTATAATGTTCCAGGGGAAACTATATTCATTCAGTGAGGTAGAGGACTTTCAAACATTCTTCTTGAAAAAAACCAAAACTAAAAAGAAAATTTGAGACCCAAATACAAGAAGCATCAGAAGGTAATCATGGTAAAGAAATCATAAGGAACTTAGTAAAGTTGAAGTATTTACATGCCAACATGGAAAAATGATCATTGTAGCTTATGAAACTTTTCTCAATATAAGGATAGGTGAAGGAAATATATATGTGTATGTGTGTGTGTGTGTGTGTGTGTGTATACATACACATGTCTATATAGGAAGGTTTATATATGCAGGCGAACATACATCTGCATATGTGAATATGTGAGTACATAGAGAGCACAGGATCAATTGGATAAGAAGGGATGCTACTCTAAAAGGTGAAAGTCTGATGTGGAAAAGACTAGAATGAGAGAAAATGGGGAAAAACAGAATGGGGTTAATTATCTCATATAGAAGAGGCAAGGGATAATTGTTACAATTGAGGGGAAGAACAGGAAGGCAAAAGGGAAAGGGTCAACCTTACTCTCATTGAATTTGGCTAAGAGAAGGAATGCTATACACTTTAAACTGGGTATCTTGCCACACAAGAGAGTAGGGGGGATTGGGATGAGAGGTGAGATGATGGAGGGGAAGGCAGGGTGGGGGGAAAAGAGTTGCTGAAAGTACACACTTCTGTAAACAGGGGCAGGACAGGGTAGAAAATACAACAAGGGGGGATGGGTGTGATAGAAAGTAGGGATATATAATCATTCTCCCACAATATGCTCACTTTGTAGATGTTCTTTGTCATTACACAAGGACAGCCTGCATTGAATTGCTTGTCATTCCAGTGGTTTTGGGTAATGAAGGATGAAGAGAAAGAATCTAGAATTTAAAGTTCTGTAATCAAATGTTAAAAATATATATGTGTATATATATGTATGTATACACATGCTTGCATACATTATGTATATACATACATACATGTATATACACACACACACACATATAATTATCAACTACATCAAACTGGGAATCAAGATATACAGGCACTGAGGTAGGGAGATCCATCCTGCCCTACCAGAAAGTCAGAGGGTCATGGAGAAGGACATAGGAGAGAGCAGATTGGGCCAAGGCTCATACAATGGGATGGATGTTTTGAGGTATTGGGTAGGGGAAAGGTGGGGAGAAAATTAGTAGCTCAAAGTTTTGAGGAAATGAATGATGCAAACAAGAAAATAAATAAATTTATTTATTAAAAAAAAGAAAAAATAAACAATTAAAAGTGGGGGGGGACCTTGTGGTGGTCTAGGACTATCTGTTCTGTTTGTGTTGATTTTTATATGTGATACTTTGTACAGAAGCCCTGGAACCTTACTGGAAGCCTAAAAAGGATGTTCTTATTCTCTCTTTACAGAAGTCCTAGAGGAGGGTTTCAGAAGTCCTGGAACTATACTGATGGTTTATTTTGAGTTCTCAGATCTTGTTGGTAGTGTTTGTGTTGATTTCACAGACAGAGAGTGAATTGAGGATGGTGCCAACACTGTGTATGAATGTTATTGTGGCTCTGTTAAAATTTATCTTCCTAGAAACAGAAACTGTGAAGAACTTGAGGTGGACTGGACACTGTCAACTTCGGGAACTGGATGAGGAACTAGGGGAGGAACTGGATGAAGAGCTGGATGAGGAGCTGAGAGCTGCCAACCTTAGAATCCATTTGACAGCTGGGTAAATTCAGGCAAAAGCTGGCACCCTGGAAGAGGAACCAGGGAATTTTAAAGGCAGCCTCAAGTCAAGATGAAAAAGCCTCTCCTTGGGTACTTAGTGTTGATTGAAAATTTCATGATTTATTGTGATCTAGGGGTGTGAGAAATTTGTACTCTGTATTTTGTACCTCTCAAGGATTACTGAGTTAATGATGATTGGAACCTAATCTCCAATTAAGAAGAAAGACTTTTTGGCTGAGAAATTATAACAATGTGACCTAGGGGTGGAGAAGTTTGACCTTTGTACTTTGTGCTCCTCAATGAGGCTTGCTTCTTAAGAATGATTGAGTTAAAGACTTATTGAATGACATCTTTTGTTTAAAGCTATGTGGCCACTTTAGTGATAAGTTGTTCAGTTATAACATTGTGAATGCTGTACTTGGTTTCTATGAATGTTTTGATTTAATTTACCCCTGAATAGAGATCCCTATACTATGTGATGAGAACCTTAGAGCTATCCACAGCAGCAGTCCTCTGGACAGGTGCTCGTGCTTGGTTTTACAATCCCAAAGAGGTCAAAGAAGTAGAAAAAGACCTGTATGTACAAAAACATATAGAGTAGCTATTTTTGTGGTAGCAAAGAACTGGAAATGAAGGGGATGCCTGTCAATTGGGAAATGGATAAACAAGTTATGGTATATGAATGCAATGGAATATTATTGTGCTATAAGAAATGAGGAGCAGATGGACTTTGTAATAACAAGTGAGAGAGAGAGAGACTCAGTTTAGTTCTCAAATAATTTTAAACACAAAAATGAATTTTATGAAAACAAATTCATAAATCTCAGATATTATGTTGCTTATCCTTTTGTCTCAGAGCCAAAGAGCTGAAAATTGCATTTGTCTGGCATTCATTGTTACATCTCTCTTTTCCACCCTTATTTTATACTGTATCATTATCAACATCAAGTATTAACTTAAACGAACCACTATAGATATGACAAAAAAAGTTAAAAGAGTATGTTGCCTCTCAAAGAGTTCCCGGTCTTTCCTCATTCATGCACTCTACTGAAGTGGATTACCAGCTGCCTCCTCATTTGTTTCTCATTTTCCATGCATTTGTGGATATCATGTTTGATGCTTCTATATTTAAAATTCTTTTATTTTTTCATATTCTTGCTCAAGGGCTTCCTTTATTGTGAAGTCTTCCATAGTTCCTTCAGTACAATTAATCTTTCCCTGGTTGACCTCTACTGTGCATTAATCATATTTCAACTTCTATTAGTTATTTATCATGGTTTATCTCTCTACTTGAATCTAAGTTTGTTGAGGGTAGGAATGATTAATTTTTCTTTGTGTTTTTGGAAACTCATTACCTAATATCACCTGAAACACAAAAAAGTATTTAAAATCACTGATTAAAAACTCGAGTGTGTTATACTGCATTACACTTAAGTGTGTTTAAAAAGTCACCTATTTAAGCTTCTTGTTTTTAGAAAGGAAGTCATCCTAGTCTGACCCATTGTTGATAAATTCTGATTATAAAGGGATGGGAAACTTTGTTAAAAGCTTATTATAACCTTTGACTACTCCTTTACTCAGAAAGTAGGTAGGAATTGCCATCTCTAGACAGAAGAATCTAAAATCCATATATCCAAAATTCATCTGTGCTGAAATTCAATCCCACATCATCAACTATCTACAACACAGATATAGTTGTCTAAGATATTTCAAACTTAGTAAATTCAAAACTGATTTTTCTACTTCCCCCCCCCCCTTAAACTCACCCATCCTTCTGGAATCCATATTTCTCTTTAATGCCCCATTATTTTTCTAATCTCCTTAGTTTTGCAACAAGGTCAAACTAGACTCAATTCTGGCAAAATTTCCTCCATATCTCTCCCACCTATATTTTTCTCTAAGTTACACAGACACCATAATAATACATAGAAACCCAGAAGCACTTTCTCCTTTTTCAATGACTATTGCATCACATAATTTAGTATAAATAAAAACAAAATAGCATAGTTTGAACAGTCCATATTAATGTAACATGTCTTCAAACCTCACACAGGTTTTAATGTAATACTATGAGCTTTACATTTCTCTTAAATTCTTTCTGTTTGTAATACATCATTAGATATGAAAGAATACAAATTTAGAGAAATGCTCTTTTCATTTTGTTTTTCTTGCTTGTTTGTGTGTTTGTTTTCTTTTGCAACATGGCTATTATGGTAAATAAATAAAAAAGAAATGCTGTGTTAGCTGGAATGATCTATGCTTTACATAAAATGGTGAACATAGGTAACAATCTACATACAGTCCTCCCTATCAAAGATATTAATAATCATATAATCAAGCTACATGAAAATACATATTTAAAACCAGAAAACATTTATACTATAAAAATGTTTGAAGAAAGTAATTAGATCTTTATAGTTATTTCACAAGTACAAGGAACACATTATGAAGTTATTTCTTTACTTTTATTTCTCACAATTTTAGAAACTGATCTAAGAACAAATTCCAATTTCTTTGGAAGGCTATTCAATTTTTTGGTAGTATGTTTTTGTTAATGGAAATGAAGAGCATACCTTTGATTTGATATTTATTTGACTTCTTTTATACAATCATGAAATGTAAACACAATCATGCTGGGAGAAAAAGTGCTCTGTTTCTTAGGAATCATCTGTCTGTGCTGATCATAGAAGGTGAAAAAAGAACCCATTATTCAACAATTATAGGATAATATGTATCAGAAAATCCAAGTACTTCATGTCTGACTCTCAAAACAAAGACATGCAGTGGAGATAAAGGTTTGTAATGTTCCTAATTTGCTTTTTAGTCACTTAAGGAATAAGATTACTGGATTCTGTGCATTCTCTAGGAATTATTTAATTTTCACCTATAAAAAACCTCAGAGATTTTATATTCCAACCTCTTCATTTTCCAGATAACACTGAAATCTACAATGATTATAACTTATCCCCAAATAAATGGCAGCTTATCAGTGACAAAATTTCTATTACTATCTAAGTCTATTTACAAATAGGTCAATATGTGTTCCCTTACCAAAGGTAAATGAGACCCTTATCAAAACTGTCATATTCTTTAATCTTTCAACACCCTACATTGAGATCTCTTGGCCTGCTAATTTATCTCCTTACCTCAACATATGCTCCACTTCAATCCTTTCTCCAGACACCTAATAAAATTATTTTCATTAAGTATGAATTTGACAATGTCATTCCTATACTTGATAAATTAGAGCAGTTCCCTATGGCAGCAAGAATAAAGTATTAATTCCTGTTTGTTTCAGAGACCTTCACAAACTGACTCTTTCTAGTCACATTAAATATTCTTCTCCTTCCTTCATTTTACAGCCCCCCCAAACTATCTTTTGCTCTGTTTCCTAAAATATCACTCCACTAGCCATCTCAGTCCCTTTTTAATAGGTCTTTCTCTGTGATTGGTTTGTTCTCAGTATAAAATTCCTCATATTGATAAAGACACAATTCATGCACTGTCTTCTACATAAAGTGGAAATCTCCACTCCCAACTGCCAGTATCCTCCATAATTACCTTTTATTTAATTATCTATCATTTTAATGATTAAAAAAACTCTATATACACACATATATTTTGGTTGTATTCATAGTCTGTCCCTATAGAATTACTGGATAGTATCAATTGTTGTTTTTTGTTATTTTGTTATTTTGTTATTTGTATTCTCATTGCTCCAAATAGAAGTTGACTTAGCATATGGACAAAAGAAATATATTAATGGCTTAGTTGATTGATTGATGATATGTTGACTTGAGTGATAATATTCAATATAGTCAATGATAGTATTTCTCAACCCCAAAATAAACACACATATACACACACACATACACACAACTAGAGGAATATGTTAACAGGTAAATGAATAGCAGTATATATAGGTGTTCGTTTGGATGTATGTGCATGTATGTGTTTGTTTGTGTGTGTGTGTGTGTGTGTGTGTATATATACATACATACACATACACATACATATGCATACATATAAGTTCTGTTTTCCTCAGTTTCCCAAACTATAAAATACACAAAACAAAAACATCTTCTTGTATGGTTGTTGTGAGAATTAACTGAGATAATATTTGTAAAAATAAAAAAGTAATCACAGGGCCTATCACAGAGTAAACACGATATAAATCCTTGGTCCCTCTCCTCACTCAATGTATATGCTAAATATTTGTTTTAAGGTGTGACTATAGAATCATCTTCCCATCATAATCATATTCTACTGAGAACTATGCTTACCTATTAAAAAAAAGTTATTCAGACAGAATTTTAAAATGAAAAATGACACCTTGAGATGATTTTGCAATACTTTCAAAATATTGTGTGAATCTATTTTAATCTCAAGAAAAACCCAATAACATTAAACAGCAGTATATATGCATATGCATGTATGTGTGTGTGTAAATACACATGTATATTCCACTTTTAATTCCTGTGCCATAATTTTGTATGCTATGTTAAAATGCAATTTTTAAAAGATATTTCTATTTTTTAAAATGTGTTCGTTGAATTCTATTGAAGTCATAAGAGTGGTATTTTGGAAGGACTGACTGATGAGAAATTTGAAGACCTAGATTTTCTACTACTTTAGCTGTGCATCCTTGGGGAACACTTTCAACCTCAGCTTCCTCATCTATAAAATGGGAACAATGATATTTGTATGTCTCAGAGTTGTCCTGAAGGTACAATTTGACATCCTTATTAGTCATGATCCTTAGAAGTCCTTTTTTCTATCGAGTACTAAAAATACATTGGTATTAAAGTGTAATTACTGGATATGAATGTCAGGAACAGCAAAGGAATGTAAAAGATCCCATCAAGAACCATTGCATGAACTTTATTTCTCATAATTCATAGAAGAAAAAGAATATTAAGAGTCAAATGCCTTTCTTCTGAATTACACACACAAAACAAAACAATTACAACAAAAAATGTTAAAATAAAATTGCAAAATATTTTATTGTTAATTACTTTAAAAGATGACTAATTCAGTCCTTGCCTATGTAGAAATGTCTTTAATATCCCCACCAAGGGATTTCCTAAATTCTACACCAAGACTTCCAGTATCAGGAAACTTGCTATTTCCTGAAATGATTTATTCATTAAAAATAAACTGATGCTTCTTATTATTGTTGAAAGCAAATAACGATTTTTTAAAAACAAATATATTTTAACAAAGTGATTCAATTTTCATCCAGTCAAGACACCCAGAATAGACTGGTTATCTCATCACAGGTGATTAGCATGAATTTCACTTCAAACTGAGCCCATTAAGTCATTGTTTGATGTTACATGAGTTAAGAGACCTCATCTTGACATGGGTCTTCCACTTAGTGATGAGATTTTAAGTGAATAAATTAAAGTTAATTTGGGGTACCATAATAAGGTTGCTGAAAAGTATCAGAGAGTTTAAAATATATAATGCAACTCTCTATTTCCACCACTATTGGAAGAAATGCCTCAAAGAAGAGAAAATAAAACCCACTGAGTTAATATTATCACTGCGTATTATTTTTCTCCAACTACTTAAATGAGGAATTGCCTCTTTCAAAAAAATATAATTATACTTTAAATCATACTTAGAATTTTATTCAGAAAAAAACTTAAAACACTTATTTCAGAAATGAGGAGGAGGCATATCTCAAAGAAGCCTGAACTGATTCTGAGTGAAGTGAGCAGAACCAGGAAAATATTGAGAATATTTCTCAGCAACACACTGATCCAAAGCAATTCCAAAAAATCCATGATGGAAAATGCTAATCATACTCAGAGAAATAAGTATGGAATCTGAATACAGATTGAAGCATACTATTTACACTTCTTAAATTTTTTTTCTTTCTCATGGTTTTTCCCTTTTGTTTTGATTTTTCTTTCCCATCATGACTGATGTGAAAATATGCATAAAATGAGTGTACATGCAAAATATATATTACATTTCTTACTGTCTTGGGGAGGGAGGAAAGAATGGAAGAGGGAGATAATTTTGTAATTCAAAATCTTGCAAAAGTGAATAGTTTTCATATTTTTACATGTAATTGGAAAAATACTATTAAGTAAAAAGACATTTATTCCATAGTATGCATAAGATTTTTAATATTCATAAGCATCTTTTCCTTGAGTCTATGAATAATAATTCTGAGGATGATCTCAAATACATGAGGATTGATCTCAAAAACAGTCTCAGCTGAGAGTGCTTAACAATGGCCCAGTGCTTTTAGATGAATTGAGTTCTTTATAGCATCCACACTTGATGGATCATACATTTAAGATGTATTGTATTCAGAAAAACCAAGCATTCATGACTTACACTTTCTTTTCTAAGAGTGAGTGATAACAAATAACAGATTGACTACAACTAATCTACCTGACTGATATATAATATAGATGTGAAGATTCTTAAAATGGCAGGGAGTAATATTTTCCTACAATTTTCTATAGCTACTCAGAATTACAAACAGAGGAAAATGCCATTGAATGAAATCTCTTGACTTCTTTGTTTCAAAATCATTCTCAGCATAGCAGCAGCATCCTGTTTGTATTGAAGTATATGACCCTGTAGGACAAAAAGCAGCAGAACAGGATTCTATAACAATTACTTATCAGAAATAAACAACAATTCTAAAGGGTCTATTTAATTGTGAATAGTTACATTTATCTGGAACAATGGACTTTTGGAATATCATAAAATTATCATAAACAGTGACCCCATATGGTTGTTTTTAAATTTTGTTTTGTTCTGTTTTTACAAATACATTTTTTTCAAGTGATTTATAGTGTTTTCTGGAAGTGGGGTGGGCTAAATCGTGGAACTATGATGCTTAGTCTATTCTATAAGTTCTGAATGGAACTCATGGCATGAGGGAATGGCTCTATACATTTAGCTCAACAACTTCACTCTAACTTAGAACCATTAAGAGTTATTTGGGAAAGTGAAAGGTAAATTGATTTGTCTATGGTCACATAGCCAATATTTGTCTGCCTCAAGACTCCAACCCCAGTATTCTTGACTTCAAGAAGCTTTTATCCACTAAATGATGTTACCTAATAATATGTTTAATAATAGTGAATTATATATTAAAATGTAGTAGTTATACATCGTATTTATTAATATATTTGCATGACACTTTTTGGTTCAGCAGCTAAAACCTATAACCAGCACATTTATCAAGAAAAGAAAGCATTTTATTCTATATATTGAGATAGAGATATTATTTTCATGATATATAATATATATATATGTATATATATCATCTTTCTAACTGCATTCACATACTATCTACCTCAATATAATGTGTATATTTGTACACAAATATCTATATAAACATATGGACATAAACACACATATACAGAATTCAAGTAAAAAACTATAAATATTAAGTTCTTTCTATATCACACATTTGAAGACAAGAAAAAGGAAATACCAACTCAGGAACACTTGGAACAATTTATTAAATTCACTCATTCATCAAATATTAATTGATCAAGTAAGACAAAAAATAAAAATATGATACTACAAAAATAGGAGAAATAAATCAATCTAACAATAATAAAAAAGAGAAAGAAAAGAGTGAGCACTGATTGGAAGTTTGTGTTCTGTCAGAAGACATTATAAATGACAACTGAATACAGCAGCAATTTATAAGTATAGACCAATAACTTCGAAGCAATAGTGTCAGATAAGGAATAAATGTAATTGTACTTTAAATATATGCAGTTGAGATATAGAGTTACTTAGTGGATAGAGAACCACCCACAAAAACAGTGACAATTGAGTTCATGACTCATTTCTGGCACATACTGGGAACCTGGAAAAAAGTACTTAATCTCAAAATGATATACCAGAAGTGTCAAAAAACCTAGCCCATAACACTCCCACATGTAGCCTAACCAAATCAAAATGTAATTGGGAAATATCTGACAAATAAAATACAATAATACTAGGTAAAAACGTTTTAAATTAAGATTCAGTTATTAAGTCTCCATTTCCCAATTTGGAGAAATACAGAGATAGTTGGACACAGTTTAGAAATAAAAGCTCTTACAGTAGATTTGTATCTCTAGAACCTACCCATGTATTTATACAAACCTATAGGAACCCACTAACATTCCCTACCTCAGTCCCACAGATGACAACAGCTAGGGCCAGAATAGAGTAACAAGATTTTTAAGGTCAGAGATTCAGTACAAGAGGTAGGTTTTGATAGTAGCTCATGTAGTTAAGCATATTGCTCCATAAGAATGTAGTGGATTAGTAGAAGCAGGAATTACTAAAATCACTGGATAAAGAAGAATGGATTTTATGGAAGAAGCTAGTCTTCTCAGGGACACTTTAGCACAGAATGTATATGTGGCAGAGGGGAGTAATGAGACTCACTAGAGAAAGTCTAATTTTTTAAATCATTTAATAAACATTTTATGGTCTTTTTCCCACATTTAACTTTTAGTGAAGTCCAGGTTGTTGTGAAATTGTTTATACGTCACCTGGGAAGGGAATTGGAAGGGATTGTGCTGGAGATGGAGACCACTTTACCCACATCTAGGAAGACTTAGGTATACTCTTCATAAGCTATTCCAGTGAGAGATAACTCTTTATGGATGTAAAACAATTCAAATAAATAAATCTTAGTGGACAATCCCAAGACTAAATTTGATTTCTGTATTTGTGATTTGTCTGTGTGTGTATTATGTGTTCATGTATATATTTATGTGTGTATGTTTATGTGTATGTATATGTGTATGTATGTACACACATACATGCACAAATGCATACACAAATGCATATACATAAAATTTTAGGTTCTGCCTTTGCCACTGGACTTCATTTTTAAAGATGTGACACCCAACTTACAGTATCTTGAGCCAAACAATTTTTCTCAACTCAATCCAGACAGCCTCCTTAGAGAAATTTCACCCATCATCCAACAAAGACTATGTATCTATAACTTCAGCCAGTTGTTCAGCAACTGTCACTTGGGGGTTCAAACTTCAGACAGAGTTGTGTTAACTCTTTTGATGCCTATACCTTGTTTAAACACACAACCATGTCTCTGTAAAATAGAGGTCATATCCTTAGTAATTATTAGAATACAAAGCTGATTTTCAAGAGCTGGGTTATTTTTTTTTCAACCTAAATATGGTTTAACATTCTCTCCTGGGAAGTTTGGAAATAAAGAGTAAATAACATCAATAAACAATGAGAGAAAGAAGTACATAAAAATTGAGTCCAAGTGGATAATAGAAGATGAGAACTGAGGTAGAATAAAATAGGATGAACTGGTAAGAATCAAATTAAGTCAAGCATTTGCTTTTTTATACAAGCAACGTTAACTCCAAAATGAAGATTTATGATCATTCCACATTCAAGGAGAGTATAGGAAAAGAAAAAACACTTCCCTATAAATCCAGTGGATCACATAGCTATGAATAAATTCATCATCAAAGATAGAAGGACAAAGAAATCTTAATGCATCACAATGGACCTACCTGAGAACAAAATGCAATGATAAAAATGTAAAAATCTGGGCAGTTGTAAAAGTTATTTCCACATATACAAATATTACTAAAATCTAATCATAAAGAATCATTTTCAACAATATATTTCATTTTTATTGTATTACCTGGAAGTGCTTTCTAACATTAATTTCTAAAAACATTAAGCATAGGAATAGTGCAAAAGAGAAAACAGTAAATACATGACACAAATGTCTGATTTTGTGAAAACTACTTCATTGCTATATAGGCTTATTATACAGACTCTTGGGAATATTATTACATCGATATATTATATGGTTTTCATTCTATTCATTTGATCCAATCTTCATAACATATCACGTCTGACACATTTTTTATTTAAATAATTTTTTATTTGTTTTCTTCTTTACATCATTCATTTTCATTACATTTTTGAATTACAAATTTTCCCTCCATCTTTCCCCTACCCCAACCCCAAAATAGCAATCCCACTGTAAAGCCCCTACCCTGCTCTGCTCTCTAACTTTCTGGTAGGGCAGGGAGGTTCTTCCAACCCCAGCCCCTGTCTATCTTAATTCCTACTTGTTGGTATTACAGAGCTTTCAATTCTAGATTCTTTCAATTCCTCCCTTGTCACCCACCCCCACTGGAAGGACAAGCAATCAATACAGGGTGTGGATTTGTGATTATACAGGACATCTTCATAGTGGACATATTGTGACAGTGATCATATGTCCCTCCTTCCTATCTCTCCCCCTTGTTTTGTTCTCTACCCTGTCCCTGTCCCTTTACTGAAGTCTGTGCTTCCAGCATCCCTTCCCCAGACCCTGCCCTCCCCTCAATCATCCACCCTCTCATCCTCATGCCCCCTACTCTCCTGTGTGACATGATACCCAGTTTAGAGTTTATGACATTTCTTCCCTAAGCCAAATTCAATGAGAGTAATTGAAAGTAAAGTTGTATCAGTTATCCCTTGCCTCTTCTATATGGGATGGTTAACTCCATTTCGTCTCTTCCTGTCCCCTCTCATTCTAATCCTCCCCCAACCCAGAATTTTGCCTTTTAAAGTATCATCCATTTGTATTCAATTGATCCTATACCCTCTACATACACATATACACACATGCTCAGATATGTATTCACATGCATATATAACTTCCTATATAGATATGTGTAAGTATATATATATACATACATTCATATTCCCTTCACCTATCCTCATACTAAGAAAAGTTTAACAGGTTACTATTATCATTTTTCCACATTGACATAAAAATAATTCAAATTTGATAAGTTTCTTATGATTTCTTTCCCATATTTACCTTCTCATGCTACTTGTGTTTGATTGTCAAATTTTATGTTCAGTTCTGTTTTTTTTCAACAAGTCCTCCACCTCATTGAATTACCATATTTTCCCCTGGAATAATTTGCTCAGTTTTGTTGGGTAGTTGATTCTTGGTTTTAATCCCAGCTCCCTTAATCTTTGAAATATCATATTCCAGGCCCTTTTATCCCTCAGTGTAGAAGCTCCCAGATCCTGGGTTATCCTGATAGTGCTTCCGCAGTTTTCAAATGGTTTTCTCTTGGGAGCCT